>LZPO01055112.1:373824-385432 GCA_001675575.1 Neotoma lepida | reverse complement strand
AGGGCCATGAACCTGGAGAATTCTGTGCAAGGGAGAGAGTGACAAGATGAGGCATAAACAGGAGCCTGAGGAAGAGGTCCTTGTGTGCCTGCAGGTAGGATTCATAAAGACCTCTGAGGGACAGCAAAGGGTGTGGTGACGGGCACTGACTTTGGATTTGACCTTTCAGCTCCATGTCACCTCAGTTAAGATTTGGGGACTGGTGGGATGGCTCTTCTGGTAAAGGTACTTGTGGCTGAGCCTAATCGCTGAGACCAGCATGGCGCAAGGAGAGAACCAACTCCCACAAGTTGTCCTCTGACCTACACACACACACACACACACACACGCTAAATAAATGTAAAGTAAAACAATCCAGATACCTTTGTAAAATGAGAGTAACTATATAATCTAAGGGTAAAGGCACCAGTTGGGTTAATGCAGAGGACTCCAAACACTGCTGGTGCATTAAGATCATATACATGCTAAGTCTTCTTACTCGCCCAAACCCCATGTTTGTTATCTGAAGGAATTTTTACTGGTGTAAAAAAATCTTTTTTCAAGTGAGTAATGAAGAACTGGGATAATCTGCTCAGGGTCACACAACAGCTACTCCAGAAGTTTTCTGCGTGCCTGCTTTCCAGTATTGAGAACACAAAAGAGAATGTGGCCTGGACACCAGCATTCAGCAATGGGATGGACAGATGGCAAAGAGAGAAGTAGACATCTGCTAATCCCCCAGTCACTCAGTAGCAGCGGGGATGAAAATAATCCTTTCATTAATGTCCAGTTTTATGTATAAATACAAACTGCTGGTACTCGTGANNTGGGGAAAATCTCACAAACACAATGAAGTCAGTGTGGTCAGATATAAAAGAACACACATCTGATTCCATTTCCGGAGAACTGTAACTTCAAATGGGTCTGTGCCGTCAGGTGTTGGGAAGGGGTGCAGCAGGTGAGGCACAGAACAGCTCTTGGGTGCTCGTCTACTCTTGAATGTGGATACAGCGGCACACTGGGTTTTGCGTGCAGCTTGCGTATTTCTGTTTGCATCTATCTGTGATTATTAAATATCACCTACCCCCCAAAAGTTGGGGATTTAGTTATGACAATGTTAAATTGGAGAACTCTCCCCTCCCAAGATACTTTTTCAAGGGCATCTGTCACGTGACTCAAATTGGTGGCCAATACACTTCTTGCAATGCCAGGCATGAAAGCTGGGGTTTCACACAAACTAAGAACTTCTCATCCACCAAACTACATGACCTTCTCTCTTTTTGCTTTACGTTGGCATGCTCAGGGGCCTTTAGCATCCATGGTTCGATGCCTGGCCAAATTCCTACTTACACCTGACTGCGTACCCTATTTCCTTCCCCTTTAGGCATATGCCTTTCTTTCTTGTGTAATGCCAGCTGGACAAAGGAGGGAAGATACTTGGATGAAAGTAGTTTACAGACTTAAGAGGCAGCACGTACGGCAAGATTTGGATCTTTGCTTCCACAATCCTACTTCTCCAGGGTTACAGACTGACAGAGTGTCACTCATGACTGTATTTATGATGAACCCATTTTACTAGGCTGGCTGAAGGGAGGACTCTGGGATACAATGGACAGGTCTGGATGGCAGATTTTAAAGAATAGATAGGTAGCTAGAATGAAGGAGATGGGCCAATTACAAAAAGTCTGGATGAGTTAATAAGTGAATGGTTGCAGAAGGGAAGCAGGTACAGGAGAGTCATGGCTGAGGTTTTTTCAGACATGTCAAACTTCTATAAAATACAAGCTACAGGATATAGTTACAGGAAAAGGATTAAGCTTTTCAGAGCTCATCCTTTCTGAGGGCATATAGCATACTGTGATTCAGGAGATGCCAAGAGTGGTACTTCCCCTTGACAGACTAGGAACTGAAAATAGAAAAAGATGAGTATGCTACCCAAGGTCATGAGGGTGAGGGTGAGAGTCAATGATGGCAGCAGGGACTGATTTTCTAAGACAGCCCATTTTCTAGCTTCTGCATACATGCTAATCATCCAGGGACCATCTTAAAAACATGATTCAGGTCCACTAAGTCTAAGCTGGATCCAAGATTCTGAATTTCTAACAGTCTCCTAGAAGATGCTAATAGAGTTGTTCCATGGACCACAGTGGGTTTTATTTTTTTAATTTTTTTACGTGTATGTATTTGGTGTGTGTGTGTGTGTGTGTGTGTGTGTATTAGAATATGGAGGTCAGAGGACAACTTGCAAGAGCTGATTCTCTCCTTCTACCATGTGGGTTCTAAAGATTAAACTCAGGTTAGCAGCAAGTACCTTTGCCTGCTAAGCCATCTTGATAGGCCCATAGANCACATTTGGAAATGCACGAATATGAGTATAAAACAAAAGTCAAGTACCACTTCTAAGAAGCCGTGTGTCCTTTCTCTGGGCTTCTGGTTAGGGAGCCAGGGAGCCATAGAAATGGAGATNTAGAGCAGGGCTTGCTCTGCCCTATTTCCCTCTTCTCATTGATGAATGTGAAGCTGTCGCCCACCCAGCACCCCACTTCTGCTGAGATGCAAGGAAGCTAGGACTAGGTTCCTAGAACAGTGCAAGCATGTCAGGCTGGGTCACAGGAACGTCTCTCCCACTCTCGTTCTCCAGCTCCTAACAGCAGCCTGTACCGTTTGCCTGGCTCGGNTGGGTTCAACTGCTGCACAGATGGAGTCAACAGCTGTTCACTGGTAGGAGCTGTATACCCGCCGAGTTCCCCAGACCCTCAAATCCTTCCCACGGATACAGCTTGTGAGTTAAGGACACCTTTCCCCGCATCTTCTCTGGATCACNTTGAAAAGAGTTTTTGTGAAAGCAAGGAAGTTGTGGAGTTTTCACGGGACCTCTCCAACACTGGTGTATTTGTTACTTTTCTTGTCTGTGACAAGAANCAACTTAAGAGAGAAAAGGTTTGTTTCCGTTTACAATTTGAGAGACTACAATCCATGACAGAAGTGAAGACAGGGCAACAGGTGAGGGAGGTGTGTGAGGAGAAACAGGGCAGGCTGGTCATCCTGCATCTGGAGTCTGGTTGGACAAAGAGAGAACAGGAAGTAGGGCCTGGCTATAAAGCCTCCTTTCTGGGCTGGAGAAATGGCTCAGCTGTTAAGGGTTAGGCTCACAACCAAAACCTCATTACTTATTTTATTAAATTATGGAATTTTTTTGGGGGGGTCACAAATTTTGATTGCTAAAAGTTTGCCTTTGAATGCTCTTTTACATGATTGCTGAGGGTTTTGCATGTCTCTGTCATGTGGCCTCCCTGTCNACCCGCCCAGTTAGTTGACTTTACTCTACCTTAGTTAAATTGTTGCTTTGCATTTGTACAATTTCATGTGTTGTCTGTTTACTGTTTGCTGGACTCCCTAAGGTACTGGAAAAGCACCTGGCTTGGAACACGGGTTACTCTGCGGCAAACACCTGTGAATGAGTCCCCCAATTAATTCCTCCCCCACCAAGCCTGGTTTGCTCTCCTGAATTTTTTTATTTTTTCATCTGAGTTACTCATGGCTTCTCCTCTCTGACAGCAAGGGATTTCNATTAGATGATGTTTCTAAACTGGGGATCCTANCCTCCTTCAGGCCAGCGTGGATTACTACTGAAGGAGCTTTGTAAGGCATAATGCCCTCCCCCCAGTCCCAGCAAAAGGTAGCTGCAGAGTCTGTCTTGACAAGAGAGAAAGGTGAATATGGTAGCCACCAGGGAAGACACAAAAAAACATTTAGGAGGTGCCCAGACAGCTAGAAAATGTTTGGGTGAACTGTTTGTAAGTTTGAGGGGGGAGGGGGAAAGGGAATAAATGGGGTGTGTGAGAGAGAATTTATTTACTTCACTGTTTTTCATGAGTCCAAACCTATCACCAAGTCTCATGTGGGTGTGGTGCCTACACTTTGCTTCTACAATGTATACATATATGCCCAAAGGTCAGCTTCAGCCNTACAAGGGTGCATCCTCATATGGGTTTTGGGGCCCAAATCTACAGTCAGAATTTCTGGGAGTGACATTCAAGCATCTGTAGCTTCCACAAGTTCTCCAGTTGATTCTTATNCTCTTAACCATAAAAACTACTGCNTCCATACCCTGTGGACATGAAGAACTACCCCAGGGTCTCAGAACCAGGTGCTGTACTGGGGGGCAACTTTGGATTTCAGAGCTGGGAAAGCTGCCTCTTAGGTCACTCTGGCTTGCTGGCACCAAGCAAGGTATGATGATTCTGTAACCGGCAAACCCAAGGGCTGCTATCAGAGGGAGACAGGATTTCCAGGACAATTTGTGCCACTTCTCCTGCCAGATCCTGGCTGGTGAGGACTGATGACTTAATTCCCCTGCTCCNATCACTAAATGTGGTCAGTGCACCAACCTACCAAGAATGGGCTCAGCAGAGTCGATGGCAACCCAGTTCCCTGGAAACCATTCAGATGGCTGGTGCCCCACTAGGGTTTTCAGAAATCTGGCACAGACAGGGCCTTGAGTTGATCTGCCTCCAGCATGGGCANTCAGAGCACTTCCCTGATGAGTGCTTAGAATAGGAAAATACTAGTCCACTCTGCTAGTGCAGCTCCAATCCTAAAGCAAGGATTGGTTTCATCAAGCACTCAACTTTGAGCTCCTACTTTTTCAATGGATANGCAATGGATACAGCATCTAGAAGGATGGCTTGGTTATCTTATATTCATACAAATTTATAATGTACATATGCCTTAGTTCAGCAACCCCACTTCTAGGAATTTATAGTATGGAAACATTTTTGCAAGCATGCAAATGTAAGTCAGAAGTATATTTCAACACAAATTGAGGCATTGAAAAGCTGGGAAAAAACCCCTAAAAGTCCAGNAGTATGGGATGGGTTAAAAGAACTAGGGGCAGGGACTGGAGAGATGGCTCAGAAGCTAAGAGCACACTGGCTGTTCTTCCAGTGGACCTGGGTCCTATTCCTAGCATCCACATGNTGACNGAGGACTGCATCTATGACTCCAGTTCCAGGGGATCTGATGCCCACCTTCTGGAATCTTCNCATACTACATACACANTGAACACAGATATAAATGCTGCCAATACACTAAATAAATTTTAAAGAAAAGAGCTAGGAGCAATGAAATACTAAACAGTTTCAGATGACTTAGAGCCTGTGCATCAACAAAGTATAGGCTACTTAAAAGAAACCCACAAATTGTAAAATGTTAGGACCTTTTTATTGTTTCTAGTTATACATCTGTCAGTGTATATATGTATATTGTATATATGTATATTGTATATATGAATATTGTATATATGTATATTGTATATATGTATATTGTATGCCTAGAAACAAATGCCAAAGGAACAGTAGGTTGAGGAAGGGAGATTATAGGACCATTTCAATTTATAAAACATATGTTTATAAACAACATTTTGTTATTTGGGAAAATAATAAAACTGTATGTAAAGCAGTTGGGAAGCCTATCCCTTTCACCTTGACCTATCTTCTAAGAGAACAGGAAGCTCTTTCTCTGGGGTTGACCCTGAATAGAGGACGAGTATATTTATTTGGGATCAGGTCTGTTACTTCTAAGATAGCTGCGAGGTTCAGGCAAAGTAAATCCCCCTCCCAACTCACTCATTCTCCAAGTCTTGGGTGATGTTATTAGGACCATTTTTTTTTTTAAAACAACTAAATGTATCTGGATTCACAGGGAGTTATGAGAGGCCAGGTGGTTTCAGANCTTGTTGGCATCTCAAGCCGTTCTAACTCCACCCACACTTCAACCTCATCGCTCTGAACCCTAAGAAAGGACCCAGTATCTCTGTGGCTGGTTTGAAGGAGCCGTGGGGTCATTGCTATTGGTGAAACAATGCAAGCTGAGTTTACTGTAGCTGCTAAAGNCTCCTCTTTTTAGTCATGTGATCATAGGAGGTTCTCTCAGCCTCTCCAAGCCCATTCATGTCTCTGTAAAAGAGAGATGGTTAAATTAACACATAGTTTACGAACATCAAGGGCCAGTTTCATTAAGTATCCACTGTGTGCCATTGCTCCAGCTACTGGGGCAGCAGAAGCAAATAAAACAGATGTAATTCCTGTTCTCTTACTTGTCNTTGCTATGATAAAATACACGGACAAAGGCAATGTAAGGGAGGGGGGTGTATTTTGGTTCACAGTTTCAGGAAGATAAAATCTGTCATGGTGGGGGNGAAATGGCTGCAGGCAAGGACAGCATGGTGGCTGGAGCAGGAGGCTGGTATCCACACTCAGGAACCACAGAGTGGACAGGAGTCAGGCTAGCTACAAAGCCTCAAGGCTTACTCTCCAGGAAGTCTCCCCTTCTAAATGTTCCACCACCTGCCCAAACAGCGCTACCGGCTGGGGATCAAGGGTTCAGACGTGTGATTCCATCAGGGGACATTTCATATTCAAACCACAATGTGTCACAGGAAATATCTATGATGTCAAATTGTACTGCCATTCTAGAGAAAACACATCAGGGCACAAGAGAGAGGGGATAGGCTATGGGGGTTGCACTCAGGAAGTAAGAGTTTACCTGTCCCCAGAGGATGCACAGTGTTCTGACAGAGACCATCCCTTTCAGAGGGACTAGGATCAATCCCTCTCACTACTTCTATGCCTACCTGTAGCAGCCAAGCAGCCCCACTCGTATAAGCATTTGACAAGACCTACCACTGTTTATATTTGTATGGGTCAGGCAATTTCCCACTTCTAACCTATTCTGAATCTTGAGTAGTAGATCCTGTTATTCTCAGTTTTCAGAAGAGCACTGAGTCTAGAGAGGCTGAAAGCAACCCAGGCAGAGCAACAGGGCATATTCAAATCCTGGCTAATGGGGATGAAGGTTTTCTGTAACTAGCGGCCCTCCAGGCATGATGTTACCAAGTGCCCAACATGGAGCTAGTCCTGCTCTTCCTGAGACCTCAGTGGTCAGCCTGTAGTGTCTTCTATCACTCCTCTCCACTTGGTAAGCTATTCTAGGCCACAATTCAGGACAACTTAACGTCTTTTCTCTCGTGGTCCTAGTTTATGATTTTAGCTCGCCAAATCAAACAGCTTCAGCTGCTTCTCCTCCTCTCCCTTCTTTTAAATTCAGACAGGATCTTATCAGCCCAGGATAACCTCAAACATAATCTTCCTGTTTCAGCCTCTTGAGTGCTAGGACCCCAAGTTGTCCCACCACATCCTGTCCAGCTGCCTGTCTTAGCTGAGGTCCCCTTCGGGAGGACGGCAGCAGGCACTGATTAAATGGGAAAGAGGGTGGGGGATGGGAAGATGGAATAAGAGCCAAGGTCAAGCAGGGGGATAATCCTCGAATGTTTCCGATGATTATGAAAGTTCATTTTTCTCCTTTTCACAGCAGCAGGTTTACTACCATAGGGAGAAGAGCTCACAGTCTGCTAACAGCGAGGTGGTGGAGGAAGAGAAAAGTGGCCCTTGAGCTGTAGAAAGGGCTAGCCTGGTCTGAGAGCACCTAAGATAGATTTAACAGTGGCCATGAGCACACACTTGCCTGATCCACACCCACAGTTGCTGCTGGTACAAAGCAGACCTGGAACATCTATGCTGGCAAAGAGACACTTCTGAAGGCAGGATCCACCTCGGCTGTTGATATAGCAAAGCTGAATGCCAGGATTTACTAAGTGAGGCGTGGAATGACCAAGCTGTCCCCCACCAGAGGTGGGTATAATACATCATGTTAGCAAACTGTTGTGTGCTGCTTAAGTTCACTGAGACTCTGGCTCTGGAAGTGGGGTTGACACACTTCAGACCCAAGCATGTTTAGAGTGTCCTCCAAGATCCCTTGTCCAGGACGTGCTGCCCTCCAGACTATGAGAAGGAAAAGGAGAGCAGCAAAACAGTCCAGGAGTGAACATATCACACCCCTGAGAGTGAACTGTTAGCCTGAAAGCAGTGTGTCCTTGAACACAGTAAATTGTTCCCAGGCACCTTCCCCAAGCAAAAGACTCAGCTACAGTTTGCCACGGTATGCAGACGCCCTTGGCGGGAACAGCTAATGAGGAACCTCACCGAGCAGAAGCCATTCTGCTCCAGCTGGCATCTTTGGTCCTTGGGGCTTCCCCACTCAACTCTGTGATGGAGTAAGTGTCTGACCCGGAGCTCTCCTGCCTTTTTGCTGCTTGCTGTTTTCTTCTTTTATTTCTATTTGATGTTTTCTAAATAAACTTAGTCCTTTGAAACCCAAAGGATGGCTACTGTGGATCATTCTCTATAAGAAATGAGAGAATTGCAGAGTGAAGAGCAAGCCAGGGCTACTGCCATATTACATTTTAAAGGAAAAATGACTGTTTTCACAAGACAACCTCCTCACAAAAGATAGTTTTTGTGGCAGGTTTTTGTTTTGTGAGAAGAGTCTTATTATATAACCCTTACTAGCCTGGAATGTGCTGTGCAAACCAAGCTGGCTTTACACTCATGGAGATCCACCTATCTCTGTCTCCTGAATGCTGGGATTAAAGAGGTGCACTACCTCATCTAGCCTATGGCAGGGTTCTTAACCTCATCTCTATTGACATTTGGGGCTGGACAATTCTTGTGGGAATGTTCTGTGTACATACACTGCATGGCATTACTACAAAAATTAACTGGGATAATTACACAGTAGGAGTTAACACTGTGTCCTACTTAGAAGGCTTGCCAGCTGTTAGCTCCATTTATGACAGTAGATCTTGGTTGCCTTGGGAATGTACAGAAGCGAGACGGTGGANAAGGGAGTGGGAGTGGAAAGAATCAGAAACTCAGGAAGGATGGGGATGTGAGAATCTCATGCTTAGCTGTTAAAAATGAGACTCTGAGTGGAGAAAGCAAGCTGAATGCTTGCAGCCGTGCACCCACCACTCTTTCTTCCTGATCACGGATTCCATGAAATCAGTCCCTTCAAAAACTCCTGCTGGTGTGACCTCCCTACTGACAGTCTGTACCTTGAACCAAAATAAAGCCTTTCTCCCTTAAGTTGCTTTTGTCAGGGTAAAAATTTTTTTTATCATAGCAACAAGAAACCAAGACAAGCAGAAAGATGCAGAACTTTGAAAGATGGATGAAAGCCTTGTAACTATGGCAACGCTCATATACAGGGAAAATGCCAACTCTTTCATCCTTCTCCTTAAAGACAAATAGACAGGTCCAAGGCACTTGGAGCTGGCTGTCCATAGCCGATGCTGGCTTGTTTGTACAAGAGAAGAAGATAAATAGTGGGACTGTGTGAATCATACTTCTGTTTAGCCATGCTTTCAAAGCTTACAGCTCATCTGAAGGGAGGCTTTTGCTCTCGTCAGGTTTATAAATCAGTTGTTTGGTTAAGGTGGTATCTGGGATAAGATGGGAATAAACTGTGTATGAAATCCAGATCTAACTGGGGCAGAAAGCAGTCCTTAAAAAAAAAAAAGGTAAACTTTATCAATACAAATACCCACAGAAGGAGTGCATTGAGAGGTTTTTTTTCTTTTTCTTTTTTTTTTTATTCTTGTTTCCACTTTAAATAGCAACTTCTCCCTCACCCAGCAAAAGTGCTATTTTGGATCCCCCGCTTCCTTATGGCCCTAAATATGCTTTCTCGGCCTCCCATGGAAGTCTTCTGACTTTTTCCACTTTGATGCAGGGCAGTGCTGCCAGAGGCACACCAGGAGGCTGAGTGTGGACCAGCAATGAGACAGATGTGTTTTAAGCTGTCTCTCCCAATGCTCTCTTATCACACTGGGCTCCTGGAACTAGGCAAGTGCCCTCTTGCGCAGGGCCTTTGCACATGTTGTCTGTAACCATCCTCTTCTTTCCCCCCTCCCTTGCAAGACCATTTCAGAATGCTTCCCTGGCCATTCTGTGTGTGTCGCTGAACCTTACCATTTTCTCCTCCAGTCTGCCTCATCTCTTTCTTTGCACTTACCACAATCTGCTTTTCTCTATGCTTGCACATCCCTGTTAGANTCCAAACCAGTTCTCTGCTGCACTCTGCCCTGAGAGCTGCATTGGCGGTTCCCTGTGTCCTCTGACTCCCAGGTAAATTTGATCAATGGGAGACCTACTGGTCTGGCTCCTTCCTGCTAGGCTACAGGGTAACTGTAATTCTCTACCTAAGACTAGATTTGTAATCCAGAGGCTGCTTCTTCATTTGGCTTTAATTACCTCTTGAGTACAGCAGCTGTTTCCTGCTGGGGCCCTGACCCGTACAGGGAGTATATCAGTTCATCAGTGTGCACTTGGCAACTAGCAGGGTGCCTGACACATGGTAGGCACTCAATAAATATTTGTCGAATAAATGAAAATAAAACAACTCATCATCATAATTCCCTAAGATACCTTTTCATTCTCTCTTAATTTTTCTCCTTCCAAAAACATCTTGGACCAAATTTTGGTTTGGAAAACAGATAAAGCAGGGCTGCTAAGGCTACAGTTTAGTGGGCAGACTCACCAGCAAAGCACACTAGAAAGCTAGCCCCTTAGAATAGATTTGGGGAGGGAGGGTACTGTGTGGGAGGGTGTGGCATCTTAGGCCATTTCTGCAAATGAGATTACATGATATTAGGGACTGGGTTGAGCGCAAATAATATCTACAAATGAAAAAGAGGCCCCTGAGCTTAGCTGAGGAAGACAATGGGGATGGGTGGTGCTGGCATTCTTTGAGTCCACTACAGGGGTTGAAAATTCTTCTTTTCTAGAAGTTCTAGGGTTCAGAGGAATAAAATATGGGATAAAATATGTCCTCTTCCCTCATATGCTTCATCCAATGTAGCCAGACAGAAGTGTGCCACACACATGCCCAGCTGTCAAGTGACCCCTACAACAAACAGCTTCAGTAAAGACAGTGGAAGTCACCTGCTTCTTGGGAAGTCCTAACTCCTGAGAAGAGAAAAAGCATCTGACTCAGTGATGCTCCTGGGGCAGAAGTCCTGCTTATCCCAGGTGCTGAGCAACTTAGGCGTGGTGAAGCCGGAGTTCTACTAAGGGGAGCTGGAGGAGAGTGTCAGCAAGATGTGGTGCCTTTGTCTCCCTACAGAAGGGGCAGTGACTGAAACAGATCCATTGCCCGAGGCCATGCTAGGCTCATTTGTAGAGCAGAAAATGATCTCCATGGAAAACTACGACTGCTGTGATGTCTCCATTGTCTTCCTACTTGCCAGCCCTTAGCCAGGCCGGTTTTTCATTCATGGACTCAAAGAACAAATTAATTTCTCTAAGCTGTACCAAATGAGAATTCTCTGAAAAGTTAATTGATATTGGTGGGGTGGTAGTGGTTGGGTGGTGTGGTGGTGGTGGTGGTGGTGGTGGTGGTGGTCCTGGTAAGGAAACCAGAGCTTTGAGGTGACAGCCACTCTCACTGGGAGGCTGGTGGAGGCATAATTAAGCCATGGGTTCTGGTAACCTTTTCTAGCTCAGGAATGGTAGGAAAATAGATCCAGTGAGAAAAGGCTCATCTCTTGGGCTAAGGAGAATTCCACCCCCACTGCCCAAACAGCAGAGCTGCCTTGTATGAGAGCTCACACAGGCCTGGGTAACTGACATCTCCAGATAGCAAACCTCACACTCATTCACTAATTCTGACACCTGCCTTCTAGCCTTTCTGTTATAGTTGATTCCTAAATTCCATTCAAGTTCCCTTCTCT
>LZPO01055112.1:339894-373738 GCA_001675575.1 Neotoma lepida | reverse complement strand
CTCGGTAGCCCAGGCTGGCCTCGAACTCACAGAGATCCGCCTGCCTCTGCCTCCCGAGTGTTGGGATTAAAGGCGTGCACCACCACCGCCCGGCTCCCTTCTCTTCTTAAACATACTAAAGGAGGTGGCTGCCTTGGTGCTAACAACCAAAGCAACTGAGGTTGAGTACTAAATTGAGTAGTGAAGTTGTCAGGTGCCAGGTGAACAAGGAGAGGCTTCAGACATATCACCTCACACCTCCCTGTACCCTTATGTGTCAGAATTTACCTTTGGCCACTGAGCTGCAGGCCTGAAGGCATTGAACACAGAGCTGGAGAGGAGGAGATGCCAAGGAGGTCAGTCTCACCCTGCTAGGCTCAAGCCAAGGTGTGTTCCTGCTGGAGCAGATGAAGGCGATGTGGCTCTTGCCATTGGCCATCATGCCATCCTCTGAGTTGGTCCAGAATGACTTAGAGGAAGGCTGAGGATGTTCACTGGAATTCCTTATAGTTAGTCTAGTCTCTGTGTCTTGGCATTTCTTATGGTGCCAGGAACTGCTTTGGAGCAGCAGGTGGAGGCTGGCTGCTGTTCTGTGTACCGTGAGATGCCCGGAAGTCTCTCCAGCCTCCACTAGAAGCCAGCAGCACTCAGGAGTGATACCCATTGTGTCTCCAAACTTGCCCTCCCTCTGACATCCTCTGATCTACGCCATAGTGCTCCTACGGGGCCAGTGCTGTGGAAGGGGGTGTATCTCCAGTAAGGGGAATTTACCCCTCCATCCTGGTGTGTGGTGTATGTGTGTGTGGTGGTCTATGTCTGTAGGTGTGCATGTACACATGTGAACATGCATGGGGAGGTGAGAGGACAATCTCGTTTCACTCTTCAGGTGGTCTGGATCTCACCACTTGACTATGTTAGGTAGCCCATGAGCCTAGGGGATCTCCCTGTCTATGTCTCTCCAGCACTGGGATTACAAGCACATGCCACCATGACGGCCTTCCCCTTTTAATGTGGGCTTTAGGGATCAAACTTGGGCCCTTATGCTTTCGAGCACTTTACCAGCTGAGAGATCTCCCCAAACCCTTTCCCTCCATTAACTCTCCCATACTAACCATCTTTCAATTCTTCTGAACCTCTCGTCGAGTGTACTTTTCACTTGGACTCTAGAACCAAAGCGGACCCTGTTATAAGTGCTGTCCACTTTTTCTGTTGTGTTCGTTTGGGGATATCAACATTATCAAATGTTCCTGGCATCTTACTATTCTCTTTTATAATTATCCATATATTGTATTTAAGAAACATGTCATCCACTTATGATAGACAATGAATGTCTCCTTTACTTATTGTGACACTGTTCACTATACTAAGAGCGATTTGAAGTTGAACACATTAGAAGGTTTTTATTTTGCTGTGTGTGTTTGTGTTTATGTGTTTGTGTGTGCACGAATATCCATGTGAAGGCTAGAGGTCAATGTTCAGTTTCTTCCTCTAATTTGTTTACACAGTGCCTCTCACTGAATCTGGAGCTTCTTGATTGGCTAGACTAACTGGTCAGACTCCTGTCTCCACTTTTCCTACTGCTGGCATCACAGCTGCATGCTACCACACTCTGCTGAC
Source organism: Neotoma lepida (assembly GCA_001675575.1). NCBI lineage: Eukaryota > Metazoa > Chordata > Mammalia > Rodentia > Cricetidae > Neotoma > Neotoma lepida. The sequence continues at coordinate 372,142 of LZPO01055112.1, read as the reverse complement.
ACATGGCTCATAGACCACAATCAGGTCTTCATGCTTGTGTGATCAGTACTTCATTAACTGAGCCCCAGCCCACATCCAGAAGTTCTGAGATGAGACATACTTTAATTTTTCTTTTGTCTCAACAGGCTGCTGGACTCTGGGCAAAGGGGCACTGCAGCAAAGATGGAGGTTCGAATCCCAGATCAGCTAGCAAGTAGGGCCATTCACCTGGATGGGAAATGATGGTTTGAGTTTCTACAACTCGGTGGGCCATTGACTCAGTGGCCCTATGGGTTCTCTAGGACATGAGCTAAGATGCTGTTTCCCCACAGGATCCCTAAGAGATTCTGTTTGTGAGTTTTAGATGATGCCCAGAATTTGCATGACAGACAAACATCCAGATAAGTACAATGCAAGTGGATCCCTGGACTACTCAGAGGGATGAAGTAAATGACTGGTTATTTACACGGAGAAACACATTCTCCAAAGGGCTGGGAAAATGGTCCAACCAGTCAAGTGCTTGCCGTGCAGGCACGTGGATCTAAATTCAGATCCCACCACCAACATAAGAGCCAGGTATGGCAGTGCATATCTGTAATCTCAGCACTGGGCAGGCAGGCGTTAGAGACAGGGTGGTCTCTAGAGACCATAGCCAGCCAGCCTCATTGAAGGGATGAGCTCCAGGTTCAGGGAGTGACTCTGTCTCCAACAATAAGGTCGAGTGACAGAAGATGACACTATGTCAGTCTCTAGCACACACCCACATGAATATACACATAGACACCCCATCCACACACAGAAAGAGAAATACAGTCCTTAAAGCTGGATCTTGGTTTGAATCACCTCAAAATCCCACTGCTCTGGGAGGAACTTCCCATAATGTGAAGGAGGGGAGCGCAGATAGGTGAAGCCTGGTCCAGACCCACTGGAAGGGCTTGTGCCAACACCAGAATGAATGCAAGGGATACGACAGGTGATCATGGGAAGGTTGGCACTGTGCAGGCCTTGAGATGGTTGATGGCTTGTCTGTAAGGCTGGCTCAGTTTTACAAGAAAAGAGAGAGTGCCAAGATACATTTTTGTTGAATCAATTTTTCCGTGTCACTCCTTTGACTGTCTAGACCCCAAAGAGATTATAAATATGCCTCCCAAACAATTAACAAACACCAAAACACTGGACAAACTTCCCTGGACCTGAAGAATGTCATGTATGGCAGGTGGCAGAGGTGTGCTGCCCACTCTGGACCGGGGTCTATCCCACCTACCCATTGCGGTCTTCCTCTCCCTGAGAATGTCCTCTACTTCTCCCTGTACCGGGAAGTTGACCCGGAAGGGAAAGTCAACAGATCCTCCCATGGTTTTCATTCTGTTCATTGTCACCTGGCAATGCATGTGAGCGGGGGTGAGTTCAGAGCCTGAAATGGCATCAAGACAACCCAGCCTCTTTGAGGACTGACAAGAAGCTACCTCAGAGAAAGGCATGTCCCAAACAGTGAATCTGAGAAGTTGGGCCCCTCCAATCCAGCCTACCAAACTGTCACTTTATACCACCTTTCTCAAGCCAGGACCCTTTTTCCCCTCTAGAATAAACATTACCATACAAAATAAGCATCTGGTGCCCAATTCAGATTGCAGGGCTCCTAGAGTGTGGGATCAGGTTAAAAGGGCAGCTGCAGATAGGAGGAACACATGCAATAGATCAGAAACCACTGGTTTCACCTTTTCCTTTACATACATGGCCTGATTTCCTCTTGAGAACCCTTANGGTAGTATGAATAAGAAATGCCTCCCACAGTATTTGAACACTTGATTGCCAGTTAGTGGCACTATTTGGGGAGGTTATGGAACCTTTAGGAGGAGGAATAATGCCACTGGGGGTGGGCTTTGAGGGTTTAGCCCTGTTTCACTTCCTGCCCCTGTCCCTCCCCCACCCCCGGCTCTGCATCCAGTATGTGCATAAAAATGTGCTCAGGCAGACCCCCTGCTTCTGCTGCTGTGTTTCCATACCTCCCCACCATGACAGACTCTATCTCTCTGGAACTGTAAGCCAAGATAAACCCTCTTCTACAAGACGCTTTGGCCATGGTAGTGTATCATATTAAGAGAAAAGTAGCTAGTATAACCCCCACCTCCCACAGTAATGAAAGGTTGACTTCACTGCCTAGTCCTGGGCTGGGCATGTGATTAGTTCCTTCTGGCCATGGAGGTTAATTTAAGAACTGTCAAGAAATCCAAGTCAGGCCAATGAGATTTAATTCTGGACTTCGGGGATGGACTACTGAAAAGAAGCCACCTCTTTCTTCTTTATTGGCTACTGAGGGATAGGGCTGCTGACAGCTACCTTACGTAACTCAGCATCTTATGTAACTTAGCAACCTGGCTTGGGCTGTGCACACACCCCTCTTCAAAGCACCTAGCAACCTGTTGGCAACCTGGGTTCCCCACCTGCATAGTCTCATACCTGCTTTAAACAACAGAAATAAGTTACTCCCATACCAAATGCCTTGATAACATCCTGTTTCTATTCAAACACATCCTGGAAAACAAACTGGGAACTAGGGCAAGGGACCCATCCAGCCTGATCAGGTCTGGGTGCATGACAATAAGGGCAATGAGGCCTTCAAGTGGAGGGTCCCCTCATTACCATCTTAAACCTCAGCAAAACTGGCATGCATATGATTAAAACCAGATGCATTATGGGAAAAGATATGAGAAGTAAGCAAAAATTATATAGTCCAAGCCTCTTACTCAAAATAGAGAACCACCCAAACTGTACCACTAGTAACCTAATACATCTCTGTCTCTTGAACTCCATAAAGAGAAGTCCCAAACAATAATCAGGCACCTTGAGGACCCTCACTCATGTGGCCCACTGTCAATCTTGACAGTGTATTTCTTCCTTTCTAATCCGTACTATGGCTTTGCTTTTCAATAATTACCTTGCTACTTTATAATCTGTATGGACTTTTATTTCATTCTTGAGTAGGAGGCCAAGAACATGGAAATTCATGGCACAGACCTTGACCACTGGTTATACTTGCCAACAAGAGTCTGTATGCTAGCACAACGACAATCCTGAAGCATTTCCCAAGCTGCCCCTGGAGGTGGGTCAATGGGTAGGATTCAGGTGGGTTCTAGGCTTTCAGATGCACAGCTCCAAACACCATTGCCTGGGCTTGGGTCCTAGACTGAGCAAAAAGGAGAAAGCAAACCAAACACCGATATTCATCTTTGCTTCCTATCTGTGGGTGCAATGTGGTCAGCTCCCCTGAGCCAGGCCTTGGCTATCATGCAGCCCTGCTGCCATGATGTCCCAGCCGTGCTGTATCCAGCATATCTATACTGTATCCATACTCTACAACTGTGAGCCAAGAGGAAACCTTATTTAAGTTGCTTTTGTCATGATGACAAGACAAGTAATTAACACAGAAATTAACCAAAAGATCGGGGCTAGACACTTCCTGAGCATGTCTGAGGTGTGGCCCTGAAATGGTGCCAAGTGGTTAAGGAGGTTGTGCTTAACTATTTAACTGGGAATCGGGCTAGAGAATGGATAGCCCAGTTACACAGAACAGAAGAACCGTTCCACCCAAGTGCTTATGGCACTAGTTTGCATTATAAGGACTAAAAAGCATTTCAGACATTCCTGGGAGAGGGAGCCATGCCAGTGGTTGCTTCAGACTGATACTGTTGTTTGCAACTTCTCCCAGCTACCAATGGCTTTACATTGAACAGCTGAGCTGCCCCTTCTCTAGGTAAGGAGATGAGGCCTGTCCAAAGGTACAAATGACAAAATGTATCATGGATGTGACCAAAGATGGGAAGCCCTTCAGATCTCTCCTCGGAGCCAGGCCAACCACACGGGCAGTTTCTGCTGATGCTGGCACAAGTCAGCAGTGATGAAGCTGAAAATCCCACCCAGTACCAGTGTTTCACAAGTCAGTCTTCCTCAGGCTCCTAGGACCAATCATTCCCCGTGTCACTGCAGACCTCTGCCCATTTCTTCTCCTAACACATTGTCTTAGCCTTCCTCTTATTCTGAACTTTACCCTGTTTATATCCTGGACACTGTACTCTGGACTGCCCCTAGGACTTCCTATGAGGCCATACTGGCCCTTTGCTAGTGACATGCCCATAAAACTGCTATGGCCATTTCATCAAAACGTAGATCAAATGACATCACCTTGCTCCCTTCTCGGCATGACATTTTAAAGGCTTTTTCCATAGCCCTTGGAGGTCTTTCCTCCTTCACCAGCACGAGGATTTCCTTCAGTTCATACTTTCCACATCCTTCTACCACAGGGCCTTTGCACATGTTGTTGCTCATACTGCTCACAGTCCTTCCCTTCTTGTAATCTCTTTTTCAGGACGCCCTCCCTGATTGCCCACCTGCACCAACATTCCTCCTCTGTGTACCTCTTCAGGATACCATTCTTCTCACCTACAATACTGCTCATTTGAATGGTTCCTGTCAGCTCCACTAGATTATAAATACAAGCAGAGAAGGTCCAGGCTCACTTTAGCTCAGTGGCACATCCTCAGCAGGATGCATAGACAGTTGTCCCTACTGATGCCAGCAGCCACTGATATCCTATGGGTCCTTGCAGGGTGCTGGGCACTGTTCTAAATTCTTCATAGGAATTAACTCAATTCCCATAGCAACCTTGACATGACAACTTAAAGATGAGGACACCGAAGCAAGAATAGGTAAGCCAGCCTATGACTTCAGCAGGCTCTTTACAGCCCGCGCTCTCATTCAGCCAACTGTAATTCACTGAGCAGGCACTCAAATCCCATCCTACTGGTCTCCGCTCTTGCTGCTCTACCTCCCTCCTACAGAAAGCAGCTGTTCCTTGAGGACCATTCTCGGTTCTTCAATTGGGACCATCTCATAGTCTATAGCTCTCCAGTGGCTTCTGCCAGAGGCCTCCAGTCCCATCTCTGCCACACACTGGGGCCCAATGTAGAACTTAGCCCTGGATGCCTAACTTGCAGCTATGGCCTTATTCCATTATCATACTTGCTTGGGCACTAACCCCTGGACCATTTGTCCTGGTCTCCCCTGTCTTCCTAATGCTGACCAATCTTGGTATATCACACCTGACTGGCCCCTCTGCCTCCTGCCCTTTGCTTTACTGAATACTTGTGCTCATATGCTTCACCAGAGTCAGACTGACACACACAAACCAGCTACTGCAAGGAAGGGAGACCTTCTTTCTTCATATAAAATCACTGTGCAAAGCTGAGCATGGTGGCACATGCCTTTAATCCCAGCACTCGGGAGGCAGAGGCAGGTGGATCTCTGTGAGTCTCTGTGAGTTTGAGTGAGTTCCAAGACAGGCTCCAAAGCTACACAGAGAAACACTGTCTCGAAAAATCAAAAAAAAAAAAAATCACTGTGCAAATCCCCTGGCCTTGATCATGGCCCTTCTTGTGAGGACATGTATCAGGACAGTTAAGAGCATGGGCTTTGCAGTCTGCCACACCTGGGTTCAAGTCTTTGCCATTTGTTAGAACTTAGATTAAAGAAGTAGGAACTTCTGCTTATTTACGGCATGATGTCAGCACTGACAACTGCTATGAACATCAGTGTTCTCATCTGTGAGAAGGCTGTGATAGTAACTTATCTCTGAGGGCTGTGAGGGTTCAAAATATGATGCATGCAAAGCTGCCAGCATGTTGGCTCACGATCAGTGGTCTGCTATGATCACCATCATCATGCAGCTTCACATGACATTCAGGAAGAGCAGGGTTAAGGAGCTTCACAAAGCTCTCACGCTGGCATTTACACAGTGGTAACTGTGCCTTCCTGAGTCACTCAGTGGTAGCAGAAGGCACGGACTGTGTTTTCCATGGAGAAGAAGCTTGCATACTCCCAGTTCTAAACAATCTGGGCAGTGCCAGGGCCCAGATCAGACACTGGCAAGTGGCTGAGTTGTGCTTTTATTAAGATCTGTTCAAAAGAACAATGCTGTCCACAAAGGACCTTGCTGTCTGCCAGATTAAACACTAAACTTACCCAATAGCCTAAGCTACCTACCTCAGAAGGAAAAATAAATCCATTTTCTTGAACTAAGCTTTAGAGGCATGATCAAGGGGTTAGTAAATTATATCTGTAACTCAGTCTATGATTTTAAGGCTTAAAAATGCATGGATGGTTCGGATTATTGTCTCCTCAAAGGGCTACTAAATGTTCTGGCAGACTTCAAATGCATCCCTGAGGATCAGAAACGAGAAGACCAGCTTTCTACATCTTTCAAAGCTATATCTTCAATGTAGGGCCATGTGAGGTAGAACGTAAAATTCACTTATGTTGTGCTACAAGGAGGACCAGAAGCTGTGCTTGTAATATTAGCCATCATTTTTCTACCTTGCTGTCATGTCTGGTAGTCCCATGGAAAATCAAGGGCACAAAACTACTTTCCTGCTTTATGTATGCTTGGGGAAAGATGAGGTTACAGAGGCATTTCCACACACAGCAAAGGCACACATTGGTAAGCACCAGGAGAGGGGTGCAGCTGAGTCATCCTGCAATGTGTTTTAGAGGAGAAGGAACTGACAATATACAGTGTCCAGAAACCATTACAGAGGGTCAGATGTATCTCTTTAAGTTAATTGTATCTACCATTGACTTTTCACAAAATGCCTCCAAAGGAAGTATTAATAGTCATTAAATCCCAATTTCTAGAAAAGTGAGTCATTGAGAATTCGGTGACTTATTTAAAGCCACAGGAGTCCTTAGCAATGAAGTGGAGGGGGGCCTGGTAGCAGAGGCCTGCAATCCCAGCTGCTCAGGAGGCTGAACAAGAAGGATCATGAATCAAGGCCTGCCTGGGTAACTGAGTGAGACTTAGCTTCAAAACAAACCAGGAAAGGAAAAGGAAGTGGGGATACAGCTCAGGGGTAGAGCACTGGCTGTGCACGCATGAGGTTTGGGGTTAACCCCTAGTCACACGTTAAAGAACAGATAAAAGGAAGATCTGAACTCAGAGACCATAAGAGATGTAGCTGGGTAGAGTGCTTTCCCCAAAGCCCTAGGTTCAACCCGCAGCAGCTCATAAACTGGGTGTGGGAACGTGCTCCTGGGATCACAGCACTGGGAGGCAAGAGAATCAGAAGCTAGAGGTGATTCTCAGCTATATAATGAGTTTGAGGTCAGCCATGAGACCCCGTCTAAAATAAATAAATAACTATTTTAAATAAATTATCAATGGAACTGTAACTCCCAACCTATTATTTTTTTAACCAATGGCTGAAAATCCATAAAACCAAGGCTTGTATAAGAGCTCCGAGGACTGACAGTGGGATTAACCCTGTTCACAGACCATACACTTTACTCTGTCTTTTCATCTGGCAGAGCTGCCATTAGCTTCATGCAGCTAATGCAATTTAAATTAATGAAAAGGAAATTTAAATTTCAGCCCATTGCTGTTGTACTTGTGATAGCTCATTTTGACTGTCAACTTGACTGCACCTGGAATTAACTGAAACTCGAGCTGCTGGGCACTCCAGTGAGAGAGTTCTTGATCAGGTTATTTGAAGCAGAAGACTCACTCTAAATCTGGGTGGCATCTTTTGGCAGATGCCCCGGTAAAAGGACACGGAAGAAGGAAGCTTTGCTTTCTGCCTGCTCACCCTTACTCTTGCTGGCAAGTTCTTCTACCCTGTCTCTGTGACATTCCTTTGACAGTGTTAGGACCAGTTTCTTTGGGATTCCAACACAGACTGAAGACCAGCAGCTCTCCAGGAATCCTCCAGGCCTTCAGCACTAGATTGGGACTGCTCAGACATCTAGCCTCATGGGCTGAACTGGATTCTCGGCCTCTCCCCACCATGAGACAACCATTGTTGGACTAATTGAACAACATCCCGTGAGCTAGGCTAATACCTCCCCGCACCCTCCCGTTTGTGTGTGTGTGCGTGTGTGTGTGTATGTGTGTGTGTATGTATGTATGTATATCAGTTCTGTTCCTTTAGAGAACCCTAATACAGCACTTGTATCTTACTTGTAGACCAATGGCCTATGATGTCCATTACATTTAATCTTAATTAATCTAATTTTAATAGTTACACATGGCTACTAGCTACCATATTGGACAGTGCCGATCTTTGGAATCTTTCTTCTCTTAGCCTCATCACACATGGCTCTGTGTCTCCTTTCANGGTAGTATGAATAAGAAATGCCTCCCACAGTATTTGAACACTTGATTGCCAGTTAGTGGCACTATTTGGGGAGGTTATGGAACCTTTAGGAGGAGGAATAATGCCACTGGGGGTGGGCTTTGAGGGTTTAGCCCTGTTTCACTTCCTGCCCCTGTCCCTCCCCCACCCCCGGCTCTGCATCCAGTATGTGCATAAAAATGTGCTCAGGCAGACCCCCTGCTTCTGCTGCTGTGTTTCCATACCTCCCCACCATGACAGACTCTATCTCTCTGGAACTGTAAGCCAAGATAAACCCTCTTCTACAAGACGCTTTGGCCATGGTAGTGTATCATATTAAGAGAAAAGTAGCTAGTATAACCCCCACCTCCCACAGTAATGAAAGGTTGACTTCACTGCCTAGTCCTGGGCTGGGCATGTGATTAGTTCCTTCTGGCCATGGAGGTTAATTTAAGAACTGTCAAGAAATCCAAGTCAGGCCAATGAGATTTAATTCTGGACTTCGGGGATGGACTACTGAAAAGAAGCCACCTCTTTCTTCTTTATTGGCTACTGAGGGATAGGGCTGCTGACAGCTACCTTACGTAACTCAGCATCTTATGTAACTTAGCAACCTGGCTTGGGCTGTGCACACACCCCTCTTCAAAGCACCTAGCAACCTGTTGGCAACCTGGGTTCCCCACCTGCATAGTCTCATACCTGCTTTAAACAACAGAAATAAGTTACTCCCATACCAAATGCCTTGATAACATCCTGTTTCTATTCAAACACATCCTGGAAAACAAACTGGGAACTAGGGCAAGGGACCCATCCAGCCTGATCAGGTCTGGGTGCATGACAATAAGGGCAATGAGGCCTTCAAGTGGAGGGTCCCCTCATTACCATCTTAAACCTCAGCAAAACTGGCATGCATATGATTAAAACCAGATGCATTATGGGAAAAGATATGAGAAGTAAGCAAAAATTATATAGTCCAAGCCTCTTACTCAAAATAGAGAACCACCCAAACTGTACCACTAGTAACCTAATACATCTCTGTCTCTTGAACTCCATAAAGAGAAGTCCCAAACAATAATCAGGCACCTTGAGGACCCTCACTCATGTGGCCCACTGTCAATCTTGACAGTGTATTTCTTCCTTTCTAATCCGTACTATGGCTTTGCTTTTCAATAATTACCTTGCTACTTTATAATCTGTATGGACTTTTATTTCATTCTTGAGTAGGAGGCCAAGAACATGGAAATTCATGGCACAGACCTTGACCACTGGTTATACTTGCCAACAAGAGTCTGTATGCTAGCACAACGACAATCCTGAAGCATTTCCCAAGCTGCCCCTGGAGGTGGGTCAATGGGTAGGATTCAGGTGGGTTCTAGGCTTTCAGATGCACAGCTCCAAACACCATTGCCTGGGCTTGGGTCCTAGACTGAGCAAAAAGGAGAAAGCAAACCAAACACCGATATTCATCTTTGCTTCCTATCTGTGGGTGCAATGTGGTCAGCTCCCCTGAGCCAGGCCTTGGCTATCATGCAGCCCTGCTGCCATGATGTCCCAGCCGTGCTGTATCCAGCATATCTATACTGTATCCATACTCTACAACTGTGAGCCAAGAGGAAACCTTATTTAAGTTGCTTTTGTCATGATGACAAGACAAGTAATTAACACAGAAATTAACCAAAAGATCGGGGCTAGACACTTCCTGAGCATGTCTGAGGTGTGGCCCTGAAATGGTGCCAAGTGGTTAAGGAGGTTGTGCTTAACTATTTAACTGGGAATCGGGCTAGAGAATGGATAGCCCAGTTACACAGAACAGAAGAACCGTTCCACCCAAGTGCTTATGGCACTAGTTTGCATTATAAGGACTAAAAAGCATTTCAGACATTCCTGGGAGAGGGAGCCATGCCAGTGGTTGCTTCAGACTGATACTGTTGTTTGCAACTTCTCCCAGCTACCAATGGCTTTACATTGAACAGCTGAGCTGCCCCTTCTCTAGGTAAGGAGATGAGGCCTGTCCAAAGGTACAAATGACAAAATGTATCATGGATGTGACCAAAGATGGGAAGCCCTTCAGATCTCTCCTCGGAGCCAGGCCAACCACACGGGCAGTTTCTGCTGATGCTGGCACAAGTCAGCAGTGATGAAGCTGAAAATCCCACCCAGTACCAGTGTTTCACAAGTCAGTCTTCCTCAGGCTCCTAGGACCAATCATTCCCCGTGTCACTGCAGACCTCTGCCCATTTCTTCTCCTAACACATTGTCTTAGCCTTCCTCTTATTCTGAACTTTACCCTGTTTATATCCTGGACACTGTACTCTGGACTGCCCCTAGGACTTCCTATGAGGCCATACTGGCCCTTTGCTAGTGACATGCCCATAAAACTGCTATGGCCATTTCATCAAAACGTAGATCAAATGACATCACCTTGCTCCCTTCTCGGCATGACATTTTAAAGGCTTTTTCCATAGCCCTTGGAGGTCTTTCCTCCTTCACCAGCACGAGGATTTCCTTCAGTTCATACTTTCCACATCCTTCTACCACAGGGCCTTTGCACATGTTGTTGCTCATACTGCTCACAGTCCTTCCCTTCTTGTAATCTCTTTTTCAGGACGCCCTCCCTGATTGCCCACCTGCACCAACATTCCTCCTCTGTGTACCTCTTCAGGATACCATTCTTCTCACCTACAATACTGCTCATTTGAATGGTTCCTGTCAGCTCCACTAGATTATAAATACAAGCAGAGAAGGTCCAGGCTCACTTTAGCTCAGTGGCACATCCTCAGCAGGATGCATAGACAGTTGTCCCTACTGATGCCAGCAGCCACTGATATCCTATGGGTCCTTGCAGGGTGCTGGGCACTGTTCTAAATTCTTCATAGGAATTAACTCAATTCCCATAGCAACCTTGACATGACAACTTAAAGATGAGGACACCGAAGCAAGAATAGGTAAGCCAGCCTATGACTTCAGCAGGCTCTTTACAGCCCGCGCTCTCATTCAGCCAACTGTAATTCACTGAGCAGGCACTCAAATCCCATCCTACTGGTCTCCGCTCTTGCTGCTCTACCTCCCTCCTACAGAAAGCAGCTGTTCCTTGAGGACCATTCTCGGTTCTTCAATTGGGACCATCTCATAGTCTATAGCTCTCCAGTGGCTTCTGCCAGAGGCCTCCAGTCCCATCTCTGCCACACACTGGGGCCCAATGTAGAACTTAGCCCTGGATGCCTAACTTGCAGCTATGGCCTTATTCCATTATCATACTTGCTTGGGCACTAACCCCTGGACCATTTGTCCTGGTCTCCCCTGTCTTCCTAATGCTGACCAATCTTGGTATATCACACCTGACTGGCCCCTCTGCCTCCTGCCCTTTGCTTTACTGAATACTTGTGCTCATATGCTTCACCAGAGTCAGACTGACACACACAAACCAGCTACTGCAAGGAAGGGAGACCTTCTTTCTTCATATAAAATCACTGTGCAAAGCTGAGCATGGTGGCACATGCCTTTAATCCCAGCACTCGGGAGGCAGAGGCAGGTGGATCTCTGTGAGTCTCTGTGAGTTTGAGTGAGTTCCAAGACAGGCTCCAAAGCTACACAGAGAAACACTGTCTCGAAAAATCAAAAAAAAAAAAAATCACTGTGCAAATCCCCTGGCCTTGATCATGGCCCTTCTTGTGAGGACATGTATCAGGACAGTTAAGAGCATGGGCTTTGCAGTCTGCCACACCTGGGTTCAAGTCTTTGCCATTTGTTAGAACTTAGATTAAAGAAGTAGGAACTTCTGCTTATTTACGGCATGATGTCAGCACTGACAACTGCTATGAACATCAGTGTTCTCATCTGTGAGAAGGCTGTGATAGTAACTTATCTCTGAGGGCTGTGAGGGTTCAAAATATGATGCATGCAAAGCTGCCAGCATGTTGGCTCACGATCAGTGGTCTGCTATGATCACCATCATCATGCAGCTTCACATGACATTCAGGAAGAGCAGGGTTAAGGAGCTTCACAAAGCTCTCACGCTGGCATTTACACAGTGGTAACTGTGCCTTCCTGAGTCACTCAGTGGTAGCAGAAGGCACGGACTGTGTTTTCCATGGAGAAGAAGCTTGCATACTCCCAGTTCTAAACAATCTGGGCAGTGCCAGGGCCCAGATCAGACACTGGCAAGTGGCTGAGTTGTGCTTTTATTAAGATCTGTTCAAAAGAACAATGCTGTCCACAAAGGACCTTGCTGTCTGCCAGATTAAACACTAAACTTACCCAATAGCCTAAGCTACCTACCTCAGAAGGAAAAATAAATCCATTTTCTTGAACTAAGCTTTAGAGGCATGATCAAGGGGTTAGTAAATTATATCTGTAACTCAGTCTATGATTTTAAGGCTTAAAAATGCATGGATGGTTCGGATTATTGTCTCCTCAAAGGGCTACTAAATGTTCTGGCAGACTTCAAATGCATCCCTGAGGATCAGAAACGAGAAGACCAGCTTTCTACATCTTTCAAAGCTATATCTTCAATGTAGGGCCATGTGAGGTAGAACGTAAAATTCACTTATGTTGTGCTACAAGGAGGACCAGAAGCTGTGCTTGTAATATTAGCCATCATTTTTCTACCTTGCTGTCATGTCTGGTAGTCCCATGGAAAATCAAGGGCACAAAACTACTTTCCTGCTTTATGTATGCTTGGGGAAAGATGAGGTTACAGAGGCATTTCCACACACAGCAAAGGCACACATTGGTAAGCACCAGGAGAGGGGTGCAGCTGAGTCATCCTGCAATGTGTTTTAGAGGAGAAGGAACTGACAATATACAGTGTCCAGAAACCATTACAGAGGGTCAGATGTATCTCTTTAAGTTAATTGTATCTACCATTGACTTTTCACAAAATGCCTCCAAAGGAAGTATTAATAGTCATTAAATCCCAATTTCTAGAAAAGTGAGTCATTGAGAATTCGGTGACTTATTTAAAGCCACAGGAGTCCTTAGCAATGAAGTGGAGGGGGGCCTGGTAGCAGAGGCCTGCAATCCCAGCTGCTCAGGAGGCTGAACAAGAAGGATCATGAATCAAGGCCTGCCTGGGTAACTGAGTGAGACTTAGCTTCAAAACAAACCAGGAAAGGAAAAGGAAGTGGGGATACAGCTCAGGGGTAGAGCACTGGCTGTGCACGCATGAGGTTTGGGGTTAACCCCTAGTCACACGTTAAAGAACAGATAAAAGGAAGATCTGAACTCAGAGACCATAAGAGATGTAGCTGGGTAGAGTGCTTTCCCCAAAGCCCTAGGTTCAACCCGCAGCAGCTCATAAACTGGGTGTGGGAACGTGCTCCTGGGATCACAGCACTGGGAGGCAAGAGAATCAGAAGCTAGAGGTGATTCTCAGCTATATAATGAGTTTGAGGTCAGCCATGAGACCCCGTCTAAAATAAATAAATAACTATTTTAAATAAATTATCAATGGAACTGTAACTCCCAACCTATTATTTTTTTAACCAATGGCTGAAAATCCATAAAACCAAGGCTTGTATAAGAGCTCCGAGGACTGACAGTGGGATTAACCCTGTTCACAGACCATACACTTTACTCTGTCTTTTCATCTGGCAGAGCTGCCATTAGCTTCATGCAGCTAATGCAATTTAAATTAATGAAAAGGAAATTTAAATTTCAGCCCATTGCTGTTGTACTTGTGATAGCTCATTTTGACTGTCAACTTGACTGCACCTGGAATTAACTGAAACTCGAGCTGCTGGGCACTCCAGTGAGAGAGTTCTTGATCAGGTTATTTGAAGCAGAAGACTCACTCTAAATCTGGGTGGCATCTTTTGGCAGATGCCCCGGTAAAAGGACACGGAAGAAGGAAGCTTTGCTTTCTGCCTGCTCACCCTTACTCTTGCTGGCAAGTTCTTCTACCCTGTCTCTGTGACATTCCTTTGACAGTGTTAGGACCAGTTTCTTTGGGATTCCAACACAGACTGAAGACCAGCAGCTCTCCAGGAATCCTCCAGGCCTTCAGCACTAGATTGGGACTGCTCAGACATCTAGCCTCATGGGCTGAACTGGATTCTCGGCCTCTCCCCACCATGAGACAACCATTGTTGGACTAATTGAACAACATCCCGTGAGCTAGGCTAATACCTCCCCGCACCCTCCCGTTTGTGTGTGTGTGCGTGTGTGTGTGTATGTGTGTGTGTATGTATGTATGTATATCAGTTCTGTTCCTTTAGAGAACCCTAATACAGCACTTGTATCTTACTTGTAGACCAATGGCCTATGATGTCCATTACATTTAATCTTAATTAATCTAATTTTAATAGTTACACATGGCTACTAGCTACCATATTGGACAGTGCCGATCTTTGGAATCTTTCTTCTCTTAGCCTCATCACACATGGCTCTGTGTCTCCTTTCANAATTCAGAGGCAGAGGAACACTGTCCACTCGTGATCCTCTGAGAGTCATGGGGGTAAACATCCTCCTCATCTCTTCCTTAAAAGCAGAGACTATGTTTCTTGTTTTTTTTTTTTTGCCCTTTCCCAGACTCCTACTTGAGGCCCCTGATTTCTTCATAAGGTCTCCTAATGTTACTGTCACAGCAGACAAAGCCAGAACATCTGTTTTAAGACAACGACACACATCAGAACAGCAAGGAGCTAGCAAACACAGATTCCTGGGCTCTGCTTCTGTGGAGGTGTGCTGCAGAGGCCTGGGGAGGAGGCTGAGGGGCACACATCTTATCACACGGCCCAAGGGTTCTAGGGCAGGTGGTCTTGCCTAAGAAACCAGCTTCAGAGGCTGAAGTGCATATTTATCTATTGTCCTCTTAAATCATTATAGCACATGAATGTTCCCAGGCAATGCTCACTGCACCGATTGCTAATTCTACAATGTCAGGGAAGATGCTTATTCACCAAAGTCTCATTTTTTTTTCCCCATCTGAAAATGGGGGTAAGAATAGCTGAGCTTTGTCTTCTGAGACTAGTGGGAACACAGTAAAAAGCATTTGAGGAGAGATAAAAGTTAAAACTCATTGAATAGACATCCTATGACTCAGGCTTTTGTTTGTTGAGAGACTTTAAATGGATTCCGCATCTTTAAAAATCGGTGTTTTTAACTGCTATGAAGGATCTAATCAAGTGGGGCTCATACGATGGCAGCAGCTNCTGGATTAAGAAAAAGCGTGGCTCTGGAGTCAACAGGGCACCTCCTTGTTCATCCCCGAAACACTTGGGTCAATAGCCAAGCTTAGATGGGAGGGATCATGCAGGCCATACTTGTCCCTGATGAGCTATTAGCTCCTGATGGCTTTGGAAGGATGGGGAGTCACTGTCTTTGGATGTGTACCCACCAAGCCCCATTGGATGGTTCCATGCTCATGGTCACTCAGACAATCCTGGTTAAACCTCAATGGGTCCCAAAACAAAACAAAAAGACACAAACATGGAAAAGGGACCCACTGGGAGGAGGGGAAGTGAACAGGTGTGGGAGGGGGATGGGAGTAATCAGAATACACTATACACATATAGGAAACTGTCAAAGGGCAAATTTAATTAATTTTAAAAAGCTGGGTAATTCTCAAACTTTCTGGTGCTGATTTTCCCACTCAGAAATAAGAATAATGATATGTTTCTCTTGTAGTGTTGTGACAACTTAATTAATAGGTAATATTTTTGTTGTGCCCAGAACAATGGTTGACATGTGGTATGGTTGGCATGTGGTAAGAACTGTATGCATTAGCTAAAATATTCATGTTTATGATAACTGGTGGCTGGGGCTGAGCAGCAGCTGAGCCCATCAGATGGGACTAACAGAGTTTATCACCTCTATTCACAGTCCAAGTATGCTTAACCCAAGCCCTACAAGGAAATGTCATTATGCTGCAATGTCAAAACAGTGTAGATCCCAGATCTATCTTTGACTGTGGGACCTGCTATGAAGGTACACCTGTGACTCTGATTCTCTGCTATCAGAGACAGAAACACTGAGTATATCCTAAAGCATTCTTATCCAGAGGCAGACTACCACGTGGCTCTGCGGAGCTTGACGGAAACACTCCTGACAAATGACTCACCGGTTGAGTCTTAAGCAACACTCTGGCTGGTGTACACACCCTGAGCAGTAAGACACACACATAGAATGTGCACTTGGATATTAAAGCCATGGTCATCTTAGGCAACTATCTTATCTCTACAGCCAGATGGAAAGCTGTTGGAGACAGTATCCTGAGATGGTCTGATGGTCTACCTATATCCTGTCCATTTTAGTCAGCTTTCCTCCTCATCTGTGTGTGTGTGTATTATATATAATTATTATATATAATCTATCTTACATGTTTATTTGTATATCTTCAAGACACTGGGGTTCAGAAAACCCCTGGAAACTGGGCTCCTCAAGCAACACCAGGCGGGGGAGCTTGCATCCCAGGTGTATGGCAAACACCACCACCTTACAACTATTCTTTCTCATGAATGCTGTTGACCAATATGATGCCTTACCCGTGGCCACCCCTCCAACTTTGTCATACTCTCCCCACATATACACACAATGCCACTCTCTAGCAGCCAAAGGCAATGGTAGGTGGGCATGGTAGGATGACACATCAGTCTGAATGTCCCCAGAAGAAATCAACTTGCCACAGAATCTCCAGAGCCCCATGGGACAAGCTGAAGCCAAACCTCAGGGGAGACACCATTCCTGACTTGGCTCCTCCCCTTCTATTGGGAGTATCTGCCCACCCCTAAACTTCACATGTATCACAGGCATCCAGACTNTGGACTCAGGCTTTCTCGATAGTCCATCAAAGACAGAAGCTATCTGACACTTGGGTTGGCCTTCCTCAGCAGCCAGCTGGAAGAGGGCATTGTATAGAAAAACACTGTATTACCCAGAATCAGCCTACCTGTTGCATTCGACAGGGCCAGTGATTCCATAGAGCCACGGGGAGTCTGTTCTGTGGGCGTCATGTCCTCTGTGTATTTCAGGGAACTGAGCGGACGACGGGGCCGGCACTGCTGCGTAGATATGCCACCTTCTTCTTCCTCTTCTTCCTCCTCATACTTGGGAACTGGGATGCTGCCTCGGGTTTCACTAAAGCTTTGGCTGGACATATCGCTGTAGCTCTCCTGGGACATCAGCCTCCCTGGGTAATAGTCCTCACGGCATTCCTGGATAAAGCTGCCACCATGCCCNTTCATGGCCATTGACGAGCTTCTCTTGGGGTTGCTGAAGTGCTTGGCCCACACGTCAGGCTGGGCTCCTGCTCCCTGCCCTCCTGGACNNTAGGAAGTTCTGATGTTGCACTGGCTGAGGAGCTGCAAAGGACTCTGGGATTGGTTCTGCTCCATCTTGTTCCCATAATGGAAGGGCTCATCCCGGCTCCTCCAAATGGGGTCCCTGTTGAGGCTGGGTGTCTGGCTGGATAGGCTGAGGAGGTCCATCTGCACTGACAGGGGGTCCACATCAGCTGAGAGCCGGTTAGAACTCACCTGCAGCTGGCTGTGCTGGCTCAGCATGGCCTCCTCTGTTTTGCCTTTGTTCTTGCCGATTTTGGCACTGCGGCGAGATTCTTTGGCTCTGGCNTTCTGGAAGGCGGAATCAGATGAGTCAGAGCCATTGGGGTCCTCCCCGGCACTGCAGGCCCGTGAGCAGAATATCTGGCCCTGCTTCGGGAGGAACGGTCTCCCCAGGAGGGACTTCTTACAATGAGCGCAGCAGAAACAGGTCTCTGTAGCATGCCAGTGTTGGCCGTCATAGGTCATTTGACCTTGGTCAATCCCTGGAAAGCAAGAGACAGAAAGGAGGCTGAGGAGCTGTACCGAGCCCTACAATACCACATGAAACATCACGCCAAAAAAAAAAAAAAAAAAAAAAAAACCAAACAAACAAACAAAAAAACAACAAAAAAACCAAACCAAACAAACAAAAACAAACCAAAAACCAAAACTATGTCAGTCGCTCCATGATCAGGCCCTGTGCAATCAGTGCCCACACCCTGTTACAACTTATTCTACCAGTCAGTGGACTTCTCGAAACTTCCCTTGCTAGCAGCATGGAGAATGTAGATCAGAACAGCTTAGCCATGAATTCTGCCAGAGACACATTTTCCCCAAATAGCAACAGAAGTTGAGCATTCTTAATCGAAAAATCCAAACTCAAAATGCTTCAAAAGCCAAAATTTTGGTGTCAACAAGATGCTGCAAGCAGAAAATTCTGTATAATAAAATTGCTTCGTACATAAAAGTATTTAAGATGTCATATAAAAGCATCTTGAGATTATATGCATAAGCTATATAGGAAATATAAATGAGTCCCATGTTTAGACTTGTATCCTATGCCTCAAGTACCTCATTATANACACACATGGTTCTAAAGGCTGAACTAATTCTGCTCCCAGACATGTCAGCATAAGGATATTCAATCTGTGATAAATAAAGCCTGATAAAGCACTTGACTGTTTGAGGTGAGCTTCTACCAGTGTTTCGTTTTCCAGATGAGGAAATGCAGACATAGAAGGCTAATGACTTGCCAAAGGTAATATAATTAGGCATCACAGACCAGATCTATACTCAGAAGTCTTGCTCTGAACTATCATAACAGTCCTGTCCTCTTTATTCTACTCAGGAATCTGCTGAGCTGTCTCAAGAGCCNTCTTGTCTACTGCCAATGGTAGCCTTGGTTGCTTCTCCACTTTTCCTTATAGCATCAATACTCCTTCCCATCATGCCATTGTGTGCACTTATAGGTTTATTATTTATCTCTTTTATAGAAAGTGGTGCTATATGGAGACAGGGTCGGAAGTTTTCATGATGTCTCCAGGACCTGTGTAATAGTTCTTCCTACTTGGATAGATGGATAGATGACCTGTATTATCACNACTCACGTCAATCACAGGGCAGTTACAGCAGCTGCTTGTTGGATGCTATAGTGTGAGTATCTGTTTCTCCCTCAAACTCTATGCTCAGTTCCTAATACNCATCATGTTAGTATTAGGAAGTAGGATCTAATTAAATCGTGAAGGTTCTGTCCATATGAATGAATCAATATCCTTGCNAAAGAGACCAAAGGGAGTTTGCTCATCCCCTCTGCCATGTGGGGACATAGAGAGATGCCAGCTCTGAACNTGAAAGTGGATCTTCCCAGACACCAAATCTGTCAGGTCCTTGACCATGGCCTTCACATCCTCCAGAACTGTGAGAAATGTATGTACTGTTTAGAAACTGCCCAGCCTGTGTTTCTGAATAGACTAAGTCAGTGGAAAGGCAAGAAGGGGGCTTCAACTCTTGGTGGAGGAAATTCTGCTTGCTGTTGGTAAGGAAAAACCATGGGTATGTTTGTAAAACATGTTGTCATCCCATTGCCCACAACCTGCACCCAATGTCATCAGGAAAGGAGGAGACACAGTTCCTCCATGGTAGGACTCTGCTGTCATGGTCCTGTCTGCTAGGGAACATCCCTTCATTCTGTTCTTGCTTCTTACTAGTTCCTTTGCCCTCTTTTGATGGAAAGAGGGTACTGTCCTTAGGGATGCCATGTCTATGCCAAGTCATTAACTTGGGACACTGAAACCACCCTTGGAATGAACCTTGGCTAGTAGTTAACAGTATNTCCTAGTCCTGGGGTCTGGTCTAGGGATGGCTCATAACCAGTAACAGGGCAATGAGAGGGTCACCTGGGGCTTCTAAGAGTGATATAATAGGCCATAAGCAGGCAGTTGGAGTCCCTGACCTGGGGACAGCCTATTAGAATATAGATCCTCAGGATTCCCATGGGCAGGAAGAGATNTCATAAGACNGCCAATGNGTGATGNTAAAGGTCTCCCCAGGAAAACAGCACTAAAATGAACTTCCACTTTTAGTGGCCAGAGTTCCACAGCCTGGATTTTCAAGGTGTGACTTTCAGACACCTGTCTAGAGATGGGTAAACCAAGAACTGAGAAGGCAATGGTTGCTGGGACCAAAGTGCTGTAGGAAGCATCTTATTCCTGGCCAGCTCTGCCTCTGCTGCCTGTTGTGTTACAGAGCCCAAGGACAGGTAGGAAGGAGGCAAATTCTTTTACTAGATGTTCTCCAAACTGGGGCAGGAAGTGTCTCTTCACTTAGGCACTAATCCCTAGGGACAACAAGAGGGAAACTTCATGAGGACAAGCNGTGTCCTCAAGCGCATTTGAGAAGGCCACTGTGTGACTCAACTCTACCCCCATGACTGCCAGCATTCCCAGGGAGATTGAGGCTGGAAAGCTGGGGTGGGGCTGGAAACAGACATGGCTAAGCTGGGGCTCCAGCTAATGCTTCTGCCCAGGCCTATGGNGGAAGCAATGGGCTGTACAGGGATGCAGGCAAATGAGAGTGATGCCAATCCAGCTTGGCCACTTCCAGGGGGCTGGAAAGCCGCTAGAGCCCATCTGCTGGGTTTGAATCTTAGTTCTGTGCTTTCTATCAGTGTGAGTTCAGGCAAGCGGCTTCAACTCTATCTAGGCCTTGCTTTCCCCAGCGGAAGCACAGAGATGAAACTAGGCTGTTGTGAGTGACTATGGAGAGGGCTTAGTCCCAGCCTGCTAGCTACTGAAACTGTCTTTCCTTCAGTTTTATTAGGTCTGAAATCCTAGTTCTTCCTTTGCAAAGGGCCACTGCCTAGATGCTGTCCGAAAGCAACCCCTGAGACCNTACAGCTTCTCTTTCCTCCTCTGCAGCTTTTCTNCTCTCTGTCAAGGGTCTCTAGACTCTTTTTGGTATCTTCAGCTGCCCAGGATCATTGATGACNTGCAGTCATTGAGTGTGGTATCCCACAGCTGCATCTTTGCNCACTCTCCACCAGAGAACTTGGAAGGGTGGGTCCTCTGCCCTGTCCACCACCCATGCCTCAAGGGAATGTGCTTGGAGGTGTCAGAGGAAGGCCAAGCTTTCTGGAATGGGGCCTTACAGGACAGGGTGGGGAAGGGGGAGTGAAGGGGAGGCAAATTACAAAGCAACCCGGCAGGCAGCTGAACACTGCCTCTGATAAACATCATCCATGTCAGATGGCCCTCTGAACTGCTCCTGAACTCCAAACATCTGGAAAAGGGCTCTGTGTTCAACAACATCTAAGCGTGCCTTTAAAACAATCCCCCCCTAAGCCCTCTAAGCACTGCTCTAAAGGAGCATGCATCTGCTGCCACCACAGCCTCATCTGTTTATAAGACTGTTTACTCTGCTATGCATAAGCAAGAGTCCTGTTGCCTTGGTAACGGTTGCCTGATGTAGGATCTGCTCTGAGCAGCTGCATAAATATGGAATATTTGTACAGTATGGGCCGAGGTGTGGCATCGATGGCTGGGGTATACATGATACACACAGCAGGCTCTCGTTGTCCTAGGAAAATTACACTTTGCAGAAAAGTAGACTTAAAAAAAATCAGGGACAGCAACTTAACTATAGCAGCAGACAGACTGCAGACCACAGCAGTCACCTTTTCTAGTAAAATATGGATGGTTGCCTTTTATGGATTCAAGAGGAAAGGAGGATGCCAATAAAAGCTGTGGACAGCTGAAAGAAGACAGAAGANGGAGGGGCCGTTTGAGGTACACATGAGCTAGTTATAAACAGAGTTTTCTCTCCCAAACTTCTGGCAGAAAACTCTAAGTAGTCATTTGTGGCTAGGCTTGTGGCCTCTGTGGAAAGGGAAAGGGCACAGAAAAGCTATCAGAAGGTGGTGTCGCTGCTGTGGGTTAAGTTTCTAACGCTCAGTCTGTCCCACCTGGATAAGCACTGACAAGCAGTCTCTAACCTACCCAGTCACAGCCTGGAGTCAATACAATGCACCACTGTCTCTGCTATGGTCACACCCACTTCCCCGGTTCACATGCCCAGTCACAATTCAGTTCCCTATTTCCTAATTCAACACACCAAAGGACATTACCATGTCTGAATGGGACAATCCTGTAAACAGAAAGGTTTCTGGGCACCTGGTCAAGGTGGCATTTGGTGAGAGAGAAGGGCACTTTGGGGAAAAGGACTTGCCATCACCTAAGTCCAGAAGGCAATGCTACATCTCTCATTTCTGATGAAGCCCAGGGAAAAGGCTGCTTCTTTTGCATCCTTACAAAAGCTATGTGGGGCAAAATGGAGTCATGAATGGAGGGTCTCCACATCTCCTCACTGCAGGTGTGACATTGGCAGCTTCTAAACAGGTGTCTTGGAGTTTTGTGACCCCAGAAAGACCATAGATATTTGTCCACTGCCATCATTTCTTAAACAATGTTGCTCATTCCCAAGGCACCAGAAAAGGCAAGGAAGGCAAAAGCCGGACCACTGAAGCAGAAGGGCTGAACGAATGGGATGATTCTCCTCGCCTCCAATCTGACATGAACCTGGAGCACACAGCTCATGGACTTTGTTCTGCTCTGCCTTTGGCTAGGCTCACTGCTGTTGAGTTTCTAGAAGACACACTTGCTGGAAGCCAGTGACCATCTCTTGTCAGCAAAGGATCCCACCTCCATTCTTCCCCTTGCCCATTCCTGATTTTGTCTAAAATGTTGTCAAGGGATATCTTCCCCGCATTTTCCTTTTGGGGCTTCACACTTTTCCCTGCGAGTGGAAAAACATACCACAAAGTCCCACTTGAAGGCAGATCCACAGCCAAGTCAGAACTGATAAGAGTCCATCCAGAGGAACTGACTTGGAAATTGGTATGTCAATTCCCTCCTCCTTCTGAGAACGCACATGTTAAGACTAGGCATGACTAGAACAACATTTTAGTCACCATGCGAAGCTCATTTGCTCCCAAAAGATGCTGATAGAAGGCAAACTGAGCTGACACAGAGAAAAACAAAACAACTGGCTTTTTTTTTAAACCCTTCATCTACCTCTACCTGAAGTCAAATACTCTTTGGCTTTTCTAGTAAAATGAGCCCAGAAATCCCTTTTCATTGAAGCTGGTAGGAGTTGGTTTGTTAATTGCAACCAAAGGGATTCTAACTATTGCCAGACACAGGGTTGAGCCCATCTCAGAAGGATCAAGCTGAGTGCCAAGCATGGCCTTACCTATATGTTGGGCACAGGTGTCACAATATTCTGCATACAGGGACTCGAAGCAGTGGCAGCAGTAGGGTCTTCCTTCCTTCATGATGTAGCGCTGGCCCCCTAGCACAGTCTCACACTCAAAGCAGCAGAAATGTCGCATGTGCCAGTGTCGCCCCTCAGCTTCTGTGCACTCATCGGCAAAGATGATCTGGAGACAGGAAGCCATCTGGTTAGTGTCAAAGACTCACTGTGACGACACACTGGAGAAAGTTAGGGCCCCAAACTGCACAGGTAAGAAAGCAGGTGTGACCTCCAAACTGTCAGACAACACTGCATATACGTCAGCTTATTCCACATATACACAAGCGCCACAACATCATCTGCCTGAAGCACAATTAAATATGGATGCCACATTTCAGTGGAGAGCGAATGTTCTACCTTGGGGAACATAAAGCAAAATAAAGAATAGCTTCCACACACCAGCTTCATTTGGCTGAGGCACTGTTTTTTAAAATGGGGAATGTCATCTGAATCCTTGGAACCCTCCTCTTTTTCTTCTTGAAAACAAAATTGGGCAATGCTTGGAATGCATTTATGTATGATAATGATCTTCACCTAAGAAAAGTGACTACTGCTTCCAGATGAGTAGTCAGCTGGCCATGGTCTTTAACACTTTCCAGTGTGCAGAATGGGTTACCTTCATGTCTAATACTTTCCTGGCCCTGAGAAGTATTTTATGTTCTGACCCATCAGAGTTGTTTTAAACTTCAAAGTATATACTCCAAAAATTACTATGATGCTATAATAATTAGTTTAGTGTGGTACTGCCATAAAGACTAACTTATAGATGAACTCTCTGAATTGAGAGTCCAGAAATTAATTGAGTGAGTGAGTGAGTGAGAGAGAGAGAGAGAGAGAGAGAGAGAGAGAGAGAGAATGAATATGTATGTGTGTGCGTATGGCACTTGGTTGTCAATGGTAGTGCTAAGATTATACTCTAGTAAAAGAATAGTCTCTAACAAATAGGGCTGGGACAATTGGAAGTCTCATATAAAACTATCAGTTGAATCCCTACCTCTCACTATAAACAAAAATTAATTGAAATGGGATCAATGACCTAATAGGAAAAAAAGTGATGAAGTTCTTAAAAGAAATTATAGTTGTCAATCTTCTTGACCTTGGTCTATGCAATGGTTTCAAAGACATGGCAACACAAATATATATAACAACATGCAAATAATAGATCATAAGGATGTTAAAATTGAAAACATTTATGCTTTGAAAGATATCAAGAAGAAAGTAAAAATACAAACAGAGAATGGGAGACCATATATGTAAACCATGTATCTGACAATGGACTCGTGTCCAGATCATATGAGTGACCCTCACAAGTAGAAAAAAACTAATCTAACTGTGAAAAATGAGCAAAGGCTTTCAATCCATAGTTCTCCCCCCAAAATTAATAAATAAATAGACAAAAGTATTTAAAAGGTACTCAACATAATTAGTGGTTAGAAAATTATGAATTAAAATATCACTGTGGTATTATTTTATACCTATTGCATTGGCTATAATAAAAAAGAATATCATTGCAAAAATTAAAGAGAACGTGTAGGAGCTGGAATTGTCTTACCTTGACAATAAGAATGGAAAGTGGGGCAGCTGTTTTAGAAGATAGTTTGGCCTTCCTTCAAAAGTTAGGCTTAGAATTACCATGAAAAACACTCAAAATTTAAAATTTATGTGTACCTAGAAACTTACACACCAATGTTCATAAGTAGCATTGTTCAACACAGTTAAAAGTAGAAACAAATACCCATCAGTTGATAAATGGCCAAGCCAAATGTGATATATGCATAAAACTGTTCATATAGATTTATATAATTCATGCTCAGCCATGAAAAAGAATGAAGTGCTAATATTTACTACAACAGAAATTGACTTTGAAACCAT
The DNA here is from genome assembly GCA_001675575.1 of Neotoma lepida. Classification (NCBI taxonomy): domain Eukaryota; kingdom Metazoa; phylum Chordata; class Mammalia; order Rodentia; family Cricetidae; genus Neotoma; species Neotoma lepida. Next base: position 347,067 of record LZPO01055112.1, on the reverse strand, counting down.
CATGCTAGGTGGAAGACACCAGAGACAAAAGGAAACATTATATAATTTCATTCATATGAGATGCTAGCACTCAGGAATCCAGAGACAGGGACAAGGCTGGAAGAAAGGGTTGAAGGAAGAGAAGAGCATCTAGCGGATGTTGGGTACTGATTTTTGGTTGCTGAACATGATTTGGGATCAGGTAGTAATGATGCTTGTTCAACTTTGTGAATGTGCATTTGTGTACCTGAGGCAGAAGGCAAAGGAGCTGCCTAGACTCACAGAGTTTGACCCATATTCAGAGAGTCAAGCACCTCAACTTTACTATCAGAATCCACATTAGTGAAGGTTCACCCAGTCTCTATAAAAAGTAGAGCCCTCAGGCAGTCTGAAGAGACAAATGGCCTTGTCCTGGTGGATTTGGCAGATAGAGTGCTGCCTCCAGACTGCTGTCTATAAGCTCAGATAGAAGCACAGACCTACTCTGTGAATTGGTATTCCTTCTAAGACTGTCCCTTAAATCATTGGTTCTCAACCTGTGGGCCCACAACCCCTTAGAGGTCCCATATCAGATATTATTTTGATTTGTAACAGTACCAAAATTACAGTTATGAAGTAGCAGCAAAATAATTTTATGGTTGGGTGTGTGTGTGTGTTACCACAACATGAGGAACTGTATTAAAGGGTTGCAGCATTAGGAAGGTTGAGGACCACTGCCCTAAATGATTCCTATAAAGGGTCAGGTTTAGAACACACTTCTTTCTGCTCTCAGCTTCCACAGTGAAGGCAAGCTTTCTATCCTGTGATGCAATGGTCATATATAACTTGGATATGCTTCTGGTGGGGAAAAAATGGCAAGCAGGGCCCTTGTATGCTGTTCTGATTTCTTACCACAATGCTTTCAAACACCTGTCATGTCAAGGGTGGAAACATCCAGATAGCTATCCACTGACCTCTAAAACTTGTGTGTGGGGGAATCAAATACCTCCACCATTTTTTCCCCCTCTTTAACTAATTGTTCCAGAGAATCTTCTAGAAGAGGAGCTCTATTTTTGATGTGGACTTTCCAGATTTTTAACTGGAATCTAAAATTGCTCAATGGCTTCTTTACTTTATATTTTTATTTATTTATATGTGTGTGTGTCTGTCTGTCTGTCTGTTTAACTGTAAGATGCCTAGTGCTAGTTGTATGTCATTTGAGAATTTCTGTAGTTATAGTGTGTGGTTCCTCACCCTGTTCCTACACAGGAGGCTCTGAATTCACCATGCTGAGTATGGTGGGTCATATGCCAGATGCCAGATCCATGTGACTGGGACATGGGTGATATTTCTCTCTGGAAAGGGTTAACATAAGAGGGTAGAGTCACCTATGGTTGTTTCCCCATATGGGAAGCTAAAGGCCATGTGCATATGTCATGCTTTGGGGCAACAGAGGGATGGTGGGGCAGGGTAAGGATACTGGGAATAGTCTATGGGAGACTCTGTGTGTGTGTGTGTGTGTGTGTGTGTGTGTGTGTGTGTGTGTGTGTGAGAGAGAGAGAGAGAGAGAGAGAGAGAGAGACAGACAGACAGACAGACAGACAGACAGAGAGACAGAGACAGACAGAGACAGAAACAGAGAGACAGAGACACTTGGAGAGAGAGAGAGAGCTAGAGAGATGGAGACATCATGACGCTGAAGGTGCCACCCTTATCTTCCATGAATATACCAGAAAAGTTAAAGTATTCACACATNAATGGGGCTCTGACCTCGTCACAGGCTGCACAGCGCGGCTTCAGGCACTCAGCATGGTGCCTACCACAGTAGATCTTCCCATCTTGGTAAAAGTAGATCAAGTCAACCAAAAGCTCATTGCAGACGGTGCATATAAAGCAGGGTGGATGCCAGCAGATGCCATGGCCAGCACGTGATGCAAACACAGCGATGTCCCCGCCCTTAATCTGTCCTCCGCACTGTGAGGCAAACAGAAACAGCACCAACATCAGCTGTAGTTCTCACAACTGTAAAGAATGACATCCAGCTACTACCAACAGCTAGCTACTAGGGCGTTATATGCATACTAGTTAGTGTGTTCCCCGCTTTACATACCCAGTAGGGCAGATATATTTTGTTCTTCCCAGGAGCCCCGCCCACAAGGGCCTAAGTAAGACAACTTAAGTAACAGAGAAGGAGAAACATACAGGTGTGAGATGGTTTCTCAGTATGGTAGTATACAGGGAGGATCTGCAGGCACCAAGCCAACATATAGAGCATGGGGGAAAAAGGCCTAATCATCTCCTACATATCTCAGAGATCATGCCGAGGTATCATGTTAACACCAGCAGGAAAGGCTGCAGAGCTAGGGCTTGGCTGGGGTGGGGGCCTGTACCACTGAACGGGAGGAGAGTGGGCACAAAAAACCCACTCAGTCTTAAACAGCTTCTTCCTCTTCCCTATGCCTTTCAGGCATGCTTTTTAGCTCTCTACAACATCTCTTCATATAATCTTGATTGAAAGGTACCACTTTTTAAGCCCAAGATATACAAGGCAGAAATCACAGATGGCTCATGCTTACAGCTGGGATTAGAATACAGAGTTATGATCTGAGGGTCTTGGAGGAAGGGGGAGTGAGCTTATAAAGATGCTCTCTGTTCACCGTGGTATTGGCCATGAGGTCACGACCTGTGTCTAGCAGAATGGCCCTCACAGGTGGATGAGCTCCACAGACAGTGACTAAGGAGTAACAAAAGGGGGCCCAAAACCCTTCTCCCAGTATGGATTTTATGTAAATTAATATGATCCACAGAATAAGGGCGCAGACTTGAGGAATTGTTTCTGGTAGCTCGTGTGTGTAATATCACAATATAGAAGGCACCAACCTTACCTTCCATGATTATGAAAGATCGGCGAAAATACCCACACACATAACCATATTTAATCCCCCCACCAATGGTTTCACAAGGTTTGTTATAGAAGGCCTTTCTGCTTCAACACTCTGACATTATTCTGCACAGATGTGGGCCCAGCTTTTCTTCCCCTTTAGGCCAGCCCTGTTCATGAGGAGGCTGATCTGAGGATGGGTGAGCACTGAATTGAGCAGTCAACCTCAGACCACAAACACCAATCACTCACACCTCAGGACTTAGTCTCAAGGAGTCTTTCCAAGACTGATGACCCATTGCCCCCTCTCTTGTCAAGTAGCTTCGCTACCCATCTACCAGATTCTGCCAGTTGTTTCTGTTGAAATCTCAAAATGGGGTTCTAAAAACTACCTGCCCCTCTTGACTAGTCTCTTAGTCTTCCTGACCCAGCTGGCCTGCNACCCAGAGCTCCAGTTGGAGGGAGCTGCACAAAACCTGGGAAGATTTAGAGAAAGGTGAGACATGGTGGTCTTCTCTGGAGAGCAGGAATGGGGTGATGTTGGCCCAGGCAGGTGACGTACATGTCCNACTTTAGCACCCTCCTCTACCACACCCTAAGCATGCTACAGCAGAGCAGGCAAAAGGCAAATCTAGATCCTTCAACTCAATGAGGTCCCAAGGAGGGGGCATAGGGTCTCTCAGACTGCAAAAGAACTCTCAAACTCAGAATAAATTTANGTGTCATCCCTCATACCATCCCTTTAAGGTCATCCACGTTGGGATGATCCCAGCTGAGCGACTGACTCACGATCGAGATAACTCTATTTTCAGAGGGATCCTTTCTAAGGATGAAGCCTTGACACTGTCTGGTCCTTCCAATCATTTACATAGCTCTCCATGAACTCAGCCACATCTGCACAGCCCTGCCCTTTACTCCTCCCGATCCAGCCACAGGCCACTGCTTCTTGTCCACAGGAGTCANCCTTCTGCCTTGNGGCCTCCATGCTAGCTGTTTCTCATGTTCAAGATCTGCATGCCTCTCCTGCACATCTCTCCATGCCTTTGCTTCAGATGCCACCTTCTCAGTGGGGTCTTCGATGACCCTTAAGACCGCAGCCATTGCACCTTTCTAGTCTTTCCTAGCCCCGTCTGCTGCAATTTTTCTATTTTACTGATTTATTGGATGACTTCCCCTGGTGCATAGTTCTTTACATGAAAAAGACTAAGTGTTCATGTCTCTTGCTCACTGCTGTATCTTCAAGGCCTAAAAGAGGGCTGAGCACCTAACAGGCATTTAATAAAATAACTGTCGAATGAACTTCTTCCTGCCCTAGTACATCCTCACCTGTTCACAAATCGCTCCTGTCATGGTAACAGGGAAGGGTCTGACATTTCCTCGGCCCAGGTTCTCACGTTTCCTCTGGTTGCTGAACAGCTTCAGCTCCCTCTTCTCTTCCTCATCCAGGGAGTTGCAGTATCGAACCTGAACATACAGAAGGAAAGCATGCAGGAGGCTTCGTTACTCCAGGGGAAATACTGACGTCCCCACTCAGGGCTCACATCCTGGAGGTACTTAAGGCGAGCCAGCACCAAGATGGGTGATAAGCAAAGGGGATTTCTACAGCTTGTGAACTCTGGAGTCCACGCCTCAGGAGGGAGAGACGTTCTTGAACTGCTCCTCACCCTTCACACTGTTCCCACGCTCAGCTCTAAGTCACCAAGTGTGGCTCAGAGCTGGCAATTTCCTGGGACGTTCTCCTTACAAACTGTAAGGAGCTGAAGGTTTCATGTGTCCGTGTCTATGTGAATGAGCCCTGTACCAACGAATGGCCCCAATCTGGTTGTCAGCATGTACACATCATCTGTCCTCCATCCTGCTCTGGGAAGTGAGAATAGGCAGACATTTGTCTGGACTCCTGCTAATGTGACAATATGAGAAAGAGACTTCCTTCTTTTTAAAATGCAAGTGTCAAGAATTAAGGGAGGGACAGGAAAGGCATCTGCATCCAGGATCTGTCACTCTGTTCCATTGTTTCTGCACTTTGGTGATTGTGCCATGATCCTGAACTATTATTTATTAATGCTAGTTTTAAATATGACTCACTTTAAGGAACTTGGATGCATTTATTTAAAAGGAAAACAGNTTATAACTACTTAAAGAAGAGTCAGTCACCCGCAAAGATGGGAATGTAACCCTCAAACAGAACAAAACCAGACTGTTAGATCCCAGCCGACTACTGCATCTTCAGGAGATGCTAAAGCTCATGTGCTTACTGACAACGGGAGAAGAGAATGGCCTGCAGTGGTACTAGGATACCTGCCAGGACCAGGCTGATTTCCTCCTTATCCCTGCACTGCATCACAAAGACGAAATGTAATTTAAAAGGAAATAAGCTCTGGTTACAGGTTCCATTTCCTCTATTGTCATGCTCACATCCCACCCCAAGCCATACTTATATCCTCCTTTGGGAAATGTGGTTCCATGCATCTCATGATTTCTTCCGGAGTAATCCAGATATCAGAACTGTTGACTGCATTGCTCAGACAATTTTTCATAAAGAAAATAACAAGAAAGGCTTTCAATGAGGGCTGTTGTGTGCTAATTTGTAAGTCAGAGCAACTATGTCTATTCATATTGTGCCATCTAAATGAAGAGAACAATTAAGTATTTGCTTTAGAGTCAACCTCTGCCTTCAAAAGAGGCCATGTCACCATGTCAAACGAATGAATCCTGTTCCCTGGCTTTCATGTGTCACATTCTACCAACATGGAGTCCTAATCCAAATGGTGTCTATTTCCTGAAAGCACAGTTAGCCATAAGCAGAATAAACCACTACAAGCATAGGGCAGATTATTTCCCTCCCTCAAGTGATAGTTTAAAAAAAAAAAGTCTTCAGGGGAATGTTCCAGAAATCTAACAGCCCAGAAAACATGGTTGCACCGATGACATTTTATGGGCATGCTTTTAAAAACAGGCACACCCCTCCTGCTTGTAAAAACTTGCATTTTCGCCTCCAGATTAGTTATCCAGGCATCTGCTTACAATGCTTGCTTTCATCTTTAAAGCAGTCAGCTTTTGTATTTGTTTCATGAACTCTGAAATAAGCACTAGGAGAGAGAAGAGTAGCTTTCTAGGTAGCTGCTTCAGTTTTGAGACATCATCTCACTTATTCAGATTCATACGTTTAGTTTTGNAGTACTGAGGATTAAACTCAGGGCTTCGCATGTGCTAGACAAGGGCTGGACCATGATCTACAGTCTCAGTTTCTCAGCATTAGCAGCTCAAACTGTCTCCGTTTGGGCCAGCAAGATGGCTCAGGAGGTAGAGGTGCTTGCGGCAAAACATGGTATTCTGAACTTGAGTTTGATTTTCAGAACCCACATGGAGGAAAGAGAAAACCAATTTCCACAAGTTGTTCTCTGACCTTCACATACATACTGTGGTATCTGTTACACACACACACACACACACACACACACACACACCATAAAAATATAAAAAAAAATTCCCTTTTATGTAAATATGTCATCTGAGACTCAGCCCATGTATATGATGAGTCGGTAGGAACCAGTGTCCAGCTCTCTGCAGGGGTAATTTTTTTTCTTTCAATTTAAAAATTATGCTTTTGTTTTAAATATAGAGCTAAATAGTGCAAATCTGTAGGATTCTTGATTTTGAAAACAGATACCTCCAAATTAATTTCCAGCTTAGAGACCTATTTTCCTCCCACATGATCTTTTAAAAGCTTGCTTACAGATTTCTTCTTTAGGATCAATGTGATTTCAATAATAAGTAACGCTGATCAGGCATGGTTAGCTCCTCTGTAGCCCAGCACTCGGGAAGAGGAGGTCTGAGAGTTCACTGAGCTGCTGAGAGAGTTTCAAGTTATCCTGGCTAAAGTGAAAGCCAGTCTCAAAAACTCAAACTGAGAATCAAATAAATAAATGCTTGCTTATGGAGCTGTGTTTCTGGAATTAGAAGAAAGGAATGTCCACATCCACACTGCTTTCAAAATACAGATGGCTGACTAACAAGGTGGACACTGGCTTGACAAACGTCCTGGTGAAAGCTGNCAGTCTAGACCTGGACCTTTGGCTGCCCTCGACCTGGAGAACCTGCACACTCACTTCTTATGAAACAATCCTGAAAACTTGAGAGACTCCTGGTGTTTCTTCTGGATAGGAAGTGGTCCTTAGTCATGCTCCCAACTCCCACAACAACTGGCAGAACACATTCAAGTCAGAAAACACTGACCCAGGCTTTTAACAGTTGTTCCCTGTTTTCTGTGGTCAGTCATGGCAGGCTTGGAGTCTAACCCAGTCCAGGGCAAGAATGGTTTTCTGTGTGTGTGT
>LZPO01055112.1:327476-339769 GCA_001675575.1 Neotoma lepida | reverse complement strand
CGGGCAGCAATCTTACTGATCATAATGATCAGGAAAAGGGGCAAACCCACCAGAAGCTCCCTCCAAACACCTTACCTCATTGTCATGGGGAGGGAGCTGGTGCAGCAGCTGCTTGATTCGCAATTTCTCTCCAGGACTGTTGACATAAGGGACTTTCTCTTCTGGAAGGCAGCTATAGTACTGGTGCACCTGAGGGACAGAACACAGAACACTCGCCCGTTACTCACCACACGTGTCACCACCCCTCACCACCCTGAGGAAGGTTCACAGTGGGACACCGGCTGCTTCCTTCCACTGCTCCCATCACCCCTTAGGACAGTCAACTGCTGTCTTTTCTACTGTACACACAGAAGAGCACCCGAAAATACAGAGCCAAGCGAATTGCCCCTCACTTGGGGGCTATCCTTCTCTGGAAGGGGAAAAGTCTAAGAAATTCCTTATCAAAGGAGAATTTAACAAATGAATAGATGAAGCCAGAGGACAACACTCTCCCAGCCGACTCCCCGAAGTGTTGCTTTACCATTTTCTGTGCCACTGTCCCATGGGAGGCACCTCTCTAGCCAAGGGATGTGTCAGTGCCTGCCTAAACACTGCTCTCAAACCTCTCTCTGGCACTCTGTAGGTTCCTGAGTGTCTCAGCCTCCACCTACGTCAAAAGCCCTCCAGGTCTTGAGCCATTTGCAAGGCAGGCAGCACTAACAGACACTGAAAAGAGACTCAGTGCTGGTTGCAGAACACGTAACTCAACAGCAGCAACAGTGCAACGACCTTTGCATCTCCTGCGACGCTGCTCTTTATAACTGATGTGCTCCTGCAGTTTCTGAGGTTCATTCTTTTTTAAACACCAGGGAAAGTACCAAACATCCAATTTTGCCTAAGAAAAGAAGGCAGCCATTCCACTGAGGCTATGGACCCCTTAGGATGTAGGAGGAGGAACATAACAGGCCCAGTTTAAGAGGTTTTTTTTTTCTCCCAGCAGCAGTAAGTTTCCACTTCTTTGTGGATTTAAAAGAATATATTTATTTTGGAGGAAGAAAAGGGAAGGAAGGAAATGGTGTAATTATATTTTAATTAAAATATCTCTTTGTTATGTATTTATGTGTATGTATGTGTGCTCCTGTGAGTTTATGTGTATCAGTGCTTACAGGTGCCCACAGAAGGTAGAGGGCAGTCATACTGGTGAGGCTTTATGGGTGTAGCTTCTGCCATCCTAGGAGACAGTCTCACAGCAAACTCCCTGATCCTTGGTTCTTGCTCATGGACAGAGACAAAGACCCAGTCCTTACTACAGAAGTGACACACAGACACCTTTAGACCAATAGAAACAGAAGAGGAGAATCACCAGGTGTGACATCCTGAACCCTTAGCTACCTGAGAAGTCTGCAATGCTTGCTTGCCAACAAATATTTATGCGCAGTGCTGTTTTCCTGTATTTTAATTCCTTAACTGATGGAGAAAAAGAACCCACCCTCTAGCTGATATCACCACTATCAGGTCACATGAAAAGTTAACAGAAGTAAAAACTGACAGGAAGGGTTTGGAGAATGGCTTAGCCAGTAAAGCACCCACTGTGCATGCATGAGGACCTGAGTTTGGATTCCCTGTATCAGTGTAAAATGCTGGTGGAGTAGCATGCGTTTATAATCCAGAGCAGGGGTAGGGAGGGAGGTAGATATCTGGATCTCATTGACCAGCTAGCCTAGCAATTAGTAAGCTCCAGGTACAGTAAGAGACCCTGTCTTCAAATACAAGGTGGACTGTGACTGAAAAAAAGACACCCATGTTGAACTCTCGCCTCCATATGCACATATGTGTACATAGCCACACAGACAGGAACATATAAAAAGATACACAAAGACAAACAGACAGACAGGATGCTAATAATCAAAGGTGTGCTAGTTTTTTAGAAGAGGGGAAAAAACCCCATAGGCTCAGACACCACCGAAGAGGATTTCAAGATGTCCCACAGAGCAGTATAAACAGCTCTCCTGAAACAAGACACTTATCCAATCGGCTGGAGGTGGAGACTGGGCCTTTAATACCATCATAAGCTCACAGTCCATATTGTCCCCCACACGCTCCCTCTAAAGCCTTTGCATTAGGAGGTACTGGATATGAACAAATGTTCCGGGAATGCTGGGTGAAGAGTTGTAAAAGCCCTGCCTACTTTGATCTCTAGAAACCAAGTTATGAGTGTTAGAGGGACAAGCAGATGACAAGGCTTTAAGAAATTTTTATTTTTAAAATAATGGGAACCATTCACCATGATGTCCCTACCCATCACCCTCTGAAGGCAACCACGGACTTCATGTTGCTGACCAGCTGGCTTTNGGAAGGAAGTCTGGGTTGCTGTAATCCCTCCTTAGAGGTGTCTGGCAGGAAGCCATGTCCTGGATGGAAGGAATGGCTACGAGTTTTGTAGGCAGGTCACAGATGGCCAGCACTCCTGAGAAGTGACCGACCCCTCATATCGCAAATTAGCTTGAGATTAGTAGCTGGCTATCTGGCCATCTGACTACCACACTGTTCTGGGAATGTCTTCTGAGAGTCCTTGCACCATATGCCTCACTGGACATCGGCCAGGTGTAAGGAAAAGGGCCCAGCCTCTGGAGTTTGGCACTTGAGCTTTGTCCCCCGTGTCATTACACTGCTTGAAGAAGGTTTTTTAAGATGTAATCCTTGTAATCCTTGAACTTGCCAGGCTGAGGCAGGATGAATTGTGAGCCTGACCATTCTCACTCAGTGATATAGTAAAACCCTGGCTCACCAATAACAGAGGAAAAAGAGGAAGGAAGAGAGAGATGTGAAGATGAAGGGGAAAAGGCAGCTTCTCTCTACCCATTCTTAATATTTTCATAATCATGAAACATAAGCAGAAATCGCTAACATGAGATGAATCCTCTGTCATTTCCCTTCTATAAGGGTCCCAAGCAAGTTATATAGTGTTGAGATTCATCATAAGATCATGAGGACTAAATGAGAGTGGATACATATGACATAAATGCACAACGATGAACCACCCAGCCTGACCTAATCAAGATGGCATACTCAAAATGCTTCACAGCCATGATGGCTCATCTTGGTTGTCAACTCGACTACATTTGGAATCAACTAAAACCCAAGCAGCTGGGCAGGCCTATGAGAGATTTTCCTGATTGGATTATTTGAGGTGGAAAGACCTATCCTAAATCTAGGTCACACCTTCTGGTGGCACCTCACATAAAAGGACATAGAAGAGGGAAGCTTTTTGCCTGCTTGCCCTCACTCTCACTGACAAGCTCATCTATTCTGCTGCTGAAGCATTCCTTTGCTGGGCTGGTATTTGGACCTACTTCTTAGGGATTCCAATGTGGACTGAAAATCAGCAGCTCTCTAAAAATTCCCTAGGACTTCAGCATCAGATTGGGACTGCTGAGACATACAGTCTCATGGANTGAACATCTTGGCCTTTCCAGTACGATACAGTCATGGTTGGACTACTCAGACCACAGCCTATAATTCTAATAAATCCCTGCCCCCCTCTACACACACACACACATACACACACACAAACACACATACACACTCACACACACACACACACACACACACTCACACACACATACACACACGCACACACACCCCATCCATTCTATCAGTTCTGTTCATTTTGAGAACCCTGACTGACATAATGGCCTTCGTTTCATGTTAGGAATTGAAGCAACACTGGTGGTGTAGAGAGTGAGACCAAATCTGGGAACTTCCTCTCTTAGCCTAAGCAAGAAAAAGAGGTTGTAAGGAACGTAGTACTATTAAAATGAATCTCGTTTCTAAGGGGAAAAACACCAGATTACTAGAAAGTCGTGATGTTTTCTCATCCGCTTTTCTCCCTCTCATCAGAATCCTCTCGCCTCTGCTCTCTTCCTTTCTGTAGAACTTCCTTAGAGCGGAAGGTTCCATCAGCACTGCTTCAGCTCAACAGTCTGTCCCAGGCTGGCTAGCTTTGCTCAACTATAAATCCCTCAGNGAAGGGTCCTGGGTACCCATCTTGGGCTGGGTCTACACTGGGAGATGGGATGCAAGGAGCCACACACAGCTGAAGACTTGAGGACAAAAGGAATTCCCAGATTCAACGCAGAACTGGTGAAGGTGGGGGCAGCACTGATGGAGAACTCAGGAGACATTTAGCAGTAAACACTTGCCTTGGTGTGTACATTAGCTTCCTGNTNTTGGGAAAAAATATTTGAGACCAATAATGTAAAAGGACGATAGATTTAGCTGATGGTTCCAGAACTTTCCGTTCATAGTTTCTTGGCCTGTTCACTCTGGGCTGTGGTAAGGCTAAGAATGTGGTAAAGGTGGTAGAGAAAACTATTCACGTAATAGCTGCCAGGAAGTGAAACAGAAAGAAGGGGCTGGGCTCCAATATCCTCTTTCAGGGCAATGCCCACAATAACATCACTTCCTTCCACTAGCCTCCGCATCCTCAGGATCCTACCACTTGACATTAGTGCCACACACTGGTGACCAAACCTTTAGCATATGGCCTTGCAGGGACATTTTCAGATACAAACCATATCTGAGTGCTGAGGTCCACCCTAGAGACGGCATTCTTGAGTCAACAGAGGCAGTGACTGCTTTCTGGTAACATAGCTCTTTCTTTTTTTGGACAAACAACATCACCTGTTATGATTCACACCTCATGACTGCCACTGACGTCCATCCTTTCCTCCAGTATCCCAGTAAGTCCTCACATATAGACTCCATTAAAATATTTTCTTCCAAGGTCATCAACAATTTGAAGGAGAACTTAATACTATACTTAGCAAGTTGACTGTTCTCAAAACAAATCAGCTCATATCAATAACAATCACCAATGAAATAACCAATAACCAACAACCAAGTCACCCCGAAGTAGGTGACCCAGTGTGCTCTGAGGAGGAAGATGAGTTAGTCNTTCGTTGACTTCTAATTGTCTCCAAAGCCTGTTGAGGGCCTGCCATACTGGCTTCTCCATCTCTTGAGGTTTGGGTGCCAGAAGTTCAAACGGGGATAGGGGCAGGGGCAAAGGCAGTCATCAGCTAGGGGAAGGGACAGCTCTTGCAAGGAGTCCCCAGTCAATGGAGCCTGCATGCCTTCTCTCCTAGCATCCCCTGCCATAAAATCACAGGACAGCCTCCAAACAAATACCAACCAAACCAATGGAAATGAGAAACTATGGCGTCTACTTTTCAACACTACAAAAATTCAACTTGGCACTACCTCATGAAAACCCACATGTGGATTAATTTAGCCCAAACATGTTCACTTGTTCATTTTATAAGTAAACAAACCTAATAGAGTTCTATCAATAATGATCATTACCAAGCTATTAATCAATTAGCATGTCGACAGTGCTGCTAATTATGTTGTTCTTTAAAAGTGAGCCTGTTGAATGTCCTAGAAGCTTTGCTCTACTTCGTTGCTCCAAGGGAAGAGTGTCCTGTGATTCTGCCCTGGGTGAAGTCACACTGGGTTCACTGTCCCTGCACAAAAAGCAATGGAAACACAGTAAACCGGCTTAGAAAATTAAGCCACCGGAAGCTTTTATTTAAGATGTCACTCCCAGTCTCGGCAGCTTGGCAACAGCTTCAGTGGGTGTCAGATGGATGATAAGAACTTCACCCGAAGTGTAAACTCATTCCACAGAGCAAGGCCTCGCCCCGCTGTGAAGGCTGGGCTTGTTGGATGGAACTGCACAAAAGACAGCATTTGTTCCCCGGGTGGAGATGGCGGCTGGCGTCCATGACTGCATTTGGGAAAAAAGCATGCACTGTGACGAGTGCTGAGGAAAGCAGCCGCAACAGAAGCAGCCATGACTGCAGCTGCCATTGCTGCTGTGAAATGCTTGGTCTAGTGCAGTACGCCACAGCCTGGAGCTTGCATTGGAATCACCTGGGAGGCTCATGAAGACCCTGATTTCTAACTCGGCAGGTGTGGGGCCCTATAATATGCATTTATAACCAATCAGCATCCTGTTGGCCCACTGGCCATGCTCCAACAGTCTGACAGCTATTCACTGCTTCCTTTCAACAACCACAACAGGCTTCCTACTTCCTCCAGGAGATCCAGAAATTTCTAAAGAAGGAAGAATTTGTTTAACCTCATTCAGTTTTCAGGAATCTCCTCTTCCTGGGCGTACGATTCNTCAGGGAGACTCCAAGGCCANGGAGAGAANTCTAAAGTGCTCATGAGTTAAGGTGGGAACACTTTTCTATCCAGATCTGCTTAGAGCAGGAACCCAACAAAAGCAAGCCACATACACTTGTCCAGCCTCAGAATCATTGCTCTTCACCGTCTTTTTGAAGACACACATCCACGACCTCTTCATTTACTGAGTGGTTCTGGGATCTGAAGTGTTTGGATGTGCCGTATTCCATGAACTCTTCAAGCACCAAGAGGTGGGAGGTTCATACTCACCAGATTGTGTCATTAAAAAGTCCAGGACTGACAAGATATCTTGGGTGAGCTAGTGCCTNTGATGATGCAAGTCCAAGGACCTGCATTTGACCCTCAGAACTCACAGAAAAGCTGGGTATTGTGGTGAATGCTGGAAATCCTAGGATGGAGGGGTCTGAGACAGGATGATCCCTGGGGCTCACTGACCAGCCAGTCTGCCAAACCGGCCAATTCCAGGTAAAATTAAGAGATCTTGTGTTATTTATAAACAAATAATTTTTAAAAACAAATAATGATTATAATGATAATAAAAATAATAAAATGATAACCAGTGACCCTTGAGTTGCCTGTGTTGTGTTCCATTTCAGATGGAATCTGAAAAAAAGACACTCAAGATTGACCTCTAGCATCTACAAGGACATGCACACAGGTGCATGTAAGCCTACACACACACACACACACACACAAACACACTCACACACACATATACACACACACATACACACACACACACAAACATACACACACAGCATTGCTTGTGAACTTTGCTTCCTCATCTCCTTAGTCTGTTTGGAGATTCGAAAGACTTGCAGATGGATGGAAAAGAGAATCAAAATTCCTTCACGTAGCACGTTCTCACTATGTTTGTGCTGTTGTCTATAGAAATGAAGACTATGTTTCCTTTTGGTGTTCTCCATGACACAGCAACACAGGGCTTTCCAGTAATTTCAAAGTGAACTGTGCTGGGTACAAATGTTCTCCACATTAAGCAGCCCCCTCCCCGCCACAGCTTGATGATGTCAGGATGCTGCAGCGGTCACAGCTGTCACACTTGTNCATTTCCTGTCCCTTCAACAATTTTACTGAATTACACCAGTGTCCCTGCCTAAGAACAGTATTTCTGTGCACTCCTCCCCTAGGAACTACACATGCCCATTTGACTGTGCTCTAGCTAAGAGCGTGCACTGGTGTGACTTTGGTGAGCTCTTTCCAGGATGCCACTTGCCTCTTTTATCTGGTTTTCTACATGAAAGATAAATAAACAGAATGGCTGGAGTTCCAGCAGCCATAATGTACAATGAAGTAAATTAAGAATGGAACTTGCGGCCTAAGAATAGTACAGAAAGCTAGAAGCTGGCATCTTTAAAAACCATGCCTTAAGAATGACAATACAAGTCTGGCAAGGTGGCACATGTCTTTCATCCCAGCACTCAGGAGGCAGAGGCAGAGAGATCTCTGTGAGTTCGAGGTCAGCCTGGTCTACAAAGTGAGTTCCAGGACAGCCAGGACTACATGGAGGGATACTATCTCAAAACAAACAAACAAAAACAAATAATGATGATAATGATAATAAAAATAATAAAATGATAACACTGACCCTTGAATCTGGATTTCTTTTGCCTATGACAAAAGTGGCTTCCTTATTTACGGTGTCTATTAATAGGAATGAGTATAAACCCTTCCTGAGATAGCAGTATTTTTTCAACATTAGCATACTTCAGGACCATCTGACACCTTTCCTGACCACCATGGCCATTTTTGTCCCTCTGAGTTAGAAAAAGGAACCTGTAAGTCTGATCAAATAATTTACACTCTACTGGGAGACAGACAGGTTTAAGAAGAAAGTAAAAATGATTCTGCAAGGCACAGGCAGAAACTCCTGAATTGTAATCTCTGAAATCACTGACATGAGCCAGCTTTTCAAAGGCTTGGGGAAAGCTCATCCTTACCCAGGACTCACCAGAGCACAGAGCTCTGAGAAGCATAGAGTCTTGGCTCATCCTTGACCTAGAGAGGTGAGATCTGTAACCTGCAGGAGCCTCACGATAGGCAGGGCTGGGTAGAGACAGGGAAGATGTGGCCAGACTTTGGGGGATATAGTAGGATTCATGGTAAGTATACACTGATTCTCAGATGGAGACTAGAGGACAACTGGGGATAGCTACGGGGACAAAGTGCTTCTGAGTACCCAATGACTTATTTTGCTCCTATTTGCCAGATCTTCACCAACCAAGCAGTAGGAGAAAGTGTTGTAAAGTGGTGTCTGAGGAGAAACCCACCATCTCTGCTTGTCTCTTCTGCTCTGGAGATGCACATTATAACTTTAATTGGTTTGCTCAGAACCCAACTGGGGAAACAGCAGCGCAATCCCCAAGCATCTCCATCATGCTCAGACTCCTGCAGGACGGAATCAAATTTAGAAGGAAAAGCTCATCTGAGCTATTTTCAACACGGGATTTCATTTATTGCTTGTGCCAGCNCTAAAGTTCAACAACAGATCCTGACATGTAGGTTCTGAAGACAGAGAACATGTGTTCAGGATATTTACTCCTGCCTAAGCAGCCACCCCNCCTAGACAGCTTGGCTCCTCGGTGGTGGGTACAACTGCTTTTGGACTCTTCTCTTACCTTTGAGCCTCTGTCTTCAATTCCTATTCAATGGAAGAACCATGTTGTCTACATAAAAACTGGGGCAGGTACCTGTGCTCCTGAACTTATCAGAACCCCCTCTCCCTGCAAATACAAGGCCATGGTGTTCACTGTAGCTCCGTAGCCCTTTCTCTCGCAGCCCTATTGGACTCCTCAGNTCCAAGTCTGTTCAGGATGCCATTTTCACTTCATTTCAGGGCCTTTCCTCTCCATGGGACACAACCACCTCACACCTTACTTCTACTCTTTGCTCAGGGGACATGCTAAGAGGGACTTACCTTCGCTTTCCTAATCAGTCAGCACCATACTTTTCTATAGCGTCTAGTCCACTGGTTCTAAGCTGGGATTCCCCCCCCCCAAGATATCTCACAATGTCTATAGATACTTTTTGGCTGTCACAGCTGGGGGAGGAGCTCATGGGGGGCATTCAGTGAGTGGAGACCAGGGATGCTGCAGCAAAGACTGCTTCCATCAAAACATCAATTTTGGGGGCTGGCGAGATGCCTCAGTGGGTTAAGAGCACTTGCTGCTCTCACAGNGGACCCAGCTTCAGCTCTAAGAACCCTCTGGCATCTCACAACCACTTATAAATCCAGTTCCAGGAGATCCAGTGCCCTCTTCTGGCCCCTGTGGGTAGTGCATGCAAGTGGTACACAGACATGCATACAGACCAAACACCCACAATTAAAAAATAATTAAATCTAAGAAAAATAAATCAACACTGGGGCTGAGGAGATGACTCCATAGGTAAATTGCTTGCTGCACAAATATAAAAGCTTGAGTTTGGATCTCTAGTACCCATGTAAGAACCTGGGCATGGCTCTGTATGCCTATACTCTCAGCACTGGGAGGCAGACAGGAGGATCCACATGTCTTACTGGCCACCCAGTCTAGCCAATTAGTAAGTTCCATGAAGAGAGGTTGTCTTAAAAAATAAAATAGAGACAACTAGAGGAAGGCATCTAAGTTTGATCTCTGGCCTGCATACACGCACAGCGTGTATACTTACACATACAGGTGCACACACTTGCATATTACAACAGCAACCAAAAAAACAATACTCACAAAACCAGTAAGCTCTTGGCCTCTGTTGCTTTAAAGAAATTTAAAATTGACTGTGAAGTGGACTCCTTGTCCATTGTTTCTTCTCCAGCATCTAAGACTCTGTTTACACCCCTGGAAGAAAGTCTGGCTGCCTTACATTGTTGAGTAAATGCATATTGTGTTCAAACCTCATTTGTCTTGCTATCTGATCAATGGCTCCAGACAGACATGTGTAGTGAGAGAAAACAATGAGGAGGCTTTAAAAGAACCTGGAAAAGGGTAGCAANCTTCCCTTTCATTCATCCAAGCAGTTGTGTTTTCTGCAAAGATTAAAGGCTGAAGTGGGTGGATCCTAGATTAAGGATGTACAGGATAACTACCAACGTCCTGCTTCAAGAGAATGAGACAAACATACTTATATATGAAGCCAGAAAATTTTGTTAGATTTAATTTTTTTTTCATTTTATGTGCATGAATGTTTTGCCTGCATGAATGTCTGGGCACCAAGTCATACCCAATGCCCACAGAGGCCAGAAGAGGGTATTGGATTCCNTGGAACTAGAGGTACAGATGATTATGAGCCATGATGTGGGTTCAGGGAATAGAACCTAAGTACACTAGAAGAGAAACCAGTGTTCTTGCCTCTGAGCCATCTCTCCAGACTCTAAGATAGCATTTGAAGTAAAAAATCTTACAGATTTATTTTTTCATTTAGGTGTATATGTAGAAGTTTATGCACAGTGTGTGTGTGCAGGTGCATGTAGAGGCCAGAAGAGGGTGTCAGATTCTCTGGAGCCCAAGTTACAGGCAGTTGTGAGCTGCTTGACATGGGTGCTGGGAACTGAACTTGGGTCCTCCGCAGCAGCAGTAAGCATTCTTAACTGCTGAGCCCCAGCATTCGAAGAAATTAAGGAAAATAATTAGGTTACTCCTTAGCAGGTACTATGACTCCAATCACACAAGTTGCCATGTGGTTTTTCTCCCTCGCATGGGCAGCTTGGTGGGGGAGGCGGAAGGGAGCCACGATGAGTTTCCTGGGAAGCAGACTCTGGAGACCAGCATCGAGGTGCAGATCTGGTTTAATGTGTATGTTCACTGGCATATGTGCATACATTACCCAATCAGCTAAGGTCATATCGAGTTACTGTCCAGTGAATCTGAGTGGCACAAAACCCATGTTATGTGAGGGTGTACAGGGTGTGGGAGGGGAGCAGTATGTCCAGGCAGTGTGTCTGCAGACCAAGGGCAGGAAACAGGCAATGCCCTGGGCTTTGGCACCAAAACTAGAGGATCTCCAGTTAGCTGGGACTCCACTATGAGTCAGCTAGTGTTCCAGAGACTCAGGTCTGCTCAAACAGCCGCAGGAGGTGTTGGCACTTCTCATGTTCCCTGTCTTTTAGTGACACCATCTGCGCAGAGAATGACCCCTCAAGTTACTCTGTTTTTGTTAGCTCTTCTATTCTCCTTCTCATTTCAACTCTTGCTATTTTAAAATGTATAATATTAG
Source organism: Neotoma lepida (assembly GCA_001675575.1). Classification (NCBI taxonomy): domain Eukaryota; kingdom Metazoa; phylum Chordata; class Mammalia; order Rodentia; family Cricetidae; genus Neotoma; species Neotoma lepida. The sequence goes on along the minus strand of LZPO01055112.1, from coordinate 328,372 downwards.
ACTAAATGTTTAGTTAGAAAATACTTTCNAGTTCACTAAGACCATTAGCTGTCAGTTATTTATTATCCTAATGGAAAGGTCCACGGCCAAGTCTGGTGAAACAGACCCATAATCCCAAATACTTCAGAGGCTGAGGCCAGAAGATGTCAAGTTCAAGGTTTGCCTGGACTAAAGAGTGAGTTTAAAGCTAATTCTGATAACTCAGTAAAACCCTGTCATGAAAATACAAAGTAGAAGGATGAGATTGGGGATGTGCTTCAATAGCAGAGGGCCTGTTTGCATCTCATTACTGAAAAGAAGAGACTAGAAGAGGCCAAAGACCCGGAAGAGTAGTTTAACTATTTTCCAGGTAAATTACATCTATCAAGAGATTCTTCATCCCAATTTAAATAAAATACTGTCTAGTGAATATTTACACAATTGTGTACATGCTTCCCCCCTCTTGGCAAAGTTTCAAAACTGTCTTCAGACAAAATTCACGTCCATGTATATAGGAAAATCAACATGGGAGCTGCCAACAATGGCTAAGTTTCTGGGCTCCAGTTGGTTTGTTTGTATGCAAATACTGGACTTAACATCCTCTGTATACAGCCAGGGAAGTTACTTTCTCTCTTAGAGAATCAGTACCTCCATGTGTAAGATAGGGACAATCATTTTCCTTGAAGCATTGCTCTCGGGTGATATAGTGTAACTGTAGTGATTTGAATGAGAAATGTCCCCCAGAGTGTTGAGTATTTGAATACTTGGTTCCCAGCTTGTGGCCCTTTTGCGTAGGCTTAGGACATTGTAGTCTTGATAAAGCAAACACTTGGGGAAAGCTTGGAGATTTCAGAAGCCTCATGCCATTCCCAGTGCTCCCTCTTGTGCGCTCTCTCTCTCTCTCTCTCTCTCTCTCT
>LZPO01055112.1:300005-313633 GCA_001675575.1 Neotoma lepida | reverse complement strand
AACTGCTACACAAGTGTCACCGGGTAAAGAAGGGGCCAGTTCAGATGCCTCCTGCTGACCTGTTCATTTTCTCTCCACCCAGATAGGTATGGAAACATTCTTCTTAGTAGGAAGACTTCCTAGTAGCCTACTGGGAATGCTCCAGGGACTGGCTTCTCTAGGCTTCAAGGGTGTGAAGCCAAGACCATAAGCACCAAGAAAGGTGTATGGCAGTTTTCATTTCTTAAGTAGATGGTCTTGAAGCTTTCTNGAGGCACTGGATAATCCAGACTCAGGGGGCTCTGCCTGGGTCCTTGTCCAAGTAGCTCAGGCACAGTGGGGTCAGAGAAAATGATTAGCATTAAGTTGTACAGTCATAGGAGTCAGACAGATCCCTGGCAGGCAGGCAGGGAAAAGAGGCTTTAGGTAGATTAATATACTTAAACATTTAATAAGATGGCCAGCTTTCTGATTCTTCTCCTCCAAAACAAAGACTTGGTGGGCTCCCTATTCTGAAGGAGAAAAAGAATTCATCCAATTCCCAAACATATATAAAAAAACAAAAACAAAAACAAAACCCTGACTCTTCACCTTGGGGAGTCTGTCTCTTGGTGTGCTTGTGTGTGTGTGTGTGTGTGTGTGTGTGTGTGTGTGTGTGCACATGCACACTTTTGCTTCTGCTTTCAGTAAAATCTGACTGAGTGCTGAGACCTTGCTTTTCCTGCCTTTTTATTCTTTAAATGACTAGAGAGAAAGAATCCATTCTTGCAGCCCTAGATGACCTCAGTCTGATGGCATCAATATTTTTAAACCAACCTCAGACAGAGCATCTGAGGAGAGTCCCGTACTGGTAGGACTTGAAGTTTTTCCATTAAAGCCCTTGTGAGTCAGGCTTGTGGCACACTCCAGAGGGATGCTGAGCTACACAGCTTCTGAGAAAGCCGAGAAGAAACTGGAACCCAGGATTCCTATAAAAATCTATGCTATTCCCTCTCCTGCATCCCCACCTAACTTTTCTTTTTCCTGGACAGCCTAACGTTACTTTTGGCTCTGTAAGCCAACTCAGAGCAGGAGTAGTCACTTAGTCGATACCATCTTNCAAGAAAGGTGGCAAAGAAGCAACTATTTGATTGAGCAATGTCTGTGTTCATAAGTCTTCATTCAGAGCCAGGCTAGTCCTGGAACCGACAAGTCTGAACATGTTGGNTCCAGGGNCTGGCTATTTGCAAGTTATCTAACTTCTCTGAGACTTGGTTTACTCACTTCTACAATGGAGACAAAATANGGTTGCTAAAAAATGGTGGTGACTTGCAAAGGACTCCCAAGTCAGCAAAGCACAGAGATCCTTGCACCNTTTGTAATGGCTAACTTATGGAGCCAACCTATTTATCCTATAGCAGAGGAACAGATAAAGAAAATGGGGTATATTATATATACAAAATGGAATTTTTTTAACCATAAAGAAGAACAAAGTTATGTCATTTGCAGGAAAATGGTTGGAACTGGAGATAATAAAATTAAACCAGCCCCCAGAAGACAACTATATGTTTTCTCTCATTTATGGTTCCTAGGTTTTATATAGGTACATAAAATCATAAGAGATGAGAGCAGAAGTAAAATAGTCCAGGAGACAAAGAGAACTATCAGGATGAGGGAAAGGCAAGAAAAGAGAGGATGGCTGGGGACTATACTCACCACTTAATAGATACTTGTGCAAAAAACCCAAAAGGTGATAATATTTTAAATGGCAGTGAAGGCTAGAGAGACAGCTCCATCAATAAAGTGTGTGTTTTGCAATCACGAGTGACAGAATTCCTAGCCACTCCCCTATGACCACACTAGCACCCTTTAGCAAGATGCTTAGTCATTCTGGGGCCTTAAGGCCTACTAATCCNAGTGCTGCGTGGTCACATAATTTGCGAGCAGCGTGAGCACGTAGTCTATGCGCATGCGTGGCGTAGCTACCTTAGCCCTTATGCGCATGCTCGGGGGAATCCATAAAAGGCGGTTCCACGTACACTACCCCTCTCCTTTTGCACAGTCTTCCAATAGGCCTAAGCACATCTCTTCTGTCCCCNTTCCCCTAATAAACTCTTATTGTGGGTTTTGTTGTGCCTTGTGGCTTTTCTCGCATGGCAAACAGCGTTGCATAATAAATAACAATGGGGACCTGAGTTCAATCCCCAAAACACATTGTGAAAAGGTGTATGGTGGTCGGTATGGTGGCAAGTTCTTAGAATTGAGCAATGGGAAAGCAGAGACGGTGGATCCCTAGGGGTTGCTGCTCAGCCAGTCTAGCCTACTTAACTCCAGGCTAGTGAGAGACGGTAAAACAAAAGAAAACAAAACCAAAAGACATGGTGGATTACATCTGACCTTCACACACATGTGCACCCACATACATGAACATACACACACGTACACAGGCCCACAAAGAATGGTGGTGAGCACACAAGTCTGTACTGAAAGCCAAGTAACATTGCCATCACCACTGTCCTCCTCAAGAGGGGACAGAGGCTCCTGGAAGCTGAACAACTTTTCTGAGGTCAGAAAGTGACCTGTCAGTAGTCCAGATGGGCCTGACTTCAGAGGCTAGACCCCCTCCTGGGATGGGCTGCTATGTTTGCAGGCCATGGCTTTGCAGCTCCAGAGACTTTGACTCAGACACAGGCGATGCCTTGGTTGGGAAACCTCGATCTGCTGCCAGCCCTTGGCTCCTCCCCCACAGCTCCAGACCCCGATCTTGGAGCCAGCAGTGCTGATTCAGGTCTGCACTAGAGCAGAGGCCGTCCNGCATGCTACCCTCTCCTGCCTTTGTGCAGCCTCACAAACGTTGAGTGTGATTAAGATGGCCAGGAAATCTGCTTAGAGTGCACATCCTCAGGGGAAGCACAGCGAATGGAAACGAGTGATAAGAAGCAATCTCTCATTTAGGGAAAACAGAACAAAACAAATGTCATCTTTTTGATGTGATGTCCATGATCATTTTCCTTCTGCCGCCTGTCGGCCTGACTCTTAATAACTTCTTGCTTGGTGCCTACGGTTGGTCTATCAGGAACTATGCTGTAGGCTGGTGTTGGAGTGGGTCCCTAAAGAACAAAGGAGGCAAGATCTCTGCCCACCCAAGAGTTAAAGCCAAGTGAGGGAAGCGAAATATTAAGCAAATCATGATACTAATAAATACCTAACTGTGAGCTTGATACACATTAAGAAAATTGCAAGATTTTGTTACAAAGTTCATAACCGGGGACCAGATCTTGAATCATAGACTGGTCAAAACGTCTCTGAGGGCNAACATTTAATCCAATGCTTAATGCGTAAGCAATGAGCATGAAAACGGAAACAAAAAGGATTTATAATCTTTCAATAGAGATAATTTCATGAAGGTCAAAACCAACTAACTCACTTCATCTCTGGGAAGTATTGGGTGTTTTATTTTTCACTGGAAGAGTGCTTCAAAAGTCAAAAAATGGGCANTTACTCCTGGCATCTGTTTTTCATTCTTGCTCGGACAGTCTGAAGAGAATGTGGAACGAGCTGGAAAAAAATAACTGACTTTCTACTTTATGCACCAGGACAAAGTTAAGGTCAAGGGAAGATTACTAACTTTTGGAGACTAAGGATTTGGGATATTTATATGTGAGACTCTGTCAAGGACACAAGGGTATCCAAAATGCCAATGAAAAGGACATTCAGGAGGTAGAAGGAAGCTGAGGGTCCATTCAGATTTTCAAGGGGCAGCCAAAGGATGAAATAACACAAACAACACTGCCATGTCTATCTAAGGAAGGCTTCACCTGAGAACGTGCAGTTACAACCTCACGGGAGGGCAGTTTGTCACAGTGAACGAACGCCTTAGAGTAGCTTGCATGGGATGCTCCTCTTCCGGGGTTGTTCTTAGGACAGGAGCAGGGATGTTTACAAGACCCACGCAGTTAGGTACTNCTGTTGTACGCCATTCAGATGGAAATTAACAACAAAGCAGTGGTCCAATCAAACCCCGAGCTCCTGACGTCAATGGTGGCCGTTCTCCTTTGTCCTGGGTCATCTGGCTATTTTCAGGCTGCTTAGTACCTCAAAGTCCTACTCATATACTGGTAGAATCTGCCAGTCCTTCAGAGAATTAACTCTAAAGCCCCCCCCCCAATGTTTCAGCCTCCTAGTAGTGGGTGACACTTCAGATTAGACGATGGGATATCTAATTACTTCAGAAGAGAATTTGCTCTGAAGCAAACTGATACAGAAAAATGTTGACAATACAAGAAAGGAAAAAGCCCTATCAGGGAAGGTAGAGAACATCACACATTTTTATCCAAACCAACACAAAAGGGCAGCCCTCTCTCTATACTCAGATCCTTGAACACACTAAGAAATTTGGGATATAATTTTCTCCCTTTGGTGGAATGATTTTCATTGGCTGTTTTAGATGTTTCCTACCTTCTTTTAGAAAATACCTGTCTTCTCTTGTTTATTTATGTNTGTGTGCACATGTCTGAGTATAGGTACACGACTACTATACTCAGAGGACTGCAGGGGACAGGAGACCACTTTGGGTCCCTTGGAGCTGGAGTTACAGATGCTTGTGAGCCACCAGACATGAGTTCTGGGACCCAAACTCTGGTCCTCATAATTGAGAAGCAAGTGTTCTTCACCACTGTGCCACCTCTCCAGCTCCCTCTTTCTTTTTTGACTATAAATCTTCCTTTCATAAAAGAGGAAGAAAGCTATTTCCAAACTGGGGAACCACTCACAGCAGGCTCCCCTCCATTGCAGGTCTGATTTTGACTTAGTNGAAAATACAGGGACAGCCTCAAACACAGTGGGTTTAGTACTCTACCAAGTGGGCCTAGTACTCTACCAGCACCTGGCCATATCACAAGATAGCAGCTGGTATGTAGGAGCCAAAGCATCATGAGTGTTCAATGAATATGTGTTGAGTAGAGCCATCCTCTTTTGCCTTAATTGGACCAGATTATTGGTGAGACACACTCCAAGTATCTGTATAGCTATAAATATGTGACATGTTTATTTTGTATGTATGAGTATTTTGTCTACATGTATGTATATGTACCATGTGTGTGCCTGGTACCTGCAGTGGTCACAAGAGGAGATCAGATTCCCTGGAACTGGAGTTATGAATGGTTATGAGCCACTACATGGATGCTGGGAACAGAATCTGGGACCTCTGCAAGAGCANCAGATGCTCTTTGCCACTGAGCCATCTGTTCAGTCCCCACACTCCAGCTTTTAACGTCACTTTCACCCAATGGCTATTTCATTCTTTAGAAATGTGGGAATGTTGAAGATGTAGTTGGTTGTCACAACTGGGAGACACTCCTGGTATCTGGTAGGAGGAGGTGAGGAATGCTACTAGCCATTCTTTAATACACTGAACTTCTCCTCAAATGAGAATTATCCACCTAGAAATGCCAACAGTGAGAAATCTCGCTTGCTATTTGCTTTATTTAAAATTACTTATAATTATCTATTATAATCTTGTCACAAGGCATTTATAGAAGATGGCTACAATTATTAAATGAGTCTGAACCATAACTGGAGCCTTGAAACTGACTTTCAGTGGCCTCCCGAGGGCAGACTGCAGCTCTCCGGTTGGCTACCCTGGGTTCTCCAAAGACCTCGATTCCTTAATATGGTGTGAGCTGAAGCAGAGGATCTGAATCGTTATTACCAACAAGTTTTGAGTCATTTGAAATCACAAGGTGACTGCCTTTCTTTTGACCACTTTCACACTAGTTTAAGAAAGTTCGATTTTGAAGCTAGTGGATTTTTATGAAATTAAATGTTCATACTCAAGAATACTTCCCTAAATGTGAGGTGAATTTCACACACATTTTATTAAATTGTAGGAATTACTCAAGAGAAAGAATAATAAAGAACATTACCTGAAGGTATCCCATCAGCCTCATGATCATGGAGAGGAAAGATTTCAAACCACAATTAAAGTACATTATTCTCCACACTAATTAGTCTTTAATATTTTGCCTCTAGCACAAAGCATTTTTCATATTCACTGTAATTTCTCTTGATAGAATAATAGTTTCTCTCAAATCATAGACAACTACCGTGATATTAACCAGCAGAATTTTTGGTATAGAAAGGGATCACATTTTTTCTAATCTAAGTGCATACCAGACAGCTTTTTAAAAACCTTTATACCCATACATATCTTTGTAAATAATAAACTTTAAAAGATCTCAGAATTTCAAGCCCATTTCCATCATACAACATCACCTCTTCAAAGACTTTTAATAGTAGACTCATATTTTATTGGGCAAATATAGAACCCTTCAAATACCCTGATATTCTGTCTCTGGGGAGCGATTTTCCTTCCTAGTTATGTGCATCACAGAGGTTTCACGAGTGCCNGGAATAAAGAAAACCTCCTGAAGAACAGTTGCCAGAGATGGAAACACCCTTTCAATTGGCACAATTCCAACCATTTAACGGTGTTCATCATTTTCTTTCAAAATACATTTAAAAACTTTAATTTTATATTTCCTCAAGACAGCTGAATGAGTCAAGTGGCCTACAGTCACTCACAANTAAAATATAGTCATTTGCAATTAGAATTGCTAGGTTTAATCAAGATCCTAACTTCTACAACTGTCTGTTTTCTTGGATCAACACAAGTAGAAAGTTCTCTTGGAATCTAAGCATCACTGAAGATGGTTAGTGGTCTTAGAGAAGAATCCACTTAAGCGGGAACATTGAAAAATTCAGGGTCTAATTCAACAGAAAGCAATGCCATTTAAGTGAATGATAANGAAGATGGGCCCCAAGGAAGTCACTGGAAATGAGGTCAGCAGGAAAATGAAACAAGCTCCCAGACCTACCCAGGTGGANAAACTCAACTGCTCAGGGTAACAGCTATGTNGGTGACATTCCGCCAGCCGCACCCTACCCAAGCACCTAGATAAATTCAGACACTCTCTTCCTTTTCAAATTAATTCTTCAGCAATGCAATCTCTAGACAGAATAAAAGAAATAATCTCAGCCCACAAGCTATGGGAAAGCGTTTTTTGGTTGCTCTGCCAACATCCCAAGAAAGCACAGCCTTCAGCTCTCATGGAAATGTTTTCTGCGGTTGTTTCTCATCCAAGATACTTTCTTTTCTATGTATGATTAGAAGNGAGATCACAAGGTTGAAGAACATACAGGGAAATAATGCAGGAACATTAAGTGGATAGAGCAGAAGCTGAGACAGCCTGCACAAGTCAGATTTTGTCTGAAGAGAATGGCCAGTGCTCAACCCCATGCAATTGTATTTCTGCAGGAGTAAAATTTCAGATCCTCAAATATTTCAGCTGGAAATATAAACTTGTGGGCTGGAATTGTAGCTCAGTGGTATAACATTTACCTAGAGCCTACAAGGCCCTTAGCTTAACCTCTAGCATTGCAAAAAAATATACATTTATATATGAAAAAATTCCTACATTTATACAATATTTCTCTGGCTAGACAAACCATGCCTATAGGACAGATTCCATATGCCAATTTGGTACNTCAATATGGATGGGATATCATTAATTGTCAAGTTGACACAATTTAGAATCACCCNGGAAGAGAATCATAACGAAGAATTGTCTGCACTGGATTGGNCGATGGCCGTGCTTCAATTAAGTCTATGCGTGTGGAAACACCCGGCCCACTGAGGGAGGCACCACTTGCTAGGCAGAGTCCTGAAGTACACAAGGGTGGAGAAATTGAGCTAAGCACGCATGTGCATATTCATTTTCTCTGCTCTTGACTGTCGATGTGATATGACTAGCTGTCTCGAGCTTCTGCCTCAGAGACGTCACTGCAATGCAAGCAGGAATTGTGAGCTAAAATAAACCTTCACTTGCCAAAGCTGCATTTTTTTTTCTCAAGTACTTTATCACAGAAACAGAAATGAAAGTAGGGCAATGGACAAAGGAAATGGAAAATGGCTAATCAGAGAGACAGTAGAAGAACCACTTCTCTGGATATTATTGGATTCTTGGGTCTTAATTACAAAGTACTTTTCCTGAAAGCATTATCACACTTGAAGTTTCTGACACACAACGTCATGCTGTTTGAGCTTCTAAATACTCTGCCAGACACAGAGCTCTCTCAAGAATTTAATGGTTCAGGGGAAGACAATAGTAGTTAACACTTTTCAGATTCTGGCTGTCTCTGAAAGTCATTATCAGGGAGATGCTAAGCGGGTCCTGCTTACAGATGTGCTGCCAGGCTGACTGCAGATTTCTGGAAGAGAAAACACACCAAGTACCACGAAATGCAAGACAATGGCTGGGTATCACTGGGAAAAATGCAAAACAGAAAGAAGCAAAGACAAAAGACATTCTCATCAGGCCAGTAATGTTTACAGCCTGTGTGTAGTGCCAGGAATATCTTAGGCAAGAGCAATGTCTTTATAAAGTAAGGTCAAACATAGCATACACTGCTGAGAAGGCAAGTCCTNACTTTCCTTTATAAAGAATCTGAACGTGACAATTCATGTTGATGCTATCAAGCTTCTCCCCAAGCCCCAAAACATAAAGTCTAATATTTAACATTTCTAAGATGTTTCTAGACAATCTACAGTTGACAATGACAATACAGAATGAATTAGTGATGGACTATTCTAGGCTCAGCTCCATTTCCCACTGAGGCCTGGGATAGCTTTAACTCATTTACTGCCAAACAACCCTGAATCAGCAGAGCAACCTTCCCCTTCTAAGCTGGGGTGGGGAAGCACTGGAAAGATGACATTTCAAGCTAAAGGCATGGAAAGGCTCCCACAAGATGGCTACCTGCTCAGGCTTCAGCCCCGGAGGAACCCAGGCGTACTCTTCCAGAGCACAGCCCGAGTCATCATCTGAGGTTGAGTTCCTCTGGAAGTCAAACATGAGTTTGCTGATGGTCTTCTCCATCTCCAGCGGCATCACTGTCACCATGTGCTCCTCCTGGGGACACTTGCAGTGCAGACAGATCTTCCTGCGGGCAGCAAACACAGCAGGTCAGAAGGAAGAAAAATGCTCTATTTGTTTTTCCCAAGAGGCTGCTAATCACCAGCCTTTGGATCCCAACCCATCAACACATTCACCAGCTACAACCTAGAGAACACTGGTTTATAAAGGACACAACACACAAGTCATATGAAAACCACTTAGGAGATCAGGGACTACCAGGTGAGCATGCTGATGATGTTGACACACAGATCCAGCCTCTTCTTCCAAATCCACTTTCAAATCCACACACACAGACACCTCCACACNTTAGGAGATCAGGGACTACCAGGTGAGCATGCTGATGATGTTGACACACAGATCCAGCCTCTTCTTCCAAATCCACTTTCAAATCCACACACACACACACACACACACACACACACTCATAGACACACACAGAGACACACACACACACAGACACCCACCCACAGACAGACACACATATGAATATATATAATATATAATGTAGACCTCTAGATAGGGACCATGACCACATTTATAGCATTAAATATATAGAATCNACATGCTAACCAGAAATATTACCAGATTTAACAAACACTGACATGTTCCTTTTTTAAGTTCTTAAATCATGCAAAACAGAAAAACAACAATAAAACCAAGCCAGGTTATAAAAACCCTGGATGCTGATTTTTTTTTTCTTTAGGAGTAAGAACAGTTTTCCATTAAAACCAACGTGGCTCCCAAGATCTTCACAAGAAGATAATTTCACTGCCACTAAAGCTTCCTGATTTGGAGTCTTCAACTCAAAATGTACCATTGTTTGTAGTTGTCTTATATAACTTCACATGTGATTTTTTTTTCCATTGAGAGAGAGAGAGAGATTGGGGGGAGGGGTTGCTCTTGGATGCTGTTTACCTCGTTTTGTGAGACGGGTCTCTTATTGGCCTAGAGTCCACCATAAAGGCTAGACTAGTGACCAGCAAGCCCCAGGGGTCCACCTGTCTCAGCCTTTCTCTACCACCCCAGTGCTGAAATTACAAGTGTGTGCTGCCAAGCCTGGCTTTGTTCCTCCTTCCAGCTGTGTGTCCCAGTTATTGTGGAGTGCCAGTCAAGGATACCAGTTCCTCAAACTGAGCATCTATCTCCCTCAAGGTTTCCAGCTACTTCCTTAACCTTATCCCTATCTAAATACTGTAGCAATGAGAATGACAAAGTCGGGCAACACGAGCATATTTCTCTCTCTTACCAATAGAATAAAGAGGCAAACTTTAACAAGCTAGTCCATGTGGANGACGATCTTTTTCTAGCACATTATAAAGGCAATGAAAGAACCCAGAATTCTAATCGCTACATGTGTCTGGATTTTGTGACAATAGCTTTGTTAAGATAATTCACATAGCATAGAACCTACCCTTCTAAAGCATATAATTCACTAACTCTTAATATAGTCAGAATTTCACAACCACCACTAATTTTAGACATGCCCACTGAACCCATGAGAGCATGAACAGTAACTTCTCATAGCCCAGGCTCACAGACCCTGACAACCACTAATCTTTCTGTCTCTGTTGGTTTTGCCTGTTTGGGACATTTCATATAAAGGAACCATGCAAAATATAATCTTTTGAAACTAGCTTCTTTCACATAAAATGTTATTGTTAGTTCATCCATGCTGCAGCATAAATCAATCTCTTGAATGTTTTTATTTATTGCTGAGGAATATTCCACTGTAGGCATGTATTGCATTTGTGCATTCATCAACTGATAGATATTTGGACTCTCAATTTTTTTGAATAATTCTAATTTTAATGTTGATGTTCAAGATTTAATANAGATCTGTGCAATCATTTCTCTGGGGATATACCTAGCAATGAAATCACCGCATCACACAGTAAGTTTATGTTAATCATTTGGAGGAACTGTCAAGCTGTATTCCAAAATATCTAAACAATTTGAAACTCCTAATGAAGGCAGGCTACACGTTCTCTAACTTTTGCCACAGGTATTAATGGTCTACCTTGTTGACTGTGGCCACCCTAGTGGATGTGACATGGTATCTAATTGTGGCTTTGATTTCCATTTCCCCAAGGGCCAGGCTAGGGAACTGATCACCTTCTTAAGTGTTTACTATATGCTTTCTTTGGAACTAGTTGGAAGGAATTCCCAGAGGGANGGCAGAATGAGAAGCCAAAAGCTGGCCTGGCTGGGCCCTAAANACAAATATTACAAAAGACACACTTGATTTCACATGGAATAGCTGTTCACTTCTGAACAACAACAAAATCACTCAGAAAAAAGCAAAGTCAAGGAGAAAGAAAGGAAAAAAGAAAGAAAATAAACCCAGGAAATCAAAACCACAAGGGCTTTCTCTGTCTTCTCTGCTAGCTGTCAGCCCTCTACTCCTCATTTATAATTAACTGGAGCTCCACAGCAAGGCNTTTTTATTTGCAAAGAATCTGGAACCTTTGAGTGATTCCCTGACAACCACTGGAGAAGCTAATTTAATAATCTCCATTTACAAGTTAGAAACCCAAGTCTGAGGAGCTTTGAAAGGAGCAGTGAGACAGANGCAAAGCCAGGAGGCTCTCTGGTTCCTCAATCTCTCTCTTCCCTTTAAAAAAATACAGTGGCAGCCAACAGTTTTCTCTTTTAATACACTAATTAAATAATTTCACTCAAATGAAGCATAATCAGGAGTGTGTGCATATGTGTGTGTGGATGTGTATGGATGTGCAAGCATGTGTATACNATGTCAAAATATAAGATTTGGATTTTATAAAAAATACACATTTATGAACATAGAACCAGCTAGTAAAGCAGAATTTCATTAAACACATGTGCGTGTATGCTTCAGTGCACACACACATTCATATACACACACACACTCATACAGAATGCATTGGTTTCATTCTGTCAGAGTTGACATTCTACCGCTACATAATTGGATTTGTCAATGACAGGTTTCCAAGAAATCATCCCTGATTCAGAGAGTAGAAATGCTGCGTTCACTCCCTTTCCCAGCTTTTGCCCCCAAATAACCTCTGCAAATGTCTCACCATAGTTGCAATGACGGATTCATTTGGTTCTGTGGCATGGAATCCACCCCCCCCTTTATAGGTTATACAATATTGTCAGGTGGAGGCCATTTCCTGAACTGTCTCAGTCATTTCCACCAGCAATCACAGCATCCTCATGAAGACTAGTGATTTATGCCAATTAACTGACTTGCATGAAGTGGAGGAATTCATTATAAATGGACTGTAGGGTGACTTGTGAGGGCAAAGGTTCTACCTTGCTAGATAACATTTGTGACAGGCGCAGAGGGTTGGCCTTGGAAGTGACTATAAGCAGCAGTATGTTCTCCTTTTCTCCCTGCTTTACCCATTTTCCTTTTTATGGGGAATTTTTTTTTGTAAAAGAACTTATATGTGGGAAGATTCATATATAAAATTGAGCTGTCTAAATTGATGCTACAGGAAGAGACAGCAAGCCCAGTCTCTCTCATGNTCAACCTCCTCTCCAAACTCCAGGCAAGTCTATGGTTCTCTCCCATGTTTGGGTTCCAAAGACAGAAGTCTGAAGATCATCATATTCCCTGGATCCTCTAAAAAAGTAATTGTATNCTTTATGAGGAAACTGTTCATCTTGTTGCCCAGACATTACAAGAGAGGATACTTGGGGAATAGAGGCCATATCCCTGTGACAGATTAGATAGATTTCAATCAGGGCACATGACTGGGCATATTTCATAAGGATGTCAGTGGATCACCATGCAGTAGTCTTCTGAACACACTTGGAGATGCTCTTCTGTAGCTAGTCTCTTGGATGGAAAGAAGCCCCTTAGATCACAGTCTGAAAAACTGAGTTCTAACAAGAGTCACAATGGTCTAAAAAATCTAGGCAATAAACATTTTTGAAGTTTTTCAAGAGGATTTATGTCAACCCAAAATAATTGTCATGTTGGAAGCTCTTATAGGCCACCTGTCACTCATCTGGGTATCTCGTGTGTAAAAGCATCCCATTGAGAGGCAAGACTCCATCAGCCGCAACAAAAGCATCTCTGTGTGCAACTTGGCCCTACTCTCCTGCCTCCCACCTCCCCTGGGGTATGGGTTCCATCCACACGGTATGAGTTCAAGGCCAGATCAGGTTCAGGCTACTTGCATTTGTTTAGGATCATAGCAAGCTGCTTAAAGCATCTTTGGCCCATTATAAACCAAATGGCTGAGAGGAGGGTTCAACAAGACTGTGCCTCAGGCAGGAAACAGAATGGTTGGCAAGTAAACCTCTATTAAAGACAAAAGGCTAACATAACCCAGAGGTATCCACAGCTTCTCCCCAACTGACAAATGTGTCCCTAGGTATTTAAATTCTCCCATGGCTATATTACCAAAGACAAGGAATCATTCCTTTCTTCATAGTAATAAAAAGAGGGAATTTTTTTTCTGCTTATTACACTTATCATAACTTAAAGTTACTGCTTTCTTCTCCTTAACATACAATTAATGTAGAAAGAAGTCACAAATTACAGATAAGAAAGGAGGAGGAACAACATTCTAAACACTCACAGTCCCAAAGATAATCACTGTTAAACAGAAACAGCTGCTGGGCCATTTCTTCCTCAGTACTAAGATGCAGAGAACAGACTTCAATCTCTGTATTCCCCATGAGCCAAGGGATAAGACTCTGGGCTGG
>LZPO01055112.1:260011-275407 GCA_001675575.1 Neotoma lepida | reverse complement strand
CTCTTTCCCCACTCATCCTTGTCTCATTGACAGCTCCATACTGGAGAACTCCCAGCTGGGCTCAGGTGTGGGACTTCTACTTTCTCTATTCTCATTCACTACTTAGATCTGGTCCATGGTTGTAACTTCCCATTAAATCTGGGCTTAGATGTCTACCTGCCTACATCATATCAAAATGTAGACGTCAAAGGCTTCTCACCTATACCATATCTCCCACAAACCTGCTTTAGTTTCTGTCTTTGAAACTTTAGCTAATGGCAACTCCACCATCACAATGAAAAAAGAGCCAATTCCTTGGAGATCACCTTTATATATTTCTTCCTGTTACCCTTCAACTTGTAAATCATATGGGGGGAAATTTGTATCTCAAAGGCCAAATAGAGTTTGTTTCATGTCTTCTCACAGGACTAGAATACAACTATACCATCCATGTATGTATCTACATTAGGTATCTATAGCTACATTCGTGCTACAACAAACTTGAATAGTTTCCAACAAATACCTTGTGGCTTGCCAAAATTAAGACGTTTACTAATCTTGTTTTGAATACTAAATATTTTCCTGCCCTTACCTAACTCTACTGAGTTAGATGTTGGCTCCATCCGACATCTTTGTTCTACCTTTATTGTTATCACTCCAGTCAAGCTGCTACCATGTTTCTCCTGTATGGAGATCCAGGTTATCATCAACTCAGCCTTCCTCTTGGTCTATTATTGCCTCTCTTTAGTCTATTCACAAGATGGCACCTCTGGAGAGTCTCTTTGGGAGATTGGATTGTGCCAGACTTNTGCACAAAATCCACAGCTCTGCTCATGTCTGAAGGTGGCCTTGCAGATCTAGACCACATCCTTCCCTAACATCCTCTCCTACTGCTCTCTGCCTTTTTATAATCCAAATCTTGGGTCTTAAATATGCCAGGCTCATGCCTCCCCCTGAGCTTTGGCACTTGCTCTTCCTATGAAATGGTCTGTCCTGTAGATAGTAGCATGACTCACTGTCAACTTTTCAAATCCAACATCACCCTGTGAGAGCTTTAAATTCCATGTGAGAATAACCCCCTCCTCTTCCCTAATACTATCAAAGCTGTTCTGACCTTTTCCCTCTGACATTCTCTTAAAGACATTTTGTTGAGACACACTTTACATACTATGCAATTCGCACATTTTAAGTGAATCAATACATAATTCTAGTATANTCAGAACCCTTACCATGGTCTAATTTTAGAACTTTAACTGACCTACAAAGAAACTCTCTAATAAGTTGCTCGCTAGTGGTCTCACTATCCTGGACTTAGACAAACACTAATTTACTTTGCATATGCAAATATTCCTATCTGCACATTTCTTACAAATAAAAATTTATCATATGCAAACATTGGTGAATGGCTTTTCTTTAGTATAATATTTTTAATTTACCTATGTTGTAGCCTATAACTTCTTCATTCATTCTTATTGCCAAATTTAATATTGCATGGTATAATGNGATGGTTTGGAGATGAAATATCCCCCCAAAAAAGACACTGTTTGCCAGCTGGTGGCACTACTGAGAGGTTAAAAAGGACATGAGGACACTAACTTGAATAATGGATGAACCCATATTAATTATACATAATTGTATACACTGATGAGTTTCATTATGACATTTATATATTTTTTGCTTTTATATATTGTGTGGTATGAAAATGTGTGTGTTTTTCTGTGTGGACACACAAGTGTGGAAGTACATGTGCATGTACAAACATGAGGAGGCCCAAGGTTGATGCTAGGTGTCTTTCTCAATTGCTCTNTCTTATGCACTGCAGAGGGTTTCTCTGTGAACCCAGAGCTCACCATTTCATTTGTCTAGCCTGGCTTGCTCTCGGTATCCTGTCTCCACCTCCCACCAGCTGGGATTACACAGCTATCACACCCACTCAGCTTTTACATGCACTCTGGGGATCTGAATTCTAGTTCTCACACTTGCACAGTAAGTGTGTTACCCACTGAGGCATCCCCAAAGTCCTCCTTATGACATTTTCATATTTGTATAGAACGTGTTTTGACCATTCGATTGTTTGATCTCCTTTGTCCCTCTCTCTCTCACTTCTGTTGGTCCCCATCTTGTCCCCCTTCTATTTTCAGGGCTTTTTGTTTGTTTGCTTGTTTGTCTGTGATCTACTGAATTTCATTCTGGTTATTTTCATAGACACCTTACCAATGACTACACCACTGAAAAAAAGCATTTCTCCCTTCCCCAGAAGCCATCAACTTCCTCTAACTCTTCAAGGAAAGGTAGATCTTTCTGAACCCCCAACCACACTGCATGGCATGACATGAACACGCCCAGTCTCCTGCAGGCCTTGTGCAGGTAAGCACAGCTGTGGTGAGTTCAAGAGTGCAGCAGCCACATCATTTCTGGAAGACAGCACTCTACAACATTCCCCNCTTCCTTCCATTCTTACATTCTGTCTGTTCCCCCTACTGCCAGGTTCTCTGGGTCTTGGAGGGGGTGATTCAGTATCCCATTTATGGCTCAGCATTAAACAGTTCTTTATTTGCAGCACACTGGTTATAAGCCTCTTCAGAATAAAATGACATCTTATAACAGATTGACCTAACAGATACCTACAGAGTACTCCATCTAAACCNCAGGAACACACATTCTACTCCTCAGATGACATNCTAGGACACAAATTAAATCCTAAGAAATTCAGAAAAAAATTAAAATAACTCCATGTAGCCTATCTGACCACATAATCAAACTTAAAATCAACAGCAAACAAATCTTTAGAAAGTANGCAAACTCACAGAGACTAAACATCGTGTTACTGAATGATGAATGGGTCAAAGAAGAAATCAAGAAAAAAAAAACCCTGGAATTAAAAAATTAAAATGCAATATGACACATGTCTAGGATACATTAAAAGCAGTCCTAAGAAGGAAACTTTTAGAAATGATCAATATTTTCAGAAAAGTGACAGAATANAAAACCAGGTTGCAAAAATCCATAGTCAAGGCTGGATGGTGGAGGAGCACACCTTTAATCCCAGNACTCAGGAGTCAGGCAGGTGGATTTCTGAATTCAAGGCCAGCCTGGTCCACAAATGAGTTCTAGGACAGCTATGGATAGCACAGAGAAACTCTGTCTTGAAAAACAAAAGCAAACAAAGAAAAACTCAGCAGCCTTTCTATATACCAATAGCAAATATGCCAAGGAAGAGATCATGGAAAATTCCCATTTACAATACCCCCCCCCAGAATAAAAAGGGGGTCAAAGACCTCTATAACGAACACTTCAAATTTCTGAAGGAAAAGGTTGAGGAAGACACTAGAAAATGGAAAGGCCTCTCATGCCCATGAATTGGAAGAATCAATAGTGCAAAAATAAACATTCTACCAAAAGCAATTTACAGATTCAAGGCAACCCCTATCAAATTGCATATGACATTTTTCACAGAAATAAAAAGAACTTCCCAAGCTTCATACGGCTTCTCAAAAGACCGCAAATAGCTAGAGTAACCCAGAGCAAAAAGAACAATGCCGTAAGTACTACCATTCCAGATTTTAAGCTACATTACAAAGCCAAAGTAAGACATGGTACTGGTACAAAACTAGACATTTAGGTCAATGGAGCAAAATGGAAGACCCAAATATGATTGTGCATAACTATACATATCTGATAGTTGACAAATAGGCCAAAAAGACACACTGGAGAAAAGATAACTTCAAAAAATGCTACTTGGAAAAGTGGATGTCCATATGTAGAAGAATGAAATTAGACCCACACCTATCACCCAGCACAAAAATCCACTCCAATGGACCAAAGACCTCCATGTAAAACCCGAAACACCGGAACTGCCAGAAGAAAACATAGGCAGTACCCTATGTGCAGGAATGGACTTTCTGAATGGGATTCTACTCGCTCAAGAATTGAGGTCAAAAATTGACAAAAACTGGCTTCATAAAACAAAAAAGCTGCTGTACAGCAAAGGTAAAAATCAAGGTANAGTGAAGAAGCCTATAGAGCAGGAGAGAATTGTTGTCACCTATACATTCGATAGAGGTTAACATTCAGAGTATTAGCAGAAATAACAAAAGAAGAATTTGAACAACAGCAACAACTAAAGAATCAAGAAAATAAACAATCTAATTAAAAATCGGCTTTGTATCTAAATAGAGAATTTTCAAAAGGAATAATAATGCCCAAGAAATNCTTTTAAAGTGTTCAACATCATTAGCAATTACGGAAATGAAAATTAAGAGTACTTTGAGACTTGATCTTATCGTAGTTAGAATGGGAAAGATCAAGAAAACAACTACTAACAAGTGCTGGAGAGGAAATGGGCAAAGGGGAACCTTCAATTACTGTTGTTGGGACTGCAGACTAGTGCAGTCACTCTGCAAATCAGCATAGAGAATCCTCCAAGAGCTACAAGTCGATTTAAAGGATCCAGCTATATCACTCATTAGTATATGCCCCCCAAACTCCATAACCCGCACCACATATACTTGCTCAGCCATGTTTATTGCAGCTCTACTCACAGTAGCTATTCAACAGAAAAAAACCTAAACATCCTTCAACTGATAAATGGAAATGGGATATACATACATGGCAGAATTTATCTGTAAGAAAAATAAAATCAAGAAATTTCCAGGTAAATGGAAGGAACTAGAAATTATTATACTGAGAAAGGCAATCCAGATCCAGAAAGATATATGCCACATGTTCTTTCTTATTTGAGGATTCTAGTGCTTAAACTTTAGATGTGAATATAGGACAAACTAATCTCAGAAACCAGAAAAATTAAAAGGGGCAGTGTGTGTGTGCAGGGGTAGGGGGAAGGGGGGAATGGAAGGAGCTATAGAGAAGGGGATAGTAAGACATAGGTGGCTTAGAATATTCCTTGTGTGAAGATGTGTCACTGTGATTGGTTTAATAAAGAGCTGAATGGCCAATAGCTAGGCAGGGAGAGGTTAGGTGGGACTTCTGGGGACAGAGAGGACTTGGAGAGGAAGAAAGGCGGAGTCTCCAGCCAGACATGAGGACGCAGGATGGTGGTACAGAGTAAATGGTAGCCAAGCCATGGAAAAAGAATGTAGAGTAAAAGATATGGGTTAATTAAGTTATAAGAACTCNTTAGGAGGGGCTGGAGAGATGGCTGAGAGGTTAGGAGCATTGGCTGTTTTTCCAGAGGTCCTGAGTTCAAATCCCCGCAACCACATGGTGGCTCACAACCATCTGTAATAAGATCTTGTATCCTCTTCTGGTCTGCAGGGATACATGCAGGCAGAACACTGTATATATAATAAATAAATCTTAAAAAAAAAAGAACTAGTTAGGAACAAGCTTAAGCTAAGGCCAAGCTTTCATAATTAATAAGAAGTCTCTATGTCGTTTCTTTGTGAGCTGGTAGCCCAAAGAAAAATTCATTTATAGGTGCTATAAAGGGGAAATGGGAAAAATGGGGGGACTTTAACTGGAGAGAGAGCAGAGACGGTAATACAGGAAGAAAGTGNAGGAGGAGGAATAAAGAACTCTATGGATAACTGAAAAGGGGAATCATGTTATTTTATGTTTACTTAAAAATACATATAAAATATATGTATCATTTATTCATATGTATAAAAACAAACTATATGTATATATTAATATATGCATATATCTATTAATATATATACAAACATATAAACTATTATATTAATATATGTACACATATTTATTCATATGTATATAAACATATAAACTATATGTATATNTACACACATTAATGAAGTTACACCACTTGGGGTAATAATGCTTTTGGGAAGGGAAGAGGGAGAAAGAACACTAAGGAAGTTTAGAATCACAGTATTTTATGTCTACTTAAAATTACACACATATAAAGNNCATGTCTATACATATGCGACTAGATGGATGGATAGATAGTTTAAATAAAGTTACAGAACGTGGGGTGACAATATTCTCCAAGAGTCACAGACTGTCAAACAAAACCCTAGTGCTAGCTAGGGGAAACCTCCCTGTGAGTTGTTGGTCAGAGGGTCCAAGAGATTCCTCAAACAATAGAGGCTACTGTCATAGCCCTTGGTTGCCTTACAGAAACTGAAGGCAAGACCCGACTACTGAAGACACCACACATTTCGGACACAGGATTTGGAGGAGTCAAGCTAAAAGTGAACTTCTGCCTCCTCCCTGAGGAGTAGCTCTCCTGGTATCCAAAGGTGCTCTGCAAGCCGCCAAGGGAAAAGCAACCAATCATCTTCACCAGCAGTAAAGGCTACAAACCACAGTGATGACTAACAGGCCGAGATATCCCCAATGGTACAATGGTGTCACTTATACCTAGGGGGTAACCAATATAGTTTCCAAACAAGACCTGCACAATGACAATACCAGTGGACATGCCTGCATGGATCGGGGAAATCTCACAAGGTACCATCCCCAATATGGAATTAATTAATTAATATGGAATTAATGGTCGTTGAGTGATGGAGAATCAGTCTTCTCCAGGGCCAAGCCTCCTATAGATTATTTAGTCCAAAGGGATCAGCCCTAATCATGTACACATATGAGCAACAATAAATGGATTTATCTCTGTGTGTGTGTCTGTATGTGTGTGTGTGTGGTGTGTAAAACAATAATAATTAAAGAAGTCACAAATCTGAGCGGGAGTGGAGGGAAATAGGAGGAGTTGGTGGAAGGAGAGAGGGGTGGAATGATGCAAATACAGTACTTACGTTGGAAATTCTCAAAAAATTGAAAATATATTGTTGAGATGGACATTTTACATAGTCTACTGTGGTAATTCTGACTGCCACCCCTNCTCCCCCCTTTCCATAGCTAGTTTGCTTATTTTTTTAGTGGCTGATTAGGCACATTAAATGGAGTTGCTTCTCCTGCAGTGCTGGTTGGCAGAGGGCATGAGCACCGCCTGCTTGAGCAACTTGGCTGGTCTGTATTTGTTGGTATCATACTTATCTGTTAGCTAGTACTCCTGGCTGATTGTTCTATTGTTCTTGACAATACCTTTTGCAATAAACTTCACAAAACTTCGATCTGATGAAAGAGAGGCTCCTTTGCAAGGGCAGGGCAGGGTGTTGTCCATCTTTGAACCTGCCCCTCCCAAAATAAAACAATAGTTCTAGACTTCTGGATCATGGCTGTAGACTTGAACTGGAGTTCCCATCACACTGATCTGTGTTAGAAGGGAAGAGGAAGCTGAGCGAGTCATATTTCAAATGCCATAGCCTATCATCACCTTCCAAGATTGAGTAGATTTTCTTGATTAGATGTTTTACCATCAGGCTTCATGTCATTAGGAAATTTTCCAGAAGCCTTTGATGATTGCTTTTAAAATATGTATTAATATGCTTTTCAGCAAATTACTGCTTCAGCAAATGATTGCTTTTAAAATATGTATTAATATACTTTTCAGCAAATACTTTGTCAACCAAAGGGTCTACCATGTTCCTCACACTGCCATTCTGAAAGCTAAAACCAATGAACACTAAGCACTAGTGTGTTTTACTTAGGCAGCTTTATGCTCTCACTACGGAACTAGAATGCTTGTCAGCTCCACTCAGCTTTCTATTCTCAGAGCTAGGACACACAGTAGTCCCGGGGCAGGAAAACAGCACAGGAGGAAGCTCCAGAGATGAACATAAGAAAGGGGGATGGGACTGGCAGCCTTTACCACCTGAGCTTCATTCAGCCAAGGGAGCATGCTTGGGAAAGCCTGTGTTACACAAACTTAGCGGAGGTGGGTTCTATGTTCACAATGCAGAAGATGTCACTAGAGACCTCATCTTAGTCATTCTTGTCCTCTTGGAACCAGGTCACAGGTGAGACATGGTGCGCCTCCAAGCCTGTTTCTCCCCTAAATGAACTATCTCCTCTCTTGTAACTACGGGTATGTAAAGAGCCATGAGAACCCATGAATTGCAGTGTCTGTTCTGTAGACTACACAGTTCTTTGGTAATGATTGGCTAAGTAAATGGATGAGTAATGACCCACAGCCTAGTTCATGGCTGGTCATAAGACCCAATAGCTGATGATGTCTTCCTTTGACAGAGTAGGAACTGAACAAAGGCTCTATCAAGATGAACAGAGTGAAGGCAGTGTGCAGATGATGCTTGGGAGTCTTCCTTACGATGACATCATCCAAGGACTAAATGGGAATCAGAAGCCCNAGTACTCAAAGTCGGGAGGGGCCGGTATAAAAGACGCTTTAGGGCTCTTTCCTCAGCTCTTCCCTTACTCCTATTCTTGGGAGTACATTTTCCTTTCCTCACAGGCTGTCTCTATTTCTCCTCTATTCCTAACTTAAAGACAACTCTTCTCTATAGCTCTTCCTGGCAGCTGCTGGGATTTTCACCTAACCTGTACTTCTTTGCTCTTACACTCAAATAAATTGTGATGATCTCCCTTCTGAGTCTATTTCTAAACCCTTTTATTAATGAGACTAGGAACTTCAAAATGGAACCTCAGTTTTCCCAGTAACACTCAGGATGACAAAAATAATGGACAACCACATTCCCTAATTTCCACTTAAATTCAACACACACACACACACACACACACACACAGAGAGAGAGAGAGAGAGAGAGAGAGAGAGAGAGAGAGTGAGTGTGTGTGTGTGTGTGTGTGTGTGTATGTGTGTTCTGGCTTTTTATTGAACACATTAACAAAAGAGGTTTAGTCAGAACCACCAAAGCCCATGTTTTCAGACTCTAGACTATAGTGAGAAATCCAAGGGAGTCTGCTTAAGAATCATAAGGAATTTATTAGGAGATAAATCAGAAAAGACAACTCACTAAACAGAATAGGTGAATTGTCGCGGGGTTCTAGAAGGCTGAGGTCCTGTCCCACACTGCTCTTGCCACCTGAGCCATCCAAGCCCATGAGGGAGAGAAGAGAGTGGTGTATGTACCTTGCAGGTCTTAAGGGTAGCCCNGAGGCCATGCCCTAGGGGCTGGTACTTCAAGATCATAGGTGGAAAGGTATCCACTACATCTTCCCCTTTTGTCTAAATAAGAAAGTTCTAACCTAATACAAAACTATATACAAAAGAAATGATTGTCAAGTATTGGCCAGGAGATGGGAAAGGTAATAACATAAACAAAATAGAAATACAAACAAACAAGAACAACATCAAACAACAAACACATAGTAAATATCCAGAACTGTCCCGACCATAGGTAAATGACNTGTTACAGAGATTACTCCAATAGCTCTCCTATCCTGAAGAATCTAACTTTAGTACCTAAAATGTTATTAGCTAAGATATGAGAAGATTATAACTGTACTTCAAGGTTATAGATAGAAAGGTATCTACACTAGACTCTTCCACTTTCTCCTCAGGACTGCCTGCGGGCATGGCTCCAGCTGCTGGACCAGGCCTATGCCTGCTACCAATTGCAAATGAGGTCCCCAGTTTGACACTGGCAAGAGCCTCTGTGAACAAGCCAGGCCATAGAGGTTCCACACTGATACTAGCTGCTTTAATGAGGGCACTGATCTTACCCTTGGTAGCCATCCCCTTGTGTAGCATNAGGGTGGAGTGATGCAGGGAGCTCAGGGACTGAGGCCATGGTGCAGACCGAAGTGAAGTCTTAGCTCCCTTGGAAGGATGGAGTGCCATGGTGGAAGCCGAGGATAGGGACCACATAACTTATTTTTGTTTTGATTATAGCTCAATGAGACTGTCACACCTGTGGAGTTACCAGGCTGGCTACTGATGGAGACAAAAGAAGGAGATATTACAGCTCTGGCTTCTGTAGCTTCCAACCTGCTGCTCTGGATTCTGCCTCCTTTTTAAACTTAAATATTCCTTTATAACTATAAATAGCTTGCTGCAGAAGGTAAATAATTTATTTTTGCTTGAAACAAAGTCCTGCTATAATGGAACTAGCTTTCTTATTAAAATCAAGAAGTATATGTCTATTGTTTGTCTGCTCCCACCCCTCACCCCCCACTGTGGGCAGTGTGTGTGTGTGTGTGTGTGTGTATGTATGTATGTGTATGTCTAGGTAAGTTGATTATTATTTTTGCTCTGAAGATACTTTTTCTTTAAACATATGAACAATGGTTGATAACCANAGTATGTTTACAAAGCACCTTGTATAGTATCAGATACACCAGAAGCACGCAGTAGGTATTAGTTACTATAATTACCTGCAAAGCAGTTACCATATAGACCTGCCCACCAACTACCACAGGTAAGTGCACCTAATGAGAATGGCTGGGAGGGTAGACTTCTCATGATGCATTATGCATGCAAAGCTGTCCTCTTAAAATTGTAAAGCTAAGTGCTCCTTGTTGGTACATCTTTCCTGGTCTGTCCCTCTCCTCCTCTGGGTCTGTGTTTCACACTGTTCAATGTCAGGCTAAATTGAGCCCTGCAGGAGATTCCTGGAATTCTGTCTGGTAAGACACATCTTCCCTCCACTCAGGAAGTTGCTGGGACAGGACATAATTTTTAAAAGATCTAGTTATTCATTCACTTTGAATGACAAAGGTCATTCCCTTTGATCAGTAAATGACCAGGTCAAAACATAAAAGGAGAATAATAAAATGAAACCATCTGCCTTGAAACAGCTGAAATGAGAAGTAGGAAGGGCTTAACATGCACCACAATTAGACTTCATCTAGAGAAGTTGGTAGCATTAGCACTAATGTATAGGAGCATAAATCATCAAGATAGCCACAGTTTATAAAAGCTAAAAGGGACCCCAACTGCCAGGGTCCTCTGATCACAGGCACTGTGTCAAGTGGGAGGTGGTCTAGGGTCAGTTCTGACTCCGCCCCTTACCAGCAGTGTGAAGCGGGACAGGTCATGTTCCTTCTCTGAGTCTGTTCAAATAGCCTCTGCCTTGTGGATTTGCTAGGTTATAAGATAAGGAAAGTAAATTGTCAAGCACACAGTAGCTGCTTAATAAATGTTTATACTACCTGAGTGTGAACACTGCATCTGGTGTCCTTGGATTCAAAAAGCCATCAGTACACAACAATCACACTATCTGCTCTGGAACCTGGAGAGTTCCTGACTACAAGGGCAAGCTCCATGCAGTCTGTTCACCTTCCTGCCACCCCTCCCCGCCATAATAACTGCTAATGGGAACCTACTAACACATCCTGGAGGTCACCAGGGGACAGGCTAGGACAGATGTAAGAGCAGGCTGTTTTGGTGAATTATTTAGCACCTTTCTGAAGGGCCTGGAGTGAACTTCACAGACAGCTCCACATACAGCAAGTTAACAGGCTGTGACTCATCACCAAGAGCCACATTTGTCTTCCCTTAAAGGGTGCACACAGCAAACCCCTACGGGTTTTGGGGGGGGGGCTTGGCAGATTTTTCTTCACTCAAGTCATCACAATGAAGAGACTGCAGTGGGAAGGGCTGTTAGGAGTCTGGCCAAAAAAGGCTACACAGAAGGAAGGAGTTCAGCTAGCTGGGAGAAGAGAAGACATGCAGTGGCAATGGGGTACACTAGGGATAAAAGTTTAGCCCAGGGAAAACAGGAAGGTGACCTGGACAGAACCACTGAAAAGCTCAATCTTAGCCACCAAGTATTATCCACAGACACCCCCAAGGCCACAGTCCTTCGGGAATCAGCATCTAACTAAGATGACTGCTAGCAAATTCAGGCCACAGGGACATTGAAGAAGAAAATATTTATAAGCCTGATTTGTAGGTGACATTTATTGCATACAAAACATCTAATTCAACCCTCTTAATAATCCTTCAGGGTTGTACCTACAATCTCATTTGTCATAGATAAGGAAATTAAAGTCATGAACATCTGAGTAGTTGGTATAAGCATCCATCTGAATTTTAAATCCATTTCCTCTTACTTCTATTTATTTCTGTTCTTAAAATATCCACTTAGTCTGTTGAATCTGAACTTCTCTTTCCTGGTTAGGTTTGGGTTGATCATGATATAAGGGACATCTGGTGTGGACCACCATAGCATAAAGAGATTGGACAAACCAAGACATACTCTTGAAGAACAAATCCCAAAGAACTAATGGTCAAGTTCATTGTGCTCATTGTGAATGAAGGATTAACAGCTATAACTCATGTTCATAGCTGCAATAATGGGAAACACTGAATATAGAGAGCCTTTTTGCAAGCCAAATGAAGTTGGGTTTGGAAGGAGCCCATTGAATACAATTAAAATTGATGGAATAAAGGAACTTTGCAGGACCTTGGGGACCCATAAATTCTTTGCCAAAGTCCCCATGTGAGCTGAAATGTCTCAATAAGTTGGTCCCAAGGGTTCTGCAGAGTTAATTCATCTTTTCTGGCCAAGTCATCTGCTTTACTGGCCAGGTGCTGGGAGTTCTCCCCAACAGCATGGGATGCCTGATCTTGCTCAGCACCATGACCAGGTCCCCTGCTTTGAAAATTCAGATTCATAGGCTTCTCCTCATCATAGACNAGTAGTTCTCAACCTTATTAATGCTGCGGCCCTTTATATCGTGGTGACCCCCAACCATAAAATTATTTCATTGCTACTTCATAACTGTAATTTTGCTACTGTTATGAATTGTAATGTGAATATCTGATACGTAGGATATCTGATATGTGACCCCCCCCAAAGGGGTGGTGACCCACAGATTAAGAATCACTCTCCTAGACCTTCTGAATCTTCCCCCTAGGTATGGAGCCAAGCCACTGAAGTCTGCTCGTGTCCTCCAAGGATTCTGCGCACAACCACCATAGCTGAGAGAGAGAGAGAGAGAGAGAGAGAGAGAGAGCGCAGGGAAGAGAGAGAGAGAGAGCAAAGGTGGGAGGGATAGATAGAGGAGTCTCTGAGGGGCTCAGGATGGCCAGCTGGTGTCTTCCACATGAAATTTGAGCCACATTTGGGTTTTATTGGGTTTACACTAGAGGTCAAGAAATGGATCCAAGTGCCAAGAAGCAGATATGTGAGGTTTTGAAAGTCATATGGCCTGGGTCATTCAGGTTGTCACAAAGGCTCAACTCTGCTGCTATGGAGTGAAAACTGTTCTAGACAAGGATGGAATAGTTACTTTTCTCATTGCTATGATAAACTGTCTCACAAAAGCAACTTAAGGCAGGAAGGGTTTATTTGACTTATAGTTTGAGGGATCGAGTCCAGCATGGTGGGAAAGGAATAGCAGTAAGCACACGAGGCAGCTGGTCACGCTGCTTCTGCAGTCAGGAAGCAGAGAGATGAAGGCTCATGTTCAGTCTTCTCTCTCCCTCTACTAAGGCCAGGACCCAGGCCCATGAAATGGTTCTACCCACATTTAGGTAAAATGTAAACCTTCCCAGAAATACCTTCACACACAGAGGTATGTTTCCATGGTAATTTTACATCCAGTCAAAGCAGTAATGAGGGTCCACCAGCACACACGGTGTGGCAACTATATCCCAATAACATTTTTATCAAACCAGACTGGGGCTGAGGTGAATTTGGCCTGCAAATTATAGTTTGTGGACTTCATATCCAAATAACTATATTTTATTTTTTATGCCTATATTTAAGGAAAGGCATGCTCCAGATGGTGTGTGGAGGTCAGAAGACAACTTGCAGGAGTCATCTCTCTCCTTCCAACCATGTGGCTTTCAGAGATTAAGCTGAGGTCACCAGGCTTGTTGGCAAGAGCCTTTACCTATTAAGTCATAATGCTAATATTATTAATAATGATTATTAAGTCATAATCCTAAACAATGGCTTCTCTTAAATATTTTTAAAGAGNAATAAATAGGAAGATGCCATAGTAACCTGCCCCGAGGTAATCAGGTTCCTTAAGAGGCATCTATCATCTGGATCGAATCATCTTCTTTCAGCTGGAGACATAATCCTTGATTTTCTACAGCATCAACTTATTTGTTCCCAAACACCAGAGAAGACAGGAGATTCACATGATTCTTCTTGCCCTTATGCACTTATTTCAGCCACACAAATGTGTATACACACATACACGTGTTTTTGAGCATGCATATGCCGTATGTCCACATCTGCGTATTCTAGCATTTCATCAGCTCTCAAGACGCCTCAGTCATCTCTAACTTATAACAACTTAATACCAGGAAGGAATCCAGCGTTTTTGGTGCAACTGCTTTGGTACGATGCTGGCTTCACACTGAGGGTGCCTGGGAACTTGCAGATACACAAAGGGCTGCCTCTGGGCTTGCCTTGACTAAGCCAGGTTCTCCAGGGGGAGCTACTTGTTCTAAAAAAAAATCCATGGCAATATTTTTTTTTAAAATTCATCCCTATGAAAGGAACATTAACCTACACCATAGGAGAGGGACTAGAAGTTGACTCCTCAACCAGATAATTGATTGCCTGCCTTCCTGAGGACTCGTTCATTTAGCCAGAATCACTTACTTGCTCACCTCCTTTTCCCCTACGAAGAAGGGTAAATAAATGTCCTGAGTACTCACTTTTCTTTCCTGTGCACCCTCGAGGATGTAACAAATGTGTCTAGCTCATCTGCTAATTTGCCTGCTGCATATTTGTTTCTTAGACTAAAACACTGACCCTGCAGATTAGAAAGAGGAGATGGCCTGGTTTGGAATTCAGGGATGCAGGCTCCACCCCTCCTGTCCTGTCCTTGCTGTTGTGACTTGACCGAGACACTGATCCTCCAAGAAGCTGCTGCCTCTTGTAGCCAACTGCAAAAACCATTCATCCCTCTTTTATGTCTTTTGTGGGATTCTGATAGGATCACGGTAATTGGAATAGTAACAGGAGGCCTGCAGCACTGGCAAAAGTAGGGAGAAAGGCTTATTTTTGTTTTTTCTATATTAGGTGCCTAACTACTTCCATAAATCTAAATAGATAGTAATTCATCACACTGGTCCTTCAGTATCTACTCCACATCTTACAAAAGAGAGGCCACGTGGATCCCTGTATGCACGTGCCTTGGATCAGATTAGCTGAGGGGGTCTTTGGAAAGTTTGAGGATCAGCTATGCCTTCTACTGTAGCTTGCTTTCTGTTTCCATGATAAATGCCATGTCTAAAACCAACTCCAGGACAGAAGGATTTATTTGTCTTACACATTCTGATCACAATCCACCACTGAGGGGAGCCAAGGCAGGAACTCAAGCAGAGCAGGGACCTGGAGGAGGAAGTGAAGCAGAAACCACAGAGGAACACTGCTCACAGGCCAATGATGGAGGCACTTTCTTAGCTGAGGGTTCCTCTTACCAAGTGACTCTAGTTTGTGTCAAGCTGACANGCAAACAATCAAAAGCAACTAACCAGCACAGCTTCTGATCATCTTTTCTCATTTCTCCAAGCAGTGGCTATGATCTTGGGTCTTATTTGAGGCTTTCTACCATGATTCTGCCTGCTCTCCTCTCCCCATTTCTAGATGCCTCGGACAAATAAATAATGTGCATTTAACGATAGTAACCTTGTCCTTAAGAAGGAAACCAGGT
>LZPO01055112.1:233341-247214 GCA_001675575.1 Neotoma lepida | reverse complement strand
CTAGGGGAGACAGATACAGGCAGGATCACTGGGGCTTACTGGCCAGCTAAACTAGCCTAATCCACAAATTCCAGACCAAAGAAAGATCTTGTCTTTAAAAACAAGAAAAACAATCAACTAATCAATCAACCAACCAACCAACCAACACCAAGATGAAAGGCTCCTGAGGAATAGTACCTAAGGCCTCTAACACACACACACACACACACACACACACACACACACACACGATCTTTTGATGAAGGAATAAACAATCCAAGATGTAGGACCCAAAGCAGCTGGTCATCTCCATGTCTCTGACTCGAAGACATGCAGGTGGTGGCAATTTCAAACATTTAAAATGAACTTAAACTATCTCTGCTAACAGAGTCCTCCGAGGGACCATTTAGTGTCAGAAGAGCNAAAAGAAATCCCAAAATCTTGTCATTTCCTGCTCTGCCACCATTTCTGTATACACTAAGCTTCTACTATGCGTCATAGTCTGTTCTAGGCATTGGAGGCATGTAAGCATGAGATACATAGCCCTCTGCCCTGATTCATCATCTAAGAGGAGGGGTCTCTTACCACTTTGCACACAGATGTGATTTATAGCCTGTCTCATGAGACTCTTTTATGGGTGAATCCACAGTGTAATAAAACACAATGGAAGTATTACAGCAGTATGTTTAAAGATGCATTTCAATCAACCCAAAATAGTCCAAAACAATTAAAAAGCAGAAATAACCCACACCCTTAGTTTTCTACCTCACATAAGGCTGCCTGGAGAATTAAATGAAGTGTTTCAAATAGGAAACAACAAAATGAGCAGCTTGACTAACTGCTCTTAAGGAAAAGAGCCTTTTGCAAATTACTTTCTAACACAACCTATGTCTTAGGAGAATTTAAACTCAGTCACCATCAGATACACCCATCACATGCTTGAGGGACCAGCTAGAGTATCCAGCCTCCCCATGTATGGGAGGCCAGACTGGGAAAACAGTGAGCAGGAGGATGGAACTTCAGTTGATGCAGTAACAGGGATGGATATGACTGCTGCTCACCCCGATGCTGACCCTTCACATCTGTTGGCTTGAGAACACTGTTGCTATGGTTTCCTACACACAAGTGACTTGGCTTTCCCCTATGCTCAGTATAACCCCTCCTAGGAGAACCAGGACACAGCAGGTACAACAGTGGGAAATCATCACAGGACAGGAAGCATTTATTAAAGTCTTTCTGGATTTCTTGGCAGGTTGTTTCCCTCATCCACAGTATTGCTTTGCTCAAGGGTATTTANATTGGATTAGATCAGGGACCAATCGACTCTTTCTATACGGGCCAGGCAGTTAAAAATATTAGGCTTGATGGACCGTGTTGTTTCCATCATGAATATTCTGTTCTGCCATTGCAGAACGACAGTCAAAGACAGTACAAAGGAGTGAAGAATACACTCCAATAAAACTTTAATTTTCAAAAGACCAGACATACTAGTGGGGATTAGTGGAGACCCCTGGCATATTACCCCCTAGTTCTGAATGTCTATGACTTGATCATTTATTACCACCTTCTATCTAGTCATGTGGGAAATCCTCTGGTTTGAAAATAAAAGTTTATAAAATAGTAGTAAGCGTGATCATTTATTAAAATTATAACTGTATGCCAAATACTATACTAATGGCTTTATGTATATGCTCTCATTTAATCCTTAGAGCATTATGATAACTAATGCCATAATTCAAGCATCTTCTAGGTAAAGGCAGCGAGATAGCATCAGTATAAAAAACCCACTCAATATTAGATAGAGCATGGCAGTGCTGGGAACAAGTGTTGGCTGAGCTCTGGAGCCACTGTTCAAACTGTCACAGAGTTGTTCAGACATTTTACCCCGACCCCCAACTTACCTCCTCTTGTTTCTCTCCCATGAACCTTCCAGAAGTTCACTTGAAAAACCTGGTTCTGTGTACCACATAAATTAAAGGTTGGCCTAAAAATAACACAGCAGTTCATGACTCCAGATGAGGAATTGCTTTTTAGTACACAATAATTGATTTCTTGACCAGCCTGAGACCTCACAGCAGCTGGAATATGTATGGCATGCCTTATTTGGAGGTGACTATCGGACAACGGTTAGATCTGCTGATGCAATCTGGAGTCTCTGGGGAGGGCAAACCCAGCTATTTGAAGAATTCCTTAAACTAAGAGAGGGGAAAAAAAATCAAGGACTTGTATATCACCACAGTTTGTCACCATTAATCTAATCATAAACAAAACTCTCAAGACACAGTGGCCTTGGGAAAAATCAGAGCCGCTTGGAATGTGCAGAGGATCTGTTGGCCCACCCCACGAGAGTCATCTCAAGGTGAGACGCCTGCGGGGTCTCTATTGGAGACTGTGAAGAGCTGCACTTAAACCTCAACGCCCTCTCTTATGCGACAGGTGATCATTAATACAGACTCAGAAAGTGCTTCATCTGGAAGCAAGGTCATGGTCACACAGGTATATGCTTCGCCTCAAAACGACTCCTTCTCTTNCTTGGTCGGGGGAAGCTGCAATCTCTAGAGATTCCGGTGTTGGCAGCAAGCGTGGCGGAAATGGCAATGCAACAGTTTGGTAAATGTTTTATGGCTCTTTTCTTGGCTTGCTGGTGTGATGAAGCAAGAGCCTCATTACCAGAACCTACTTTGGTCTCCTCTTTCATTTGTGAGCTTTATTCCTTCACACAAAAACATCGCCAGGCTTTGACGAGCTGGGGTCATGAACATGATGGGAAGGGACGCAGACAACCCCATGGAAGGCCTTTAGAACTCAGGCCAAGTCATCTTCTGACTAGAACTTTGCTTCTGCATCTTGGTATCACAGACAGATACTGCAGAGCTAAATGAGGAGAGGCCTCAAGACTGAAAACAGCAGTGTTGATAGTGATGCTCAGAGGAAGGCCAGAAAAACCCCAGGGGTCCTGAAATCCACCACATGTCTCTTAACTGCCATGCCTACTTCCTATTATGGTATGTTTGAGGAAATATTTGACCAGCCACGATTTATCTCAACAGACTTTTATTCTTCCCTCCCACACAGCCCTTATCATTCTTTGAACCCAGCTCAAATACCACTACCTCTTAGAATCTTCGTCAGTCCTTCTTACCAAGCCAAAAATTAATCACCATAATCCCATGTTTCTAGATAATACTATTATAGCTTTTATCTCACAGGGTGACTTAAGTATTATAGCCATGAACTGTACAGTTGAAAATAAAGATTTGATTCCAACTGCCTGAACCTGAGTCCAATTATGAGCTGTGTGGTCTCGGGCAAGTTTCGTAAGTTCTCAACACTATATTTACTTATCCTCTAATGGAATGATGATGGTACCCCAAAGGACTGTTGTGAGATGGTGCAAGATGAACCCAGTGCTACCTGGCAAGTGCCGAACGTCTTCCCTAAGGGCCAGAAATACAGGCATANGTATGCACATAGAGAACATGGACATTCCTCTCAGCTTTCCACTTCAGATAAGATGTGTANGTTCCTGGACAAATTCTAAGGCACAGTAGTAAGTGGGGTCACTGAGAAAGGTCACATGTCTGGTCACTATTTCCTNACTCTCCAGTCCTTCCTTCCATGCTTTGGGAGCTGGGCAGACAAGTTATCTGCCAGCTTTCTCAACTTGCATGCCCTAGCTTGCTGATATCTGCACTTGTCTCCTGTTCCCTGTGAATAGAAAAAAAGGTTTGGTCTGATCTCAAGTACTTTTGTGTGTAGGGAAATTGGGAGGCCCCATTTCAGGTTCACCTTCAGCCAGCTCTAGCTGTACCCAGCTCTAGCTTTCCAGGGCTGTCCACAGAAGGATAATGGGTCTTAACTTCCCTCACAAGGTCCTTGGGAATGTCTTTGGAAGGAGCAGGGTATATACAAATCAAGCCAGCACCCTCATTCCTAATAAGAAGCATGGGGACCTGCCCACTATGCTTGAGGGCAGGAGAGGGGGAGAGAGAGAAGACTGAGCCAGAAAGACTTTCATTAAACACTGCTCTGTTAGTGCAAGACCTTGGGGAAGATGGTTATCAATCTGGGGTTCATGTTCTAACTTCATTGTACATGGCTGAAGACTCTAGTTATAGCCTTTCCTGTTTATGTGCTGGGCCTAAGCTCCAGGACCACCAGTGGATGTCTGAGACTGAGGATGGTATTTGTGCTGGGTTTTTTGGTTTTGTTTGTTTTTGTTTTTGTTTTTGTTTTTTGTTTTGTCAACTTGACACAAGTTAGAGCTACCTGGAAAGAGGACTCTCAATTGAAAAAAATGCCTCCATAAGATCGGCCTGAGGGTACGTCTGTCACACATTTTCTTGATTGGTGATTGATGTGGGAAGGCCCAGCCTACTGAGGGTTGTGTCACCCCTGGGCTGTGATCCTGGAGTGTATAAGAAAACAAGCTGAGCAATCCAACAGGATCAGGTCAGTAAGCAACATTCCTCTATGGCCTCTTCATCAGTTCCTGCCTTCAGGCTTCTGCCTTGAGTTCTTGCCCTGTCTTCCCTAGATGATGGACTACAAGCTGTAAGACGAAATAAACCCTTTCCTCTTCAAATTGCAATAGAAACCCTAACTAAGGTAATACCGATCATAGTTTATTTGTTTGTGTGTTTATGTATGTGTTTGTGTGTGTGTGTGTTGCACTCACGTTCATGTGTGTGCTTGTGTGAGTCTTTCATTAAAACACTATCCACCTTTGAGACAGAATCTCTCAGTGGCCTGGAATTCACCAAGTAGGATAGGGTGCCTGGCTGGGGAGCCTTCGAGTTATGTCTGTCCTTCTGTCTTCCCCTCCCCAGCACTAGGATTATAAGGATGTGCCATCATGCCCAGAATTGTGTGTGTGTGTGTGTGTGTGTGTGTGTGTGTGTGTGTGTGTGTGTGTTTATTTTGGTTTTTCAAGACAGGGTTTTTCTGTGAAACAGTCCTGGCTGGTTGTCCTGGAACTCACTCTGTAGGCCAGGCTGGCCTTGAACTCACAGAGATCTACCTGCCTCTGCTTCCCAAGTGCTGGAATTAAAAGCGTGTGCCACCACTGCCCGGCTCGCCCAGATGTTTTTTGGTTTTGTTTTCTTCAAGTAGATTCTGGAGATCAAACTCAGGTTCTCAAGCTAACAAGGAAAGCACTTTACTCATTTCCCCATCCCTGACAGCCATGTATTTCTTGAATNCAAACACATCAACATGGCAATCTGATAGCTAAAATGGTGACTAGTGAGTAGCAGGCAGGTATCATATACAGAGTGGACACAGAGGACAAAGGAATGATTCTTGTACCTGGTAAGACACAGTAGGTCATGAGTCAGCACAAGAGTTGTCAGGGCAGTCACAGNTTAAAACACTTAAACTATTTAGTTCTGGATTTGCCCTTGAATATTTTTAGATCACAGTTGGCCAAGGTAACTTAAACCATGGAAAAATGAAACTCCACATAGGAGTGGACTGCTTGATTATCCCTGTATTTCCCCTTCTACGTCAGCACAGGATCTTTATCCAAGCATAGTAGCAGCTGTAGCAAACAACTGTGTTCTCAGCCTCATTTAACACACAGACGGTCCTATGCCCAATGTTCCAGCCAGGAAAGCGTATTAGCATTAGATGGAACTTTGAGACATCTCCTTAAAAGGTGGGAGATGGGAATTCCTCTTCCTCCGTTTTTCTTCGTGCTTGCCTGGACTGCAGATGTGGTGGCAGCAGTTGGGAAGACTGTGACTGTCAAATGACTTTGAAGAAAGAAGCCATATGCTAAGCTGGCAGGGCAGGACCAAACAAATCTGGGTCTCCAGGACGGCAAAGCAGTGGGACCAGATCTTTCCAGCTGCTCTCAGACAATCATGTAAATAAAACTGTGGTTTGCTGGGCAGATCCACCACCTGCTTTTGTGCCTCTTGAGCTAAGAGAGACTTTTATAGATGAACATTTGCCATCAACTTGATGACAGAGGACAGTAACTCCGAGCCCTTGATCCCTTCCTCCNCCCAAAAGAATATCATTAACCTCTTTGTATTTTCAACTTAACCAATAGAATTCTGTGGGAATTTGTTTTCTCTTTAAATAGGTACACCCTTGTTTTTTTTCCCCCATGATTTGCTAAACTTAAAGTATTTGCCATG
The DNA here is from genome assembly GCA_001675575.1 of Neotoma lepida. NCBI lineage: Eukaryota > Metazoa > Chordata > Mammalia > Rodentia > Cricetidae > Neotoma > Neotoma lepida. The sequence continues at coordinate 241,092 of LZPO01055112.1, read as the reverse complement.
TGGATCTTTATAAAACATCCATTGACTCATGATGTAGCAGTCCCTTTCACACTGCTGGTTATAAAGAAAATGTTCAATAAATGACAACTACTATTTTAATCGTACTTCCAAAAGACAGAATAATTTCATCATTGATTCACTTTTGTGAGCTATCACAATCCCAAAGAACAGCATGGCATAAATGTTTATTGATTTGGAGAGAGAACAAATTTCCCAGAATCTCATCTTTACCTGCCCTAAACATCTCTGTTCCTTTTTTTCCTTCCTCACTTCTTGGTTATTGTGGAAGAAAAACTGACACAGGAGCTTAACAGACATTTAAAATACATTTTTCTGCAGTGCCTCCCTCCTCCTTCATCCATCACAGATGTCTTTTTAAGGCCACCTAATAAAAAAAAATGAGAAAGGCGTAAGGAGTTTGGGGCACCGAGCCTAATATTACTTAGATCTCTTTGGAGTGTTTTGGTAACTGAGCCCAACATGTAACGTTTTTCCAACTAATTCAACAATTGCCAACCTGACACAAATTAATGGAATCCTGGACAGAGTCATTCACATATGTTATTAACCAGTTGGCACATTACAGCAAAGATTCATTTATTATTCTATGACCAGAATCAATTGGAGGATCCAGTTGTCTTGAACTGACAACANAAGTTGAGGAAGCATGATGGGTTTTGGCCTCCTCAGCAAAAGAAAAATCATATGGTTGAGCTAAATTGGCAGCTCCCAAGCCTTTTGGAAAGTGGCACCAGGTTTCTGGCTCACATCCAGAACATTCTGGCAGCCTGTGCCAGCTCCTCCCACTAACTTCTGCCTCTGCCCCAACCCTCAGCTATCTTCTGCACGACAGTCTAGGTTGCTCCAAATCCAGTCTTCAGAACTTGAGATGGGAGGGTAGGAGCTGTTCACGATGGCCACCTTCTCTTTCCTCAAAGCAGCCAGAGAAGGAAGGGGTGGGTAAATGAACAGCACTGAGTGGGATACTGGGAGGCAGAGCCGTATCATCACACATCCAGGCCTCATTCTACTATAAGGTAGAACTAGAGGACATATTCTGAAAAGAGCGGTTGTCCAAAAGATTTTGGAACATCAAGAACATGCAGAAGTCACCAATAGCTTCGAGAGTGGTAGAGTAGACAGCTAATCCATTGAATCACCCAGGATCCCACACTCCCAAATTCATATGTTGAAATCTTAACCTGAGGCNACAGTACTAGGAGGTGGAAATTTTTAGATGGTAACCAGGTCCTAAGGATAGAGCTCTCTGGATTGAATGGGTGCCCTATGAGAAGGGATCNCCAATGCCAGGCATGGGGGTTCACATTTATAACCTCAGCACTCCAGAGGCTAAAGCTGTAGGATCTCTGNTGAGTTCAAGGACAGCTTGGGTTATACAAGCAATTTCAGGCAAGCCTACACTACGANGTGAGACCCTGACTCATAAAAGGGACAGAAGGGGAGGGAGACAGGGTAGGAACAAAGGAGGAGTGGAAAGGAGGGAGGGAGGGAAAGAGAGAAAGAATGAATCCTCTCTCAAAGAGCTAGCTAGCTCTTCCGTTCCATCACGTGAGACACAGACAGACAGAAGGTATTAGGACAGCAGACAGTGAATTTGCCAGATCTTCCTAGCTTCCAGAACTGTGAAAATTCTGTTTTTAGAAATTATTCAGTTAAGATACTTTTGGTTTTAAAAGTTCTCCATGTGATGCAGTAGCTGGAACAATCGATTATGGGGAGAAATCATGGGTTAAAGGAGCTGAGGGTTGTGTGCCCACATTACACATTCATTCCCTTGGAAGCTAAGTGCTAGAATGTCCGTGACAGCAGCAACCCACTTTCATTTCTGCAGCTGTGATAAACACCCCGACAAAAGGCAACTCCAGGTGGGTTTATTTGGCTCACAATTTCAGGTCACAGTCCATCACTTCAGTAAAGCAAATCAGGAACTTAAAGACTCACATCTACAGCCAAATGTGGAGAGAGCATGAACACATCTTTGCTTGCTGGCTAGAGAGCTAGCTTTCTTTACTCTTACATAGCTCAGGGCAAGGCTCACGGAATGGTGCTGCCCACATTCAGGGTGGTCTTCACCTCAGTTAACAAGCAAGACAAGGCCAACCTGATCTAGTTAATTCCTCCTTAAGAATCTCTGATGATTCTTGGTCATATCAAGTTGGCAGCTAAAATTAACTGGTACCAGCACTATCTGTAATGGCATCTAGCTAGACACTAACCAAATTCTCATGCATAATGAAATATAAAATTGTGGTACATTTTGTACATTTTCTCTTCTTATTGTTTATCAGTTTTTATTTTGAGAATTCATATATGATATATTTACATTATTCCCCTGCCTCCAAGTTCTCCCATGCCCCCCGCCACACATTCCCTCACAAATTCCTAACCTTTTCATTAATTATTATTGTTACATATACACAGAGATTTAGAAATACAATTTGTTAAAGTCCCTTTAATGTTTTTCATGTGTGTGTATGTGCGCATGCGTGTGTGCATGTGTGTGTGTGTGTGTACGTGTGTATGTATGAGTGTGTGTTTTAGGGATGACCACTTGAGAATGGATGTACAACCAGGGGGCTCCTCCCTGGAGAAGACTGACCCTCCCTGGAGAAGACTGAACCTCCCTGGAGAAGACTGAACCTCCCTGGAGAAGACTGAAGCTCCCTGTCTCAGCAGTCTTTAATCACCTATGGCTCTTCATCCAGGGGTGTGGGTGGCTTTGTGGGATTTCCTCCATCCACAATGGCATGTCAACTAGTGTTGCCATTTTTTCAGGTCATGTTTAGGCAACCAAGTTGTTCAGATTTCATGGGTTCAGCTTCTCTGCCATATACAGAAAACACTATACCAGACTTGCTGATCCTCTGGCTCTTACACTTTCTTCCATGATGTTCTCTGAGCCTTAGGTGTAGGGCTATATTGCAAATATATCAACTAGGGCTGGACACCCNATGGTTAGTTGTTCTCTATATTTTGACAAGTTGTGGATTTCTGCATGGTCTCTGTCTGCTTCAAAAAGNTTCTTTGATGAGGGATGAGAGCTACACTTACCTGTGGGGATAAGGCTGAGTATTTAGGATGCAGTTAGAAACTTTGCTGGGTTAGGAGAGNGGCAGTAATGGGTTCTTCTCTAGAGTCCATGGCCTCACCAGTCATGGGTAAGGGGCTTGGTTTATAATACCAGACTTACATACAGTTAGACAGTGGTTGGTTAACCCCAAGATATTAGTGCCACTATTGCACCTTTTGGGATATCTTGTCATTCTAGTCATTGTTATGGCTGGTGGCTTTACAACTGGGTAGGACTTTCAATTGCTTTTCTCCCTTAGCAGCTTGTATAGCAAGCACCTTCTGGTACTGTGAGCACTAGTCTTTGGGGAAGAGGCTTNCAGGTCAGGTCCAGCTCAATTCCTCCAAGTCCTGTGCCCAAAGTATGTGGTGATTTCAGCGATAGACATTATATTCATCTGGGAGGTAACCAAGGACAATGGCAATAACCTCTATTGTTTTGGGAATCTCTAGAACTCCCCTGACCAGTAACTCAAAAGGAGGTCTGTTAGAACCTAACAAAAGAGAAATTTTGTTAGAACGTCTAACAGTAGCATCATCCCCTCAAGTGGTATAGCGCGTGCACACACACACACACGCACGCGCACACACATACACACACACGCATATAGAGAAAGGATGGTATATTTTATATAGCATACAAACCAATTAAAATGAATGATTTGTATGTATATACAACAAAATAATGGAAACACCCAAGCAAAATACCGATCAAAATGGGTAGAGAAGAATACTTTTATAAAGTACAAAACAGGCAAAATCTATGTTAGAAATAATAGTGGTGAAGGACACGGAGGAAGGTCAAAAGGGGACATCCGAGGCACTGAAACATTTTCTTTCTTGACTCATATGCAGGTCAAGAACAGCATATCAATGAATATTTGGTGAACTANGCAGCTATGATATTTATGCTGTTTAATACTGACTGTCAACAGGATCTAAAAATCACTCAGGCGACCAGCCTCCAGGCACATCTGTGAGGCATTATCTAGATTAGGTTAGCCTCGAGTCATGTCTGGAAAGGATTATCTAGATTGGGTTAATTGGGGTGGGAAGACACACACCCTGACAGTGGGTGGCTCCATTTCATGGGTGGGATTCTAGAATTCATAAGAAGAGCAAAGCGTGGTAAGCATGAGCATTCATCCATTCATCACCCTCTTTCTCCTGACAGGATGCAAAGAGAGTAACCAGCCTTCCAAGCACCTGCTACCATGGCTTCCCCACTACCGTGGGCCAGACCCTGGAACCAGGAACCCAAATAAACCTCTTTTCTTTGAAGATGTGTTTGTGCCAGCAACAAGAAAAGTAATGAAGACAGTATGTTTACTCTTTTACAGGTACATGCTGCATAATAACGTGGTCTTTCAGAGATCTAGAAGCCTGGTATGGCTGGTTTTGAAAAGGACCCTGGGTATTCTTGGGCTAGAGAAACCCACATGACCTCCTTGACAATAAGGTTAAGAGAAGGAACGTGATGGTGGTGGTAACAGTAGAGCTGGTAAAAACAGTATTTCTGAGATAAGTTCTTACTTGGTAGCCCAGGCTGCACTAAAACTTGTGTCAATCATACTGTCTCCACCCCCTAATTCCTGGGATTACAGGTCTGGGTCACCATATTCCACTGAATGCATAATTATAGTACAGCAGTATTTATTCTGTATCCACCTGTGCTACATTTAGTATTTCCTAGGCCCGAGGAGAGAGCTCAAACAGTTCTTTCCCTGCAAGCATGATGATCTGACTTGAAGCTCTAAAATACATGTGAAAAATCTAGACATGGTAGTGTGCTTATATAATACCCATGTTGAGGAGTCAGAGATAGGTGGGTCCCTGTGGGTTCAATCTAGCCTGGGGAGCTCAACAGAAAGAGACCTTGGCTCCAAAGGGGGGAAAAAAGTGAATGGTGCCTAAGGAACAACACTAAGGTTGTCCTCTGGCTTCCACACAAAGGCAGGCGCGCGTGCACACACACACACACATCTCTTATACACATCTAGATGTGTATAAGAGACAGCACACACACACACACACACATACACACACACACATATACACACCCCTATGAACTACTAAAGCTTCTGTAATTATATATCAGTTTTAAATTTGAGGATACAGGGGCTCCAAGGGGATAGGAAACAGGCCTGACCTGTGATGTATGTACTATATCTGTGACCAGGGAGTTCATGGCCAAATAGGAACTTGACCCAGGTCTCCTGACTTGAAGCACTGTGGTAGACTGAAAAAAAAATATCTTTCAAAGGTCTGTCTATGTCTTAATCCCTAGAACCTGTAAACATTACCTTATTTGGGAGAACAGTCTCTGGGGATAAATAAAGGAATTGCAATAAAGAAATCATTGTGAATTATCCAACCGGGTCCTAAGTATCATCACAAGGACTTTACATGAGGAAGGCTTGTCACATGACAGAGAAGTCAGCGTGCAGACTGAAGCCCATATGGGAGTGATATGACCACAAGCCAAGGACTNCCTGCAGTGACCCAGACAAGGCTCCCTGAGCCTCTCTGAAGGGAGGTGCCTCCCTGCTAGCACCTTGACTTTCAAAGTTCTGNCCCCCAAAATCATGACAGAATACATATCTGTGATTTTTCCTGACTGACCAAGTTGTGACACTATGGTAGAGCAGCCCTAGGAAACTAATATACTCCCCACTAGTTANACCTCACTCAGTATCATCTAAAGGTAGATCCAGGGATCCCAGAGGTTAGAGAAACCACACAAAGCTGGTTTGTTATGGTGGACTAGGCCTCTATTTTTGGGCCTCATTCTTCATTGAGAATGGGTATAATAATGTTGATGCCGTCAGTGTTACCTGACTCAGGACTGCCTCATGAGGATCCATGAGCAGTGTGAGGAGGCATTGCAGTAGACCATGCTATGCCAATGAGGCGATCAAAGAGGAACAATGGTCTATGAGGTCGAGGGTCTGGGGTTGGCGCTCATTAATAGAGCATGGGATTAGCATAAGCAAAGCCCTAGGTTTAGTCATCAGCAATCAAAAGAAAAAGATTAAGAGTTACCATCTGTCAAGCTTGTAAGTATTTTTCTTCTTATTGTGCAGTAGTTCTATAGCAAGAGTCAGACTGGATGATGTCCACGGACCCTTCCAATTCTCACATTTCCTCTCTTTAAAAAACAAAAGACTTTCTATGTATGAATGTTTTGCCTGCCTGTGTGTGTGCACCATGTATGTGTCTGGTGCCTATGAAGGTCAGAAGAGGGTTGGATTCCTGGGACTAGAGTTACAGATGGTTGGGATGTGGGTGCTAGGAATCGAATCTGGTCTGCAAGAGCAGCAAGTGCTCTTCACTGCTGAGCCAACTCTCCAGCCCTCTCACATTCTCTTATACACACAAGAGTGGTTTCCACTAGCTCAGACATCGCCAGTTTCACAGCATTATGAGAGGGACCCCTCCTTTCCTAACCACAGGTCTAAGCAAGTAAAGCCTCTGGACCATTCCTGTCCCAGTAACACAAGGAGCAGTGCAAATAAGTAAGCCAAGCTTGTGGGTTTCCAGAAACACTGTATTATTTTCCTCTTTCCCGGGGAAGGGTATTCACAGCAGTGTCTGCTGGGTTTTCTTTTTTTCCATCCTCAGACTTGCAATCCTTTGCAAGTCNTCCAACAGTGATGTTGGGTAAGAGGTGGAAGCAGACTCCGGGGTCAGGACGGACAGGATGTCTGCAGCACCATGTGTACAGTTCAACCTTTGTTCTTGGGGAAGGACTTNGTCTAACAGATCCAAACATAAATATATGTTTACTGCACTCTAAGTTCCCAAGGCATGTGAGGGGGGTTGTAGTTGATGCTAAAACTTTGGAATTCCGAGCAAATTCCCCTGAACAGCTGCATCTGATGAAACTTCCTAGACAAGAAGGCTCAAAAGCCAAGGCTTCAAAGAAAGCCATTAGCCAGAGTGCACTTTTTCAAAGGTGATGAAACATATACGCCCACTGCAAGGACACCTTCCTCCAAGGGGTTATCGACCTCCATCCAAGGTGATGATCCGCTGACCTCATTTTGCAATTAAAAAAATTTTGAGGCTCAGCAATGTTAAGTATAGAAACTTAGCAGGGTCAAGAAGCACATTAACTTTTCCATATCTCAGGAAGTGGAGAAAAGACACGAGAAAGAGGAGGGAGTAAATAATAAAATTTTTAATTAGCCAACAGTTTTCTTGCAGTTGCTCTGTCAGGCACTAGGCAAGGGAACAGTCAAAATCAATTTAGGGAGCTACTAGTTAAGTGACAAGTACTGTCAACGGCGATGAGACTCACAGGACAGAGCCACTGGATTTAAAGGACCAGGAAGGATGGGCAGNGGGTCATGATCTCAAAAGCAGATGTTTCAGATCCTGAGGAGTACCTTGGAGAAAGGTTAGTTAGAGAAGGCAGACAAGAAACATGTGAGTTGTAAGAGGTAGAAATGAACTAGCACCATCAAAGAGGCTCTCCTGACATAATGGAATTTAAGACCTCAGAGGTGATAAACTGTGAGTCAAGAGATCTTTCCAAGAAGGCAGAATGCCCAGTGCGGGAAGGAAATGAGTGCTCACAAGCCCATGTGGCTGGAGCCTAGGCGCTAGTGGAGAGAGAGAGAGAGAGAGAGAGAGAGAGAGAGAGAGAGAGAGAGAGAGAG
>LZPO01055112.1:209781-232841 GCA_001675575.1 Neotoma lepida | reverse complement strand
CAGTCTGCCCCAGTTTGAAATACATTTTTGGAAAAGAGGTTTTCAGCTGAGTACCTGGGCAGCTGGAGATGTCACAGGCTGACATGATGAGGATCTGGAGATAGAAGATAATCAAGGGCTATCATACACTAAATTTGAGAAGTCTACTGAATACTTAATGAAAAACGTTTAAAACAGACATGTGCTTATAGTCAGCCCTCTGAGTTCTTAAGTTCCATATCTACAGATTCAACAACAACAACAANAAAAAAATTAAAAGGATTTGCTTCAATGTGTCATTCCAAACAGGTANACGTTTTCCCTCATTTCCATTATTATCTAAATAGGACAGTACTGTAGTCACTTATTTAGTATTTATGCTGCTTTAGAAGTTTTAGGTCATCTAGAGAGGGTTCAAAGAATCTAGGAGGACGCATGCAGGTTATATGCAAACACAGCACTTGGTTTAAAGGGACTGAGAATTCTCTGATTCTGGCACCCACAGGAGTACTAGAGACAATTCCCTGCTGATACTAAGGGACAATGGCACACATTTGGAGCTCAGGGGACCGAGGTCCAGGCTTAAATTATGAACCTCCTCGACATTACTATATGACAACAAGAAGCCACAGAGGAAATGACATCAGCAAAGGGACATTAAAAGTAGAAGAGTCACTTTTTTTTAGAAAGAAAAGGACAGGGCAGCCCAACTTCTACAGAACTTAAAGGGAGGCCAGAGCAGCAAGGTACCCCAAATTAAAGGAAGGTAAAGTAAGTGGGGGCCACGGACATCTACAGAGAAGCAGGAGAGGGAGATGCATCTGTACACATGCTGCTCTCAGCCAGAGGCCCGTTTCTACATTCCTCAACTCTTTCACCCTCTCCAAAACATCACCATTACAGACAAGGAAACTGAGGTTCAACAATGTGGCCACTCACAATGCTGCTTAGCTTGGTAGCTTCCCCTTCAGTGAGCTCTGCAGCACATCCGAAGGAGAGACTAAAAATGGGTCCAGGGCCATACTAGCCTACGATATGCAACGCCAAAGTTAAAGACATTTCTATCCCCTAAGGCTTCTCAGGTTTCAGATGTCGATACAAACAGTGAGGCCTCAAGAGAGACACACGGAAGACCACACGTGTCAAGAATCCATAAAACCTCCTCTGTTTTCTGTTGTAGAAGCAATTCATCAAGCAGACGTCCTCTAGATCACAGGAAGGAGACCACAGCCACAAGGCAGCCTGGGCACCTCTTCAAATTGTGTTGGAACAAAGTGCTTGTACAGATGTTCTGTCACTTCTATGCCCAGGACAGAGAGGTGATGTGGGCTTTTTATTCCTTAGACAGTGAAAACAAAGCTCTTGAGGTTAAGAGGTTTTCATATATCAAAATCTTAACAGTGATTAAGAAAAAACAAACAAAAACAAAAACCAGTACCAGTCCTCTAGCCTAAAAGTAAGAGAAATGAGGGAAAATCAGCCAACAAGACTTGAAGGAGTGAGGCTTCTCCTCACCTCTCTGTGCCTGTCTTTTTGGCAATGAGCCTCTGTATGTCTGCAGGATTCTCCCCAGAATGAAAGGGCATACAGATAGAGGAGGAGAAAGGGGCTACACTGGAACTCTGTCATGGGCAAGAGAGGTTCTGCCCTGCTAGGTTGGTAAGAAACCTTCAAGGAGTTGTCCTGGCTTAGTGGAGGGGAAGTGGCAATTGTGGAAAGGCTCGAAGAAGGAAAGAGAATGCTAAGATTTCTAAAGTTGGAAGACTNAAAAATCTACACATGGCCATCCATCCTATCTTGAACTGTTTCCATGCAGCACNTGAAGGCTCCAAGACAAGGAAGCTGTGTATTGAAGCNTTNGCAATTTACCTCTGTTTAGTCTCCCTAAATTCCACAGCTCATTGCAGACATGGGGTCCCCAAGGACTGCTGGCTACAGAAGGTGGGCATCTTAGAGAGGACCCTTCAGCAACAGTGCAGGTTTAGATAGCTTCTAAGAATTAAAGACCTGAAGGATATACTTGTGAATATGGTCAGTCCCAGGCCCAGATGCTCTGGAAGGCCATTTAGTAGATTGGTAACCTTNGGAAGTGACTGGGCCTCTCTGAGAAATGAGACATGAATAGCATGGGCCTCTTGGAATTCTTGTTCTTGTGATGGTTTTAAAATGGTAATGAACAACACGCTTGTAAAGATACAGTCTAAGGCTCTACCCTGGATGTGTCTTAAAAGGAAGACTTCCAGGCCATACTATAGACTGGTGGAGGCAGAGACTTGAAAGGGCATTCTTATACACAGGAGGGTCAGGGAGCACGCAAAGATCCACAGCTATCATCCCGTGTATTACTATCATCATCTATAATAGGCCAGGCTGGATTTCCTAGTGTTCAAACACAGAATTTATGTGGAATCCAACACAACAGACATTTGCTCATCCCCGGAAGCTTGAACAGGCCGCAGTTGTTACTAAATAACGAATTAGGNTGGTAGATAGGAGGAACAAGAGTTCAAGACTACCCTGATGTACAGAGCAACATCCCACTTCAAAACATAACATAAAAAACTTTGAGCGACTAAGGACAATGGTGAAAGCAGAATAATCTTGTTCCAAGGCTACTACAGACTTAAGTAGTCTTTTAAAAACAGTAAAGCAAGCCAGGCGGTGGTGGCAGAGGCAGGCAGATCTCTCTGAGTTCCAGGCCAGCCTAGTCTACACAGCAAGTTCCAGGCTCCAAAGCTACACAGAGAAACTCTGTCATGAAAAAACAAATAAACAAAAAAACAAGTAAAGCGAGTTATAATGAGCAATGTCCCTATATACCACTCAGGATGGATCGGCATCCAGGCTGGGAACTGTTCTGTCAACAGGAAGGGCTGGTGACAATCACGTTGATTTCCACACATGGGTCTTACTGCTTAAGGTCAAGCGTAAAGTGCTTCTCCAAGGCCCTAAGGCTAAACTCCCAGAATCATTCATGACTTTTGCCTGACACTGATGTGTCTGTCTCCTGTGCTGTCCCTACACCGTTCATTCCTATGGAAGTCATCTATATTACACTTTTAAAAGAAAAAAAAATTCTTGTCGGTCCCACAGCAGCATATAAAATAACACAAAAGCCACTCAAAAGATCTGCATCCTAACCAAATATTAAATATCTTAGAAAAAAATTTCTTTGCAGCTACATTTTGAAAAAGGGAAATATATCAAANAAATCTTTTTTAGAACATTAGATTGAAATATGAGCATCTACAAAGTATCATCATATTTAACTAGGATTGCCAGTCTGTGATTTGGTAGCAAAAATCACCGTTCCCTCTGCTTTGACATACGAATACCACACTGTGTTTATAATCTCCAGCTTGTCCTATTTTATAACAGAGCTAGGAAGAGCTTAATGTGCCTGGGTATTTTTCAGGAATGATTAAGAAAGATATCTTGGGGAATAAAGAGACTCTGAGATTTGTTTTTCCAAATTAAAAAGCACAGATCTCTGCACACGCAACCACANAGCCCTGCNCTGTGCCTCTCAGGTATCCCTGGGAGTCTTTTAATTGCCAGTTCTTCTCATGGTTGATGCTCTTCAGGGTAAACCCAACACAGAACCACTCTGTTGCTTTGCAAATAGCCCTACAAAGACCATAAACACCACTACCACCCAGCTACTCAACACTGGGTCAAACTGTTGCATTGCTTTCATTCCTGAAGACATCTGTGTCCCCGAGGATAACAATCACTGTAGAAAGGAAATATTGTTAAAAGAAGCCAAGAGTCCTTCCTGCTGAAGANGGTGGGGAAGGCTAGTGGGGAAACAGGCTGGCTATAATGGTCTCAGAAATAAATTCCATCCCATAAAGCTCAGGAAGGAGCCATCCAAGACAGCAAGGTGAGGAATCCTATCACTTGAGAGGCTGAGGGAGGGAGGGAGGAGGATCAGGAGTTCAAGTGTAGCTTGAGCTCATAGTGGGGATGGAGGAGACTCAGGAAGGGAACGTGAGAGGGAGAGGTATTTCAGTTTCTTAAATGGAAGTACAACTCCAAAAAGTAACAATAAATAAAATAAAGGAAAAGGCTTATCGATGGAGAAGCTGAAAAGATCTAGAGAGGCTAAAGAGATCACCAGAGAAAGACTATCTAGTAACAGAGCTTTCTTGTATTACATGCAAAGCTGCGTACCATCTGAGGCTGATTCAGGGAAATGCTCAACTCTCCTGGTAATTTCCTGCAGACAGGATGTTCATCATCATCTCCAAATCAATCTCTCCCCCCCCCNTGTGTGTGTGTGTGTGTGTGTGTGTGTGTAGGTAATGAGGAAGGCATAGTCTTTTAATAATGTAATTTCAAAAGACAGACAAGACACCACCATTTCTGCCACATTCTATTTGTTATGAGCAAGTAATAAGAACAGCCCACACTCGAGAAAGGAGACTCGGGTGCACTCCAGAGAAGAGGAGCCAAGACTGTGTGGATGGGTTTTAAAACCTACATGAGGTCTCTCTCTCTCTCTCTCACACAGACACACACACACACACACACACACACACACACACACACACACAGCCTACACCAAATGATTCACACTTTAAAATCTATCTGCCTCAGGAACAAGAATTTTTTTTTTCCTTCTTGAAAAGCAGCCATGATTTGTTATTCTAACAAAGTGTTCCTTTCCTTCAAACAGAAATAAGTCACTCAGGAAGGCCATCCTGCTTTCTGCTCTGCGTTTCTTGAAACTTTCCTCCAGTCTTTCCTGGCAAGTCCTCAGAAATCCATTGAGAGTTGGGCAGTCACCGAGGAAGAGCGCAAGCTTGTTTTTATATCCCCTATCTCCTTCTTGGCCCCATAGGAAGATGTTTTATGGTAGGATGAGCAGAATTAGCCACACATAAATTCTTCACTACGCAGGCCATTCGCCACCTTTAACNGGATTGCTCAGTGGCTGGGATGACTTGGCAGTTGACTTGAAAGAAGAAAGGCACAAATCCTCCCCAAGTGCGATTTTTTTTTCTTCCTGTCTGTAGAGACTGGGCCATGTCTGTCTAATTACTCAACTAGCTGCCCAGATAAAAGCATCTGTGTGCAAAAGGCAGGGAACCCAAAGTATACAAATGATTCACACCACCTAAACAATTGCAAATGCAAGCCAGCCCAGCAAAAGAAGGCTGCTGAAGCCAGAATAATTTAATACGGGAGGAAATGGAGTTTGGCAATCCATGCCTCAGACGTTACTCCAATTTTGGAAAGCATGTCTTCCAGCTGCTTCCTNTTTAAAAATAAAAATACATAAATAAACTCTGACCCTCTGCATTACCTTCAACCATACTGCTTAGGTACAAACAAGTGAATAGATCCAGGTTGAGGAGCTGCCTGAATGCATCTTTTAAGTCTAACCCACCCAGAGAACCACCTTCTCTCTCCATTAATTTGGCTTTACATTTTCCAGGTCACAGTTGCCCAAGCCCTCTAGGCTGGCAGAACTGTAAGCTTTACTATTCCCTGACTCTGAATCAGCGAACAGGGTGTCTGAGGTGCTCTGGGCGAACAGGACTGGGCTCCACATTCCTGCCAGCTGTCTCCATAACAGAACACAACACACACACACACACACACACACACACACACACACACACTCTCTCTCTCTCTCTCTCTCTCTCTCTCTCTCTCTCTCTCCTCTCCCTCTCTCCCTCTCTCTCCCTCTCCCTCTTTCCCTCTGTCTTCTTGTAGACAGCTAGGAAGGGCAGGAGGAGAGGGGGACTCCTTCTACCTGGATTCAGAGAGAACATATGTACAAATCCAGAGGTGATTAATGCTATACAGCCACACCAAGGAGCCAAGAAAANAAATTTTCAAGTCCCAGCANCATTTTCACTTTTAGGGACTCTAAGCTCAAGGTAAAAGGTATGTGGAAAGGCATATAAAATACTGNAAAGGCGACCTAAGAGTACTTCGGCCAGCTTAACGGAGCAAGCATTAAGTCATTAGCAGTATATACATTTTAAATATTTAAAAGAAAGGAACTATGAGAAGACAAAATACTATTTAAAGAACAAATTCTGAGATTAACCCTACCACCGCCGCCATCACCACTAAGTCCTAAATGCGGTAACGTTAACCCTTTCTGGGGATCTAATGAATCCCAATGTTGGATAACAAAGTGGCTATAAGAAAGCTAGTGGAAGCACAATGGACCCCAGAGTGCCCTGGNCAGAGCATACCACTTAGCTTCTGGGTGGCAGGGCACCTCTCCTCTTCCTCCACCACATCCCTGTGTCACGCTCGCATTGCCAGGCGCCTTTCTGTCCAGGGGAGGGCCCTGGGTCTGGAGCCTCTGCCCATGCATCCCNTCCTTACTCCCCTACGCTAGGTGGGGTCCACTTACCAGGCTTAGCCTCGCTTGCTCCTCTTGCCTGGTCACCACTACGACTCCGCCCCCGGGNAACTGCAGAGAGGCAGGAGAACCGCTGGGGACCAGCGACAGGAGCAGTGGCTAAGGGTCCCCGCGGGATGTTGGCCNCCAAGGGTGCAGAGCCTGAGAGGGCCCTGCAGGGATTGCTGGCGAAAGCAGGAACATTCCCGGGGCAGGAGCTGCTCCTGGAGCAGCCCTGGGTCCTGGAAAATTTCAGCGCCTCGGAGAGAAGCTCCAAGCTCTCTAGACTGCTTGTGGGCTGCTTAAAGGGACACTGCCCCACCTCCGACAGATGCTCATTGGTGAAACTTCCCAGGCGCGGGCCAATCGTAGGTCTGTTCCCAAATTGAGATTTAAATCTAGGGAGCTACTGCTTTAAAATTAGAAAGGGCCGAGGAGCACTCAAAACACCTCATTGAAGCAGGACACTGGCATCAGGAGCCCAGTGTGCATAGGAGCTGTTGATAGTAGAGCAAGCGAGAAGGAAATGGGGCAGGCACACTGGCTCAAGTTCCTCACTCCACAAGGAACGCGGGTCCTTCCAGGCCCATGGGTACATTGCACANGCTGAAGGCCTTCCTTTGGGGGAAGCGGTGTGCTCCCCAAGTCTATGGTCAGTCTGCTTTCTGACCCTCTGCACACTTGCACTTCTTTGGCTTAACCTGTCCAGAGTGTTGCGCCAGCGTAAAAGTTTTACATCTATCAACATGGTGTCTCGCTCCCCGCTTGTAACCGAGTGAGCTTCCAGGCAATATTTTGTTGATTAACTGAATGAATCAACAGGATTGACTTATTCAAGGCATAANAGTGAAGCATGTCTGTAGTGGGTGGGCATGCTGATACAACTGTTAATAAGAAGCAGTAGTCACAAAACCATGTGTTTATTTCAGGGTTCCCTCTGACCCCCTCTCATAGTTAACTGGGGTTCATGTTTCCTCTCAGCAATGCACAGTGACTTTCTGTTCTTTGGGGAGTGTGAAGTAGTTCACAGCACAGCTACAGAGGAGACCAGTGGATACACAGACATGACTCAAATGGCCAGAGCTGCCCTGGTGACCAGGCTTAAACAGAGTCCCTAGGGAAGCAGTCCAGGTCTGAGTGCTGGTTTTACTTCCTAGAAAATGGTTAGTCGTGGGATAGAAAGGAAATAAGGAAGNACTGCTGGCAGGCCACCTGTGCCGGGTCTTGGGACGACCAATGAGAGATGGAATCCTTGACCTAAAGGAACTCACAGAGGAGAAGAATGATGTGGAATGGGAGGAATGAACAACAGATAAATAAAGAGGATGACATGAGATGATGAACAAAGGCGGCAGAGGGAGAGGGGAAAACAAGGACTCCATAAGAGGGAACTTGGTAGGTACATCATAGTACATCCCTAGATTGGGATACTAGATAGCTATTAGGGAAAAAGAAGCAGAGCTAGAAGCATCAATGTGACATGAACTTCAAATGAACTGTTAGGTACATAGTTCAGAGAGTGAAATGTATACTTGCTAGCATAAACAAATCTTCAAGTTTCATGCATGTAGATGCATATTATATATGCACAAAATGACTCTAGAAATACGCTTAAGAAAATGACGAAAATTAGTATTTCTAACAAAGTGGTTCAGAAGCTGAACGGATCCAGGTGGAAAGAAGATTAATATTTTAGGACATATTCTTGTGTGGAATGACAAGAAGGACAGCTGGAAAAGTCCAATTTGTCAAATATCTAGACATGTCACAGGTATGCCCAGCCTTTAGACACTGTGACACAATATTGTCACCTCTAAGAGTCATGCTCAAGAACCTTGCAATCACATTACAAAGAAAGCCCCCCCCCCCGAGAAGTTCTCATCTCTTCAGTATGTTTATGACTTTGGGTTGGGTCCAATCATAGCTTTCCTGGGGTGCATGCAGTCTCTGGGCCATAGGTTAGACACTGCTGTCAACTAGATAACAAAAATTCTTTTCAATTCTTAGCTAATTTATAATAGGATAGGGAAGCACCTATGTGGTGAAATAACCATAAAGAAGTATGTGAGAAACATGCCAACTCAGCCTGCAGCTGTGAGGTAGATGGAGGGGTAACTGTCTGCCAGGATAAGGTTTGTCTTGGATCTTTGCNGGCTGTGATGATCAATGTCACCAACTTTACAGTATCTAGAACAGATTAGGAGACTAGGAGATCAGCTTCTGGGCGTATCTGTAAAGTAACTAGACTATTAGATTTTGTCCTTGTCTGTGAGGGAGTGTCTTGATTAGGTTAACTGAGGTAAAAAGACTCATCTTCAATAGGGTGGGTCTATCCCTGGGCGTAGGTCCTGGAATGCCTAGACAGGAAAAAGCTAGCTGAGCATAAATATCCATCAGTCTCTGTTTTCTGACTGCAGAAACAATCTGATTAGCTCCTGGCACCAGGACTGCCCCGCCCCCATCGTCATGGACTGCATCCTCAAACTCTAAACCAAAACAAACCCTATCCCCAAAACAGAAAAAGCAACCAAGACGGGTCTGGATTTTAATGCATGTAAGAGATCAACAAGGCCCTTCCAGGAAGACTCACTAAGGGCTTCACCTGCAATAGATATAGAGATGAGAAGACTATTAACCAGGCTAGTGAAATCCATGTCTCCATATGGGTTCTTGGTGAAAAGAGAAAATTTACGCCAGAATTAGGAGCCTGAGGCCTGTGGCNTTCGGGAATTTGGAGTGTGAAAAATGAAAGGCTGAATCAGGGATTTCTGAAGGAAAACTAACATCAAATCTAGTTTTGTTCATGAAATGCCAAGAAAGTTCCACACAAGCAAAATTTTTAAAATGCCCTTAGGAATCTAATTCTCAAATCCAGGCTATTTGCAGATAAGGAAAGTGTAAGCTCCTACTGGAAAACTCCACGACATCCAAGGACCTAACAAAGCCACATGTCACCACACAGACTATCTGATAAAAAGAACATCAGAAACTAAGGAGAAGTGAGAACTAAGGACATAATGGCTAAGACTTTTCAGGCATTTATAAAATGTACAAATCACCACATTCAAGAATCAGGATGTGTCTCAAATAAGATAAACACAGAAAACATTCGTGTGTATTAATTATTCATATAGCTACAGTAAATTTAAAAAACTGAAGTAGGGAAAAATGAAACCGTTTTATAAGGCAGTGTCAGATGTGAGTGGAGGCGCAGCCAGGAGCCGGGCAATGTTCCGCACACACGTGGAGCTGGAAGGCGTTTCCCTGCTCTTTCATCTACAGATATAATGAATACCAAATGACAGCAGACGCTTGTACCTGCACTTCATATATGGTATCCAGGTATCAGGGCAAAATGGCAGAGCTATCCTAGGAAAGATGAATATATTCAGCCACTAAATAAAAACAGTTGAAGGACACAGAGAAAGAAGGCAAAGAGCCACGAAACCAGAACTCCCTGCCACTGAAACTCGTACTCACCAGAGGTCAATTAAGAGAACAGAGCACGTCATAAGGGAAGCTTTACAGAGGAAGGTCATCTCTGAAAGCCTCGCAAGAANAGGCAGCTCTGCGGAGGCCTCTTAAAGGAAATGCCAAGCTGGTATCTTTGGGGAACANTTCATTGTTAGGCCTGGNTTGGGACCNCAATATAGGAATTTACCATTTTCTGAGTTTTGTTGAGTCATGTAACTTCTCTAAGCCCCACTTATCTTTAAAATGGAAGTCGTAGCACTTATCTTGGGGTTGTTTTGAAATTTAGGAGACTATGTACAAAGCATTGAGCAGAGTACCTGGCCTATATGACTTGTTTTTATTAAATGGACACTTAATATTATTATTACATAAACCCCAATGCCTGGGCAGAGAAGAAAATGTTTTCTGTTGGCAAAGATTTTTTTTTCTAACAGCTAGAAAGGACAGTGGCTTCAACCTATTTTCACAAAACTATGTGAAGAAATGGAAAATACTTATAGAATAGCAATCTTCCAGAAGCAAGGTTATCATGGCATCAACACTCAGAGTTCTTTCCATAAAAGAACTATAAACTACCCCTCAAAATGAGTAGCAAGGTCTGCATATGTTTGATTTCAAGGAAGTGGTTTTCTGCGTTGTCCAAAGCTGAATGCATAACATAATTCTCTAGGTCACTAAATCTTCTAATTGCCAACTACGGATCAAAGTAGCACTCCTCAGAATCAAGTCAGGGAAGGATTCAATGCATCTTCCACAGTATTGGCCCCGGAAGTTCTTGAATGATGAGGACAAAGGTTGGAAAGGAAACTCTCAAGTGCAGCCAGCAGTGCCATGTGGCTTGTCAGGTAAGAACACAAGGCCAGTCTGGAGGGACGCACTGAACTGATGTTGATGATGTTCAAAGCAGTAAGTTCGTGTCTGCTCTTCAGAAGATGCTGTGAACTCTGAAGGCTTACAGAGAGAGGAAAGATTGGCAAGGATATGTTCTTCCAGTCATTTTTTCATGCAGCATCCAATGGATGTATATACAATGTTGCAACATCTACCAAGAGAAAGGATTTGCCTGAGAGGATGGGTAAAAATGGAAACATGAANAAACATGGTGCCTGTCTTCAGAGAGCATAACATGCTGAAATCCAAGATCTTCAATTTACCCACACCCTCCTACATTCTTTCTGTACTACCCAATGGCTCTCCAACTTTTGTAAACCATCCCAGCTATTTTTAGGATTGAAACAATACTTGTTTCAGGGTGGCAATCACATTTCATCTCTTAGGTAACAATGCTGGCTGATCAGTAGTGGCTTCCTAGAATGCTGACTTAACAAGAAGTTGGAGGGTATACTCTGGCACACAAGTATGCTATGATTGATTAGTGATGTCTGTCATGTTACTGGATAAGGAGTCACACAGCCCCTCTAACAACTTTCCGATAGTCCAATCAGCTCACCCTCAGATGAGAAAACAGAATGAACTTTTCTTTCTGTAGCATTTTCAATTGGACAACACTAGCAGAGGCAATCAAGAACTTCCATATCTAAAATGTTTGTTTGTGTGTGTGTGTGTGTGTGTGTGTGTGTGTGTGTGAGAGAGAGAGAGAGAGA
Source organism: Neotoma lepida (assembly GCA_001675575.1). NCBI lineage: Eukaryota > Metazoa > Chordata > Mammalia > Rodentia > Cricetidae > Neotoma > Neotoma lepida. The sequence continues at coordinate 221,420 of LZPO01055112.1, read as the reverse complement.
GGGGGGCAGAGAGGTAAACAGAGAGAAATATATAGCTTGGAATTTTCTGATGAACTTTTAAGATATGAACTCAAATCCTTCACCAGACTTTATATTCTGTGACAAACTGACTAAAGGTAAAACTACAAATTCTGATCCCTCTGGGAGCTACATAGTACCATCTCCTACACACACACACACACACACACACACTATATTAAGTATATATACTCTGAGTATGTTTGAGGATTTATTATGCATCAGTGAGAAGGAATGTCTATTGAGTGAATATGTTTCAGAAACACAAAATGAATGCACAAAACAGCAAACGGCATGGTATTTAAGAGAGGACAAAGGTTTTCATCACGTTATTCCATTAACACTATAGATATTATCAGCCAAACAAGGACAAGAAAAGCTATTATTTATTTTCATACAGACACTTTATATCCTCAGGGCTCTGTAACACTATCTGTAGAGATAGGGCCTGTCCCTGTTAAGCCATTCCACTCTCAATCAACCCTCACAACCATCACCCACCCAACTACAAAGAAGCCAGCTTCACTACTGCGAGGGACAGAGTGGCCCAAATGACAACAGATAAGCAGTGAGNCCGACCCCAGACTGNTTCAGATACAAAGAACAAATTGTAGCATTTGATTAATATGCCAGCTCTTCTGTCATGCCAACTGCAAAATGAACTTTATGGAAAACTAGCTCCTTGAGAAACAGGTCTAATTAATTCAGTTACATAAACACGAATGGACTATGGGGCAGGGGAGTAGAGAGCGCTAGAGAGCAGAAGAGCCTACAGAGGAAGGTAAGGGTGAAGGGGCAGAGAGGAACTGGACTCCAAGGAAGGAATATGGGAATGTGCAAAGGATGCCTTGGGAAACTATGGAGTTCAACTTGACACTTCAAAAGCTGTGCTGGTTTAAGACGACATGAGTGGAACATATTTATATTTTGATAGGATCCACTGTCGGTGATGTAGATAAATTAATAGATGACCTGTGCGAGTCAGTGAGATGGCCAGGAGGCAAAGGTACTTACCTGACAAGTTCCGTTTGATCCCAGAATCTCCCACAAGTTATCTTCTGACTTCAGCATGTAGCTGTCTGATGCCTCACACACATACACACACACACACACAATAAATCAATAAAAATTTTTTTTAAAGATAGCCTATGGTAAATAACTGCAGTCCATACATTTCTTAAGACTAGACCAACCCCTAAGCCATTTGCATAATACTCTATAGTTTTCTACAAAATATGATTTTAATAAGTACCATGTTTATGATGCATGTTTTCTTTAAATTATTCATAATGAATTGTGATAATATAGATATTNTCTTACTACCAGTAATTATTGCCCAGTAATTCAGATGCAACCAAAAAGTAAATTTCAAATGCATCATGCAAAGCTAAAGCAGACAGACTCCAGAAAGCTACATTCTAGATGGTTCTATTATATGATATCCCAGAAGTGGCAGAATTTTAGAAAGCAGATCAGTAGTTGCCAAGAGCTGAGCATGAGAGGTGATAGTAACATGAAAATTTGGGGGAGGGGGAGGTAGAACCGATTTATATGTTGATTGTAAGGGTACTTACATTTGTCGAAGCTAATGAAATTGTAAATCTATGAGTGAATTTTGCTGTATGAAATATAAACAAAAACTTAAAAACCCCAAACTCAGAACCATTTCCAGTTATCACTGGCTCTCATTTTTCTTGTATTGAATATTTTTCTGTTATTTCATTCATTTCTACTAAGATCATTTTAAAAATGACAAAGCTGTAAACAAATGTTTAAAAAAACCAACTAGTTAATTAGGAACCACAGACAGACAAAGCCTGTGGAGTTGCTCCTTCCAAATTCAAAGGGAGATGAAGTTTTGGAATTCTAGTCTCCAGTGAAATTTACTCTTTGAGATAATTACAAGATTTAGAAGTCCCTGAGCAATGTATAATGATGTCAGTTAAGGAATGGCTTGGTACTGGACCACCTACCTTTCCCATCTCACACTTTGGGAAACTGTACTACACACTGGCACTCACAGTATTTCTAGTACTTAACACAGCAGGCACGTCACAACAGCACCCATAAAATGAACAGAAACTCCCTGTAGTGTACTCACATCATCCTCTAGGCTAAAAGTTCCTAAGGCTGCTCAGTTCACCCCAGGACTGCTGGGTCCTTCATTTAGCTCTCCCATGCTGAAAACTGGCAGCCATCATCCTCCCAGTTATGGAGCCTAGTGTGCAAGTTCATCCTTTCTCTATTCAGCACTGTTCACAACTCGAGTTTTGTCTTCTGTCAGTCTAGGTCTATTAACTACTGCTTACGGGACATGAGTTCAGACCTCTGACCAACCCAGTTGTTGCGAGGTGAGATGTAATTCTATCAGAAAGCATCGAAACTTTTCAAAGAAACATACAGAGACACGAAAGGCTAAAGTACCATGACATCTGAGACTTGCTTTGGCATACTTGGAGGGAGGAGGAAGGAGGAAGAAGGAGGAGGAGAGAGAACATGGCTATACAATAGAACAAGGGTCAGAGATGAGGCAAACAGAGCAGAATTCTGATAACTCTATACCATGGAATTGCAAACTATTAATAACAGAACACGTCAAAAACCCCACTATTTCTAGTATGAAGCTTTTGCCTTTAGCATTCTTTCTAGGACTCAATCTCGAGTTAATGCTCTTGAATTTACTAGCCAGTCCATGAGCAGTTTCCTTTCACTTCTGTCATTATCACATGTCAANTAATATGACTTGGGTAATTATAATGTTGAGGGTTATGTCTCAAAATTATTTATATCAAAAGAGAAAATGATTGAGGGCAACACTGATAGCCTGGACTTAGAAGCTGTGGAGGGACAACTTTCTTAGGCAGCATGAAAGTTACCAGGCTGTAAAAAAGACTGTCTCCACCCTGGTGTGATGTAAGTCCCTGGCAAATTAAGCCAGTGAGACCAACAGGAGGGTCACAAGCTGCCAAGCAGAAGACCAGAAACTTGGGAAGCAGAATTCACATTTAGAATATATTCCATGTGTGTGTCAGGAGGTAGGGTTCTGGATAATTATGTCTCAGAGTAATTGATTCTGTTGAATAAAATGCTGTGGACACTAATGATCATAGCACTCACCAGCAGGTCCTGGAACGAGCCCCTGAATAGTTCCCAATATACCTTTCTCTGGAAGGAAGCCCTGACCAATCCAACAGCCTGAAAAGAAAATCTCTGTTTCCGGTTCAACTCAAAAGACTGAGTCATCTTTCTTTACCTATGCTTAGAGCCAACTTGCCATTGGACTAAAATTATTTTTAAATGCAGAAAAGGTAAAAGGACAAAGAAGGGAGGAAAGAGGTAAAAGAGGAAGCAGGGAGGAAGGGAAGGGGTGAGGAGAGGGAGAAAAAGAAATGCATACTCAAAAGTCTCTTTTGCCAGTTATTTTCAGAAATCATCATATTCTCAGGGCTGCTCTGCCTGCATTTTTGGAAGTTCTAAATGCTCTGCCATTTGCTCACATGGCGGCTCCCTCTGAAGATGCCCCAGAGCAGAGAGCAGAGTTCAGGTTTCTCTGAGGCAGCCTCCCAGGTCTGTTCTTTCTCAAGTCTCTTTGGGGCCTCTGCTCTTTGACTTTGCAAGGTCAACTGCATTCTCCCTCCTCTCTAAGGCATATCTCTGTCTCTCTCATGTTTTTAAGACAAGGTTTCTCTGTGTAGCCCTGGCTCTTCTGGAACTCACTCTGTGAACTAGCCTGGCCTTGAACTCAGAGATCCGCCTGCCTCTGCCTCTCGAGTGCTGGGATTAAAGGCGTGCACCACCACACTCGCTTCAAGGCATCTTTTATCCTCTGTCAGGCACTGTTCGAGGTGTAGGTCTTTTCTGTAAACTAGACATACAGATTCTTCGTCTGTCCTGACTCTTTAGTTTCTACAGTGGTACAGAAGGGTAATAAGAAAAATGAAGTGGACAGGGAGGGGNAAGGATGGAGAGGACATGGCTGAACTCAGAGCTTGNTTCCAGTCCAGAAAGTTGCCCTGAATTTCATTATCATGTGACCAAATGACCCGCTGGGTATGCCCACCCTTCAATCTTACAGACCCAAGTTTAATCTTCCCACTCAAAGCTGGTCCCTGTTTCCTTCTTCAATGGAGCCGTTTACCCAGATTCCCCAGGCAGACAGACATCAGACACCACTTTCAACTCCTTTTACTCCTCTCCACAGCTGAATAGCTTCACAATGCCCCAAATACTGTTTATTTCTCGGTCCCTGCTGTTGTGCCCTGTTCCAAGCACACCCACCTCTTTTCTGGACTTTGGTACCAGTCAGTCTAACAGGATTCCCACAGGAAGTCATGTCTCTTCCCCTTTCAGCCAAGCCTAGTAATCATATACACTGTGGCTGTGGCGATCGCATGAAGAGGCCCATGTGAACATATTACCANCTACTCAAAAAAAAGAAGGTTGTTTCCCTTCTTCCTAAAGCTACCTTAAACACAACAGTCCCCTAAGTAATGCCCGCTTACCCTCCAACTCTCACCTGGGCCATCTAGGCAGCCTTCCTTCATTATAAAGCCATTGAGCCCTATCTATGGAATAGCACAACTGCCAGCATGCTGCCTGGCACACACGAAGTGTCCAACAAATATCTTTTGCATAAAGAGTGTCAAATTTACAAAGGAGTGAAATTTTCTAATGAATGGAATCTACGGAGCTTAATCAATTCATGAAACTGTGGTCAATTTCTTCTTTGAANTCTCAAAATCCTGGTCCTGTGTCTTCAGTGAGCAAAGGCTTTGAAGGAAGAACTTCCGTGCCTGGGGCGAATCTTTTATTCTCTCTGAGCCTCAGTTTCCTCTCTGATAAAAGGAAACCGATGAGTTCTGCTTCATGGTGTTGTTATGATAAGGAACTAGGNGTGGATNGGAAGAGCAAGCATCGTGTTAGGGGAAAAGTGTCGCAGCACCCCTGCAAGTGGTGACCGGTGTCAGCATTCCCCAGAGGGCACAGCTTCAGGGAGAAAATGGGGGCGCTAAAGCAATGTGCACCTCTATATCCAATACCTTCCTTTCCGGTGAAGATCTCCTAGCACTGTGGACTTGCCATTCTGTTTTTATTCTGAGTTCATTTAGCTTTAAGATCACAGTCTTTATTTTAATACACACTGCATTTTAACAAGTAGGTCAAAGCCATTTTATACTTGCAATATGATTACCATAGTAATCGCTGTATTTTATAGCCTGCAAAATGCTCCCAGGGAGACCAACAGGGACAGCTATAGTTTGTAACAAAAATAATAATTTCAGCTCTGCAGAATAAGCTCCTCTTAAAAACTCTCTTGTTGCAAGTATTAATTTTTGAGGCTCCCACAATATTTGGAAACAGCAACGCTAATGACTAACCAAAGGCATACTCAAGAGCAGTTAATTTCAGTGGCTTTATGTTTAGAGATGATAACAGTAATAATGACAATAACAATAGCACTTTTACAGTGTTTGAAGGAAAGGGTCTGCAGAACACTTTGCACAGGTCCCCTTTTTGCACTTAAGTTCCTTAGTAGTCCCCTCTCATGGTGACTGAATTTGACTCTATGACTTGCTCTGACCAATGAGGTGTTGGCAAATGTGACAGCAACAAAGGCTTGGAACGACATTCTGCATTGGAGCTTTGCTGTCTTGGTGCTGAGGCTAATGTTGTGACTATAACCACAAGTTTGACCTGTCAGCACATAACACAAACAAGCAAAGCCACCCTTATCCATCTCTAGAAAAAGCAGCCCAGAACTGTTCAGACAATCAAAATCATCAACCAAATTTCAGGATGTTTTGTTATGCAGCACCAGCTAACTGATCCAGTATTTACACTGTGTCAGATAGCCTTCAAAGAATTTTACAGAAGTTAACCTATTTATTCTTGTACAGCAGTTCTTGGGAATAATGCTGTTACTTAGCACATAAATGGAGAATATAAATACACAGAGATCTGGTAACTTTGCCAATGTCCCATGGCTACAATGTAACAGACTTCAAGCCCAGAGCAGTCCCTATGCTAGAGTTCTGATTTTAAACTAGACATCACTGACTCTCAGCTGCATTTACATTTGTCTTAAAATAAAGAACATTTATTTCGAGGAGTGAGGAGATTGCTCAGAGGGTAAGGTGCTTGCCATGCAACCTTAGGTTGAATCCCTGGAACATATGTAAAGCAGGGCAAAGTAGTGCATGTGTCTAAGTCTGGTGCTCTGAGGGCCAGATGGGAGGCGGCAACAGGAGAATCCCTGGAAACTCACAAGCCAGCTAGCCCAGGACACACGGTGCAGAACAAAGACATCTTGCCTCGAGGAACTGGTACCCAGGTTGCCCTGTTACCTCCACATGTGCACTATGGCATGCATGTGAACACACACACACACACACACACACACACACTCTCTTACTTTCATTTCCTATGAAGTTATGAAAACCATATATAATATGAACAGCTATTTCAATCACCAAGACCACAAAATACTATTTTCCAAAAGAAATCTCATAAAAATACCACCCCAAAAGCAAATAAAAATATTCCCAACCATCCATATACCAAATTCCATTTAAATATTCTATCACATATCACTTTTAGAATGAACTTTCAAAATATAAGATAAAAAATAATCTTCAAATGGATTTTATTAAATTAAAAAGGGGTTATGAAATTTCTCTATCATATATTTCATTTCAATTAAATCACAAAAGCAATGCAAGCTTTTAAAATTCCAAGCATTCCAAGTACATAAAGTAAAAGTCACTCGCTCCTTCCAGCCATCATCTTTAGTTTATCAATGTAACAAACTATTAACAGTCTAAAGTGCATCTTTTTATGATTGCCTTTTAATTATGCAGACGTTATTAAAGGTCTGCTCAAATACCCTGCTTGAAAATTGACTGCCAGAAAAACATCAATTGACTAAACAGCATAGTTCAACATCCTTGTTATCAGAAAAAAGGTATAAAAGCCTTTATGTTCATTATAATCAAATATCTATACTAATTATAATTCTTAAAAGTGACAATTATCCCTTCAGTTGTTCACAATGAACAAAAATGGTAAGTTACACAGCACATTTACAGAAGCCAGTTTTATAGCTCTTTGGGGCCTAAAATAGAATTCTTATTATTCTTATTTATCTAATTCTTATCTATAGTAAAATTTCTACTGCATTTTTCAAAACTAAACCCAAATGCTCAGAATGGTCGTGCTAGATGTAAAGTAGGATTTTTTTTTTTTAAACCACAAGCAAACAAAACAACAAGAACAGAAAGCCCAGCGCTTGCACAACAGTGAGACGCCAGATAATGGAGCTGCGTGGGACAAACTCTCTTAGAAGGCATGGGTGCTAACATACACACGACATAAAGATCATGGGATGCCAACTTCTATTCAAAGGGCAGGATCATAGCAAAACAACATACATCTCACAAAAAGCAAAGATGTTTAGTTGACATTTTTTATTTTGACTTCAAGTATTCTTACTAGAATCCAAAGATTTTGTCTCCTACACCTAAAATTTGTACATAAACTACAGAAAAGGTAAACACCAGGACAGGAAACATCTCTCTCCCATCTGCTGTCTCATTTTCCTCATTCTTATCTGTATGCTATTTTAGAGACAGTCTGATTAAGGAATGTGACTGATGTAAATGTCAACACCTGAAGGGCAGATGATCTCCCTGATCATTACAGATAATACTGCATACTTCTGAAAGGCCACTAAAGCCTTGTCACAACACATGGTATTGCTAGTGAGCTATATATAAACATGCATACATTTATACATATGATAGACATACATATATGTCACACATGTATTATGAATTTTCTCAAAGTCACAGGCCACAGTCTCTATTTGAATAAGTAAAGGATGGTGGCAAGAGAACCACTGATACAGGAGCCATCACAGAGCCTTTTGCTTTTTCTAGTTATTCAGTTAATAAATGCCTACTGTATAACAGGTCAAGGAACAGGTCCTAGGAATACAAAGTGAACAAAAGATACAGCAGAATGGAAGATAAAGCCAAGAGAATAGACAAGCTAAAAAAACATTGCATGGTTGCTGAGGTTTCCTCCTCCGTCAAGTTTGATTAGATTCTGTGTGATGCGATTTCACTGCATTTGTTCATTCATTAGATGCTCTTGTGTAGCAGGGACTGTCACAGTGTTAGAAGTCAAGAGGTATTGTATGTCCAACAGGATATACCTCTTTCCCCGTGAGCTCACCAATCAATAGGTGTGCATGAGTGACAACATGGTAGAACAATGTCTTAAGGAAGGAGGCTTTCCAAAGATATTTTTCTTTTCCAACAATGAACTGGGTGTGATGCACACCTGTAATTACAAGACTCAGGGAGGAGGCAAGCTAGGAGGATCATGGTGTTCAAGGCCAGCCTGGGCTACATAACAACCTCTGCATCAAACAATGACAACAACAATAACAAAAATACAAAATGAAAAAAAAACAAACAAAATTTCTAGCAATGATTCAAATGTTTTTTGCAGGGAAAGTGATTATTCAAATCTTGTTAAAATGTTTGAGCAAAGATGCACTGGGGCCTGGGAGTCTGAATTCCTACCTAGATCCCAAATGATACTGAATTTGCTGCTCAGGGGACATTTGGAACGGACTGCTCTCAGCTCACTGGATCCCCCTTCTGCTTAACAACAGTGTTTGGCTCATCTTGTGTTGCCCGGAAGTTCTACAAGTCTCCAACTTTGAAAAACCAGGATAACACAAACAACACACACGCACACACACANGCACTTAGAGGTCTGTTGAGAAATTTAGAATCAGCCAAGGCAGGCCCTAAATTCTGTGAAGGTCCAGTGAGTCAGAGGCAGGTGGAGGCCTGTGATCTTCATTCTCAGCCACTGCTCCTGGGAGCACTGAGCCCTACTTCTCTCTATCAACCCTCTTCCACTTCAGAACTGTGCCTGCTACTCTGGACCTAGAGTTTGAAAGAGTCAAGAACTTAAGAACCCACTACCACCCAACATTTTCCCTAGGGGAGCCCACTCACCTGACAGGAACTCGTATCATTTGTTTGTACCAAGAAGGAACCTACAACCTCACAGGTAAACAGCATTGGTCTCTGCTGCCAAATTCCCTTGGTTAATAAAATACCCAAACAGCTTCCAAGGTGGCATTCCAGTCTCCCCCACTGAAGAAATGACAGGACACTTGTNCAAGGCCATGCAGNGCAGCAAGGGCATGTTTACACACTCACAGGACATTCAATGCCAGTCTCGGTGCAGCCNAGGAAGCACTCCTCCCATGACAGATGTCAGCACCTGAAAGCATCTGGAATCACTTCTCAAATGAGGATCTTAGCCAGAAGTGGGGGAGAGCTCCACCTGGACAGAATGTGTTCAGCAGCAAATGTGTGCGTGGGCACAGGCAGACAGAGCGTACATCTTTTCATCGTGCAATATTACTGTGTGCACTGGCACATAGCTATTTTTACATTTGGATGATGTCTGCCTGTGTGGATGACATAGAAATGTTTGATTTCATGGCTCAGGTTTCTATAATTGACAAAAACCTTCAATAATATATTCCTGCCACCTGCAGACCAACATAGAACAAAACGGACTGATAAACATTTTAATATCAATTGACGAAAATCACTTATGTCTGCTTCTGATGCCTGATTTATCTGTCACTTTCTGTGGCAAAAAAAGATGTATTATTTCTTTTGAGAATNATTGTCTGTAACTAGGTAATGATGTATAACTAGAATTATGACTCCTGAAGAGAAGAACAACTGGCTTGGTCCTTTCTATTTATGACTGCCATCATACAGCTTGTTGGCCATTACTTTTCTTTAATATGGCCATTTTTATGAGCCTTTCTGGAATTTACATCTATCTTTCCCTGTCACTGCTGACTTATGGGACTAGAACTTGGTATTCTCAGTCAGTAGCATGAGACAGAGTAAAAATTTTAAACACACACACACAAAAGCAGGGGGTGCTGGTGGTGAGTCAATGCCTAAAACCACCTCAGGAAAAATAATGGAGCTTGGAAAACATGTGTGCTAAATTGCATATGTATGGTTATGTCACACAGAGAAAGTCATGCTAATTCTGTGGCAGTAATAAGAGGAAAACCTATATCTCTATATCCCCTGACAGAAAGTTGAGAAGCATTAGACTAATGTGCAGTTTTTATGTTTACTGACTCAATATTATTTAAATTTAAATTTTTATAATTTTCCAGTTTGATCAAAACTGTGAAATACTGATCAATTTATTTCAAGAGGAGATACAGAGATGAGCTAAACCACAGCAATTTTAATCCTAAGCATGAGCAGAGGTAAAGGCTTGATCTCTTNAACTCTTCTGGGGATTAGGATCATGTTTAGTACCCATTACATCATTAACAGGCTTTATTTCTTGAAGCCCAAATTACAAATGACTAAAAACTTTTGTCATAAACTACAAAATAAATGCATGTCCAGCAGAGAAAGCCCTGTTGGTAGGAGGTTCCTGCCTATTAATCCTACACAAAACCCTGATTGTGTTGGTGGTAATAGAGTGGAAATATACAACCAGATATATTGTCTCGAAAATATTTATCTCACAAAACTTTGTCAACCAATGAGTTTGTATATGAAGAGAACAGTACTGCTAGTGTGCACCTGAACTTTAGTCCAATCCCAGAAGAGCTTCTAACACAGATACTCAATGCATGCACTTATCAAATGGTCCAAACTGAAGAGATACTAGTTATACAAAAATCTCTTAAATTAATTATAGCAATACAGTCCAAGACATGCTTATGTTTTTCAATTAATAAAACTCAGNCAAAAATCTAACATCTATCCTTTCTCTTCCAAATACAAGTATTGAACTCTGTGATCCAGACAGTCTCAATCAACTGCAACTATTGTACTGTTCCCCCTACCATGACTGAGCTGACCCAAGACTCTGCATAGATGACATTAACTGCCATGATAACCTTTAGTCCTTCCTCAAGCAGTTAATGACCTNGGATAACACCACAGTCACAAAAAATTTTAAGTTATAAATGCAAATCAATCAAGATATCTAAAATTGAACCTGCCCTTATTTTAACATCTATAAGAGTTATTTCCCTAAGAGATAGGAATCTACCTTCCTTTTTTCCCACCTCTTCCCCATCTCTTTTCTTCCTTCCCTAACCCCCTTCCTTCCTGCCTTGTTCCCTCCTTCCCCTCACAAACATGCTGCTTTTCAATAACTCCAAAAGGTCACTTACCAGGCAAGACATTTAGATACCATTAAAAACTAACAAATACAAACCCCATGTGGTAAACACGGAGTAGCTAGGAGAATTGTTCTACAATTACCATCTATGAAACAGAAGTGATAGGCTGCCCACTTTTAAATTTACNATGTCAATGGCATACTAACCATGAACGTGGTTAGGACAACCCAAAAGCATTAAGGGGAACAACTTAGTCCATGTCTCACATGGAGATTCTGAAATCACAAAAGCTCAGCCAGTTGCCAAGGCACCTTCTGAAGGCGTTGGAATGGTAAGCATTTCCTTACCAGGTCAGCACATTTCAACTTTGGTAAGATTTACAATGAAATATAGAGACATTTAGAAGAAATAAACCCACAAAAAA
>LZPO01055112.1:177927-188999 GCA_001675575.1 Neotoma lepida | reverse complement strand
AGGGTAGAATGGGGGAAGAAGAGGAAAAAAAAAACCAAGTTTCTTAACTAAAAATGGATATAAAAATATTTTCCTTTGGACCACTCATGTCACTTAAGTAAAAACACAGCAGGTGAAATCTGGCTACTAACCATGCTTTTCTGGCACTTATTTAGGAGAAATTGCCTCTTCCTTGTTCTGACTTGATCATAAAATTCTTATCAGAAAAGGAATGAGTGGATCATGGTCCTCAAATGCCTCCCACAGGGTCCCTGAAGATATCAAATGTGCAACATTTGGTATTTTTACTCTCATTCTTCCTTGAAGGGACAGTGCTGTTTCCCAGACCAACACCATAATAAACTGAACACAGAAACACACATGATTATTCCTGTCTTCTACTAAGACATTAAGATCTCCCAAAACAATGCCACCACTCACACTGACTGCTTCTTCTTGTGCTGGAAAATATTGTATGTGTGGTCATAAGGGAAAAATGTCTTATTGTTATGTACAAATGAATAAACATTTTTAAACTTAGTGGAAATTATGGCAATTGTGCATAGTTATAACTTAAACCTCTTTCTAGTGAAGCAAAAGACACTGAGAACACAAACTTTAAGACCCTGCAAAGTCTACAGATTCGGCATGAGCGATAGGTCTGGATTTGAGTTCAGCTTATTACTGACAGAACTGACTGAACTTCTCTTTATCTCTGCCCTGTCTCCCTGTCTGTAGATGGGCATCAATCTAAAACCCATCACTCTGCAGGTGACTGCAAAAATCCGAATACCCAATACATGTACAGACTTTTTTAAAGGNACATAGAAGAAAAAATAAAACTCAATGCCTAGCACATAGCAAATGCTCAGTAAGTTGAATTGCTGTAATTGTTATAAATGAAAATAAAGCATGGAAACACTCTAGACAGCTGCACGGTATTCACATNATTTTCTAGCAGTTCCCTCCAGCAGCTCAATTCTGAGTTCTTACTATCTATAGCAGCTATTTTCTTCACCACTGGGACAACAATAAAACAACCTGAGACAGGAGAGACTTATTTTGGATCACAGGTTTGGAGGTGTCAGTGCACCATGGTGGAGCTGGCAATCAGAACAGTTCCTGTTATGGCAGCATGGAAGCAAGCATGGGAGAGAGAAGAGGCCAGAACAAAATACAGCCCCATCGCAGACATTCCCCACTGTACTACTTCCTCCAAACAGGCACCAGCATCCTAATTTTCATCACCTCTCAATAATGTCATCATGTTATAAATCCATCAAGGGATTAACCCACTCATTATTAACTCAGAGTCCTCTTTGCCNTTCAATTTTGTATGGGAATGCTCTTGCAGACACACCCAGAGGTGTGTTTCAATAATTCTCTAGGTGGTACTCAATCTAATCAAGTTGAAAATTAAGATTCATCATCACATTCTCTGTGCATTCACACATGAAAAGAATCTGGCTATGCCTGGAGGGAGCTCTTAAGAAGGAATAGTCTTTGGACCAGGCAATGTTCCTTCACTTTCAACTCAGTCCACTGAGGGATGCACTACTCAACGGTGCATTTTGAATCCACAGTAACTAAAACAGACAAATATTTAATAATTTGATGGAGGTCATACAGTTAGTTAGGGCAGTTCTAACTGTAAACTCAACATGCTGGACCATAAAGCTCTTAGTTTTTTATTGGTACCCTGTAACANTTCCCTGTGTATTCGCAATACCTTTCTACGTACTGTGAACAAATACCTGGCGAGAAGCAATTTAAGGGGGTGGGGGGAAGTGTTTAGTCTGGCTTGCAGTTTGAGGGAATACTTCCACTGTACCTGGGGAAGGATGGCAGCAGGAACAGGAAGCCTTCNTTATTGTCAAACAGCAGAGGGAGATGAATCCTAATGCTCACTTTACATTCTTATTATTTAGTCCTGACTCCAGCNCATCTCAATTGACTTAACCTATATAATCCTTCAGAGACATCCCCACAGGGTAATCTGATCTAGACAATCCCTCACCGACATTCCCTAGGCCTTCTCAAGTTGAAAATCAGCAGTGACTACCACACCATGACACTGGTTAAGTTCTGAACACAAAATTTTGAGTCAAAGATGACCTTCAAAAGGACGTGTACTTATTCCTCATGCCCCAAAGGCCTGGATCCACACCTATAGATTTATATTTGTAGTTCTCCTCCCAGTACTGAATGCTGGAGGGATATCAAGAATGCAACCATTCCTGTTACAGTCTAGAGTACAGAACAGTACTGCAAAGGCAGGTTAATTTTATTCTTTAAAAATCACAGAAATAATCCATGCTCTACATCCTTACAGTAGNTAGGGGGACTCTTGTTTGGGGGTCACTACTTGCTTTCAAACAATGCCTATGAACTAGCCAATGGTCTTCTTAGACAATAATAGAGATAACCACCAAATAAGATACAGAAATGTCACACACAATTTGTAGCCCAAATTACAAGTTATTCCCCTTACACGGTCTTGCAGAGAAAATGAAATGTGCCCCAGGGGGGTGAATAATCATTGGAGCTAGCCAAAAATATGGCCTTTAGGAAAAGAGGCAATAGAGCTTCAATTATTTTTAGCCATTTCTCATTGTTTTGTCTTAGAAGGGTGCTTTATTCTCTGTTTTTATCCCTTCTTTTTCTCAAAAGATTCATTTTCAGATTAGTCATAGAGGGCTGGCAGGATGCTGGGAAGTGAAAGGTATTTCAGAGTTAGCTTCTGGGGTGAAGCTGCAAAGCTTTTCAGGGAAAATGGGGCCATGTGAGCCTAGAAATCCACATGCGTTGTGGTGTGTAAGCAAAGCAGAGAGTGGACCTTGAGTNCTGACCTTGCCACTGAACTGAACACAAGGNAGACAGTCTCTGTGCTGTAGGGAAGAGNTTCCCCAGGAATGATGGAAGACCTGACATGAGTTCTCTAGGCCATAAATGCATGTGGGAACAGAAAAGAAGAATGTATTTTAAAAAGAAAAATGTGAATCCTAATATGTTTCAGCAGAAAATATCTTTAAAAAGTTCCTTATAAAGGTAGTCAATGCAGTCTCTCCTATGGTATTCTGGATAGGCACAAAGAGCCTCCCTTCTCTAACATGGAGCAGCTGGCATATGGTTGGTATTAATAGTCCCTCAAAATATTAAAAACAGAATTTAGATGATCCATTTTTGGGTCAATATCTAGAAGAACTGGAAGCAGAGACTTGATATTTATGTTCATGGATGCATGATTCGCAATAGCCCAAAGGTGGAAGTAATCCTACTGCACAGTGGTGGATGAGTGGAGAACCTGAGATACATACATTCTGGGAAATACTATTCATTCTTAAAAAGGCAGGCACATTACAGCACGAATGACTTTGAAAATATTATGCTATGTCTAGACCATTCACAAATGTAAAACAGGGGGGCTGGGGAGTTGGCTCAGTCGGGAAAACACTTACAGCTCAAGCATGAAGACATGAGTTCAAACCCCAGCACCTATATGAAAAGGCATCATGTGCCTGTAATCTCAACACCCAGGGATAAGGGGCTCGTCAGCCAGCCAGTCTAGAGAACTCAACAAAATCCTGCTTCAAGAAAGAAGTGCTCTCAAAAAACAAGGTGGAGAGGAATTGAAGGCACTAGACGACAATCTCCTGTTTCTACATTCAGTCATACACATGTACACAGGAACCTGCACATACCTGCTCAACCACACATGTGTGCGCTCATGCGCGAGTGAGCACGCGCGCGCGCGCGCGCGCGCGCACACACACACACACACACACACACACACAGAGAGAGAGAGAGAGAGAAAGAAAGAGAGAGAGAAAGAGAGAAACTGCATGATTCCAAATTGATAACATTATATAGCTAGGTTAAGCCTAAAACAGTCAAATTTATGGAGGTGGAAAGGCTAACGATGACTTCCAGGGCCTAAGGGAAGACAACAGGAAAGTGAAGGGCTATTACTCAGTCTCTGGGGACTCTGGGGAGCCTGCAAGTATCACAGTGCTGAATGCTAGGTCCCTAATTCAAAATGGCATGGCATTTGCCCANCTTCTCCAACACTTTAGAGTGCTTTTAAAACTTAGCATCAGATTTAGTATCATGTCTCCCAAATGCTGAGGACCAAATAGCTTAGATTTCTGTGTTGCTTTGAACTTTGAAATATTTATATACAGAGAGAATTAGCTATTTAGGGAATGNGACCAAAGTCTAAGCAAAATATTTCTGATCATACACACCTTCATACATATATAACAANGGTCACTTAAGAGGATATTTTGAGTGGGCCTTGGCCTTGATTCAGAGGTCTCACATAAGGCCCGGCAATAGAATTCTCCATTTGTGTCACCATCAGTGACAAAAAACTTCTGAATTCTTTTAAGCATTTCAGATTTTCAGGTTAGTGTTTAAGTCTACGAATGTAAGTGCTATGTGAATAAATATTGTACCCCACTGTTTAAGAAATAATGATAAAAAAAACCTACACACTCAGTACAGAAGCAGTTTTATTCTGAATATCTTCCATCTGTGGTGGGGCACAGAGGGCTGACAACACTTTATCCCACTTAATTCTACACTGAAGACACCTAAGATGATCAATGTTATGATATTTCATCACAATAAAAAAATAAATTTGTTTTTTTTCCCCTGAAAAAGCCATGTCCTTCCACCTTTCCACCCCCCATGTTTGAACCTTCTATGTAATGTGTCACTCCTGGCCTCCTCACCAAGAGCTGACGTCTATCTCACTGGCCGAGCTGGCTCTTTGANTGTGACTTTGANCCATAGCCTTTTCTGGAGGCAAAACCTTGGAATTCNGAAGCTGGAGTTCTGAGAGGCCCTGGAGCTTCCATTTTCTCTCTGGGAACTNAGCTACCAGGTGAAGAAGTCCAGGCCACCTGACTAGAGGGAGAGATCACATGAGGGAGAGGCCANGGCAGGATGAGAGGCCACTGTAGACATCTTCTTGTGGCAAACCCAAAACACCCCAGCCAACAGCTGACACCAAGAACCTACCCAGCTTTTATTCTCTAAAACTAACTGAGTCATCTCAGCTAATATCATGGGATAGAGAAGCACATTATCCATCTGAGACACGACCAAATCCATGACTCAAAGAACAGTTAGGAAGGGAGGGAAGGAGGGAAGGAAGGAGGGAAGGAGGGAGGGAGGGAAGCAGGAGGAGGGAGGGAGGGAAGGAAGGAAGGACATTTTGTTTCTAAGTCACTCCATTTTGAACACTTTCATAATATATTTCCTAAATATTCATGCAAATATATGCCCTGGGCTTAGATGATTTCCTCTCATCTCATTCTATATCTGCTCAATACATCAATCAATAAATCCATAAATGTTTATCAACTCCCCATTATAGAACTCATCTCTTATCACCATTTGAGAATTATCAAAGCTTGAAACAAAAGGCCAGCCCCAGGGTGGAAAATAGGAGGGAGGGTTAAATGCTTGCTGTGCAAGTGTGGGGACCGGAGTCAGAATTTCCATAACTATGTAGAGCTGGGAATGGCGGAGTGCATCTATAACCCCAGAGCCCCCACAGCCAGAGAGGGGCAGAGACAGGAGACTCTGGCTCCTCATAGGACCAGCTAGCCTGGAGCATACATTGGCAAAACAAGAATGAGACAATGTCCCCAAAATACTGACAACCAATGTTGTGCTTTGACCTCTACACATGTGGCATAGCATGTAAACATATACATGCCAACATATCATACACACATGTATCACACACAGAAAGAGTTAAAAAAAACATAACCCCAAACAAAATCCAAAGGGCCAGCCCCAAAGGAGTTCATGTTTTAAAAAGACGGGATGAAAAGAAGTAAATGCCGTGAGTAATGGGTTTGCGGAGAGGGACATCAGAAGGCACAAGGAAAAGGTAAGCAGTCTGCTGGGCTTAGCTCCACAGGCTGGGGATACACGAGTTCTTCTTGCTAGGTCCCAGACTCTATTCTGTGGAAGAGAATTCATCTTTTCTATACTGTTTTTGTGGTGGTNGTTGTCTGACCTTTTCTGATGATGCTTTAGTTTTAATTACATGTAATCACTATGTTAATGGGAATAAATATAGGCAACTCAGTTTCATTATCTTGATTACTGGGGNNAAAAAGGGTATGTTCTCTCACACTTCTACTTTAAAGAAACCTCATCTGCAAGGAAAACCTTGACCAAAGACCCCAAGAACCAAAGTATTCCAGAATTTGCACACAAAATTAGAAAGGGGTGTGTGTAGCTTTTCTTANAATTTTCATGCTGAGCTTGTACACTGAACACTGACCTCTCAAGATGCTTAATGATGAAGAGCATGGCTTGCATAGGAAAGACAAAAACCAAGATAAATAAGTAAATAAATAAATAATGAATAAATGAATAAATAAATAAAACCCCTAACTGCTCATATTCTGTCAGCTTTACATAAACATGTAGGTAAGACCACAGCTCTGGTGTCAGGGTCAAGTTTCACCACCTGCAACTTGATGATCTGCTTTCCAAGCCTCCACCTTCTGATCTATTAAATGGGGATAATTACACTATACTTGAGTTAAAGAATGAATAGACAGTGTACAACAAAAAGCTCTCAGCCAGTGGCCACAAACTGACAAGCATTAGATAAATGCTGCCTATTACCATATGATCATTTTTAGAAGACACAGAACCATGAAGCACCCTTGGCAACCTTTCACCTATAATACTTTAGACCTGTTTATTACTGGCCAGTTTACAGATGTCTGCAGATCTTATCAAGAGGCAGAAGACAATTCAGAAATCACATTAAAGCTCAGGCCTGCAGGTAAATTCCTGGTCTAATCACATTTTTGCCGGTAGATACGTGACATTTCAGTCATTCATAACTGCTGTATAGGATCCAACAGAAGGACATCAGCCTGAAAGCCTGGATCTGACAGGGGACAAGACCTTTCCCAGTCTATCTGAGTACTTAAGGCTCCCATGAATCTGCTTTCCTAGTTGAATTATCCTGAGACTGAATCCCACAGCCTCCCTTGCCCTACTCAACAGAGTATTTCTGATCCTGGATTAGCAGTCTAATGATGAATACAAGCAATTTTATGCTTTTAGGAGGAGGAGAGGTATGTTCTCTGGCATATAAACTCTTTCATATATGTGAGGAATTTGGTTTTGGAGGTGGAAGACAGAGCTGGTCATGTACCAGAGAAGTGGGAAGGCAACAAATCTATCACCACGCCACCAGGTAGATGGAACACGGGTGTGAACAATGCCATGGATTTGTCCAGCATCTTGAATACAGCTCTAATGATACCAGAGAGCAGGGAAGGACAATGATGTGTTGTAATATACTGTGTCCCCCAATATATTGTGCACCCTAATAAGCTTATCTGGGGATCAGAGAACAGAACAGCCACTAGATTAGACATAGAGGCCAGACAGTGGTGGCATACANGCCTTTAATCCTATCACTCGGGAGGCAGAGATCTGTCTGGATCTCGGTGAGTTCAAGGCCACACTGGAAACAGAGCCAGGTGTGTGGCACACACCTTTAATCCTAGCACTTGAGATCTCATGTCTTTGCTTGGGAAGGACACAGGCCTTTAATCCCAGTGATGGTNGGAAGCAGAAAGGCATATAAGGCATGAGGACCAGGAACTAGANGCTTTTAAGCAATTCAGCTGAGATCCATTCAGTGAGGACGCAGAGGTTTTCAGTTTGAGGAAACAAGATCAGCTGAGGAGTTGGTGAGATGAGGTTGGCTGTGGTTTGTTCTATATCTCTCTGATCTTTCAGAATTTATCCCAATATTTGGTTCCAGGTTTTTCTATTAATAAGACCTTTTAAGATTTGTGTTACAATGATCTAAATCTTTCAGATGGGCATAGCACGAGTTTCCAGGGGTAACACTACAGGGGTGGTGTACTAGGCAGGTACATGAGCTGAAGCCCTCATTGTACACTAGGGCTGGACTCACATGGACCAGTTCTGGAACTTCTGTGAGGGTCATGATAGCCGGCGAATAATAATCTCCATGCTTGCACCATCTCAAGTTCATGACTGTTCTACTGCTTGCAATTAAAAACCCAGACTGATATAAAAATTTGAAAGCAGAAACTGGAGAGATGGTTAAGAGGTTAAGGATACACACATCTCTTGCAAAGGACCCCCAGTTCCCAACACCCATGTCATGTGGCTTATAAGTAGCTGTAACTCCAGCTTCAGGTTATCGGTATCCATCTTATTTCTGTGGGCACCCTCACATACATGCATGCATGCATGCACACATACACATACATACATACATACACACACACACACACACATGCACACATCCCCTACACATGTTTTTAAACTTAAAAACCATTCCCATTAGGTAAATGCTGATCAGAGCAAATCACTGGAGTCATTATCTCATTTTATAGATATTGTTTTTGCATTGTTGTGATAAAATCACTGACAAAAGCAACAAGGGAAAAATGATTTATTTTGGTTTACCATCTTAGAGAGTGACAACTCATGACTGTGGGGAAGGCATGCCAGAGCAACTCAGTGGATGGTAATGGGAGTAAACACAGAAGACAACTGTTCACCATAGAGCAGGAAGTGGAGATCAAGGCCCGGAGGCAGGAGCCCAGCTGGTGCCTTCAAAGCTCCACTGCTGGTGACATACTTCCACTAGCTAAGCCCTGTCTGCTAAAGGTTCCTCAAAATAGCATCACTAATTGGAGAAGAAGCATTCAAAAGATGAACCTATAGAAGATATATCAGATTCAGACCATAACATAGGCATCCTACCTTAATTAATCCTATCAACCATGTTGTAAAAATGTATTCTTTATCTGTGTCTGACATGAAGAAACTGTTAGGTGGTAGAAAAAACTGACTTCNGGACTTTTTATTACCGTAATACATTTCCTTAACTAGCAGGCTATTCTAACCCTCCCCTGTCAATCTTCAACTCAGAAGAGTCTATTAAGCATCTGTTACATAATATGCCAAACACTGTTAGTGGCATTGAGAAGGGAATAGAGACTAAAACAAGCAGAATTCATGCCTTACCAGTATCCACATTTCAAGTGTTAGGCTTGAATTGTGTCCCTCCCTCCCCGATTTTCTGTAGTGATTAGTGATCTGCTGTGTGTGCGCATGTGTGTGTGTAAGAGAGAGAGAGAGAGAGAGAGAGAGACAGACAGACAGACAGACAGACAGACAGACAGACAGACAGACAGAGACAGAGAGAAAGAGTGTGTATTAGTTTAGGAGTCAATTTCTTTTGAATTTCCCCTATTTTAATCTACTAGAAAAGGGGCTGTTGTGATTGCTCAGTAGGCAAACATGTTTGGCATTTGCCATGCAAATCTTGTGACCACGGTCTCATTTTAGCTATGTGTATCTAACAGCAGAAAAAGTCTCAAACAGCATGGGCTTATCAATTGGAGCAAACATGCAGTTACTTCTACANGCTGCTTTCCCAACATGTAGCCTGGATGTGCAGAGTCCTCTCTCTAGTTCTGCAGACAGGCACTCCTGAAAGATCNAATTGGCCCTGAGAGATCAATTCTGTTTGTCTTCTGTGTTGGGTTTCTGTTGTTCTCTAACAAATGACCACATATTTAGTCCCTGTAACACCATTCATTCATCATCTCAACATTCAACAAGCCAGAATCCACAGGGCCTGTTCAGGCTCTGCTCAGGGTCTTACAAGACTAAAATCCAGCTTCGCNACACTGGCTGCTTACCAGGAAAACTTGAAGAACAATATGCTTCTAACCTTTAGTGTATTGTTGTTAAAATGTACTTCTCTGGGGCTTTAGAAGCAAGCTTGTATTCTCTCAAGAATTGGGAGTCAAGTCTCAGCTCCTTTTGGCTCTTGGAGGTGATATGCCACTTCCAAACTAGTAATAGTGGATCGGTGTCTCTTGTGTCACTATATTGGTAACTCCTTCATTATAGGATTGGCTCAGTCTAACTAGACAGTCTCCTTCCACCTTCTACCACATAGTTAACAAACCATGGAGCTAACAACAGAGCCCCAGTCATAGAGTCCAGTTTACAATTCTTATTACCACCCTTTGCCTAGGCCTGTTGCAAAGTAATTATGTTAGCAGTTTAGATGGGGCAGACTGAGTGGGCTTTTCTAAATTTACTTAAGAGAAGGGCTACTCTTAAGGTGACATAAGAGAAATGACCAGAACAAGTATAAAGCAAGATTGAAGGAAAAACACTGCAGGTAGGGAGCACTGAAAGAACCAAATCCTGGAGAGAGATATTAGCAGAGGTGCTAACAGCATGGAGTTCTGACAGATGTGCCTAGGTATGGCACAGAAGATGAAGTCTCTGTAGTCGCAGTTCAGGGGCTCTGAATCTTCCAGGCCTTACCTACCACACCATTGCANACTAGGGTCAGGACTTTGGCTTTAACAGTCAGAAGAATGTGAGCCCCAGCAGGTCTGTGATCTGATGTCCAATTGGAAGCTTCTGGCTCTGATGATAAGCACAGTCTGTAGACAGGAAAGTAAGGGTAGCAGCGGAGNCACATGGGCGGAGTGGCCACAATAACCCAGATAGAAAAGCACAGTGGCTTGGGTGACNAGGAGTGACAGAAGAGCTGCCTTACAGACGGTGCTCAGACTCTGAAGGTCTTTTCAAAAGGAANTGAAGAGGAAACCTGAGTCTAGAGTCAGTAAGGCCCATTTTAAATCCTGGCATTAGAGTCAGCAAGCTGTGTGTCTTCAGGAAAACCATNGAACACTTCCATGTTTAGTTTGTTGAACAGTAAAATGAAAAGGGGCCCTCATCAATGCTGCGACACTANTCACCTATATTTATCNTTAAGGAGGAATGATAAAATGTTCTGGAATCCAGCAGCACTCAAAAACAACATTTCCCTCCCAGCGACTCTATTGCATACTCCTGTTGTTCAACCCCAACNCCCCTCAGTTCCTTCTGGAATCTTTTCTCTCCCTTTTCCCTATCCCTAGTCCCAACTTGATACGTAAAACCCAACTCAGATTGCTGTCACAATTATGAGAGACTTAGAGACAGAACAGAAAGTCACATGTTATATTTTAGTCAAGAGTTAAATAAGGGTGCAAGAAACG
>LZPO01055112.1:153625-170913 GCA_001675575.1 Neotoma lepida | reverse complement strand
GACTGTACATATTTTGGGGTCACAGTGTAACATTTCAACATATATATAGATGTATAATCTATAGGGATATCATGTACCCTCAATACTCATTGATTTTTTTGTGTCCAGAACACTTGAATTCCAATTAGCTGTGGCCAAGCATGTAGTCCTACTAAGCTATTGAGCATTTGTCTACATAACAGGAGACTCACATATTTCCTTCCATTGCCATCCTTTAACTTGGTCCTCCATCTGGAAGCTCTAACCATCAATTTCTTTCTACATTCAAGTCAGTAATATAAGCTTCAATCATCCATCCTTGTCTTGTAGTTTGTGAGACTCTCATGCATATACATGTCCTCCATTTGCATGCCTTTTCTTGTGTTCGTCTATTTTCAGTTTATTCTAGACCTTCAACTTGTCAGACCTTTAGAGAACAGTGGGAGTCTTCTACCTCCATCAGATCGCCAGAGCTCCTTGAAGATCACAAATTGATCCCATGTTTAATTCATTCGCTTCCTGTTTTATGAAAAGAATCCACCTGAACACAAGTTTGATAGAATGTCTAAATGTGAAAATCACTTTTATTCATCTTAAGTAGAATNNATACATTTAATACACTATTCAATTTTACTCGACANCATCTTAAATATTATCACACGGAAATTCTTTGAAAGGCCCGTTAGGGGTTGGGGAGACAGCTCAGTGGTTAAGTGCTTGCTGTNTAAGCATGTGGACTTAGTTTGGATCCCCAGCACCCATGGAAAAGCCAGGCACAGCCTGCATCTATAGCCCTGGTGCTGGGGGTGTGGGTGGGGGTTGGAATGGGTATAGATATACCCTGGAGACTCACTGGCCAGCCATGCCAGCCATGCCAGCCAAAATGTCAAGCTTCAGATCCAATGAGAGATTATGTCTCAAAAAATAAGGTGAGGAGTGATACAAGAAGTCACCAGATGTCAACATCTGGACTTCACATACACACACACACACACACACACACACACACACACACACACACACACACACACACACACCCCATATAAATAAACAAGTCAATAGATAGCCTATTAGCATCGGTTTGGACTTTCAAGTTTGTCAAAGACTTAAAACACATTAGCTTGTTTGTTGTGTATTTCAATTGAATGCAGAATTTTATAACAACTAAAACCATCTTCCTTTCCATGTAAAACCTTCTCAATAGCACTTGAAATTATTTGCAAACTACTAAGGTAAGTGCTCCATGTGTTGAGAACACAGATGAGAAGGAAACTCTGAAGTTTAACACTGGTTTTTGTTCTCACCGGCTGTTCTTTACCAGGTGTGTAGATGAAGACAAATTACTTAGCCTCTTGGAATCTCTATTCTTTCATATATGAAGTGAAAATAGTGGTATGACCTTTGCTCAGATAGTTACTGTTTGGATAGGAAATTTGCCCCTCATTGGTTGAAGGAACTCATTGGTTGAAGGCTAGGTCCTGANCGCAATGCCTAGAGGTGGGGCTTTGGGAAATGGATTGTATTCTATGAGCTCCAGCCTTTAAAAGCAGTGGTTCTCAGCCTTCCTAGTGCTGCGGCCCCTTAATACAGTTCATCATGTTGTGGTGACCCCCAACCATAAAATTATTTTTGTTGCTACTTCATAACTGTAATTTTGCTACAGTTATGACTCGCAATGTAAATATTTTTAGAGACAGAGGCTTGCCAAAGGGGTCATGACCCCTAGGTTGAGAAACAGTGCTTTAAACTAATGGATTAATGCACCGATGGATCCGTAACTTAATGGCATTTTTGGAAGGTGGTAGAAAATAGGAGATGGGAACACGTTAGAGGAAGTAGGTTCCTGGGGGTGTGTCTTTCATAGTCTCTCTTGTGGATGGATGGCTCTTGCCTCTCCCTCTCTCCTTTCTGGTTGCCATGATGTGGGAAGCTATCTTCTACTATGACATACCTGGCCTTCTGTCTAGCCTAAAGGTAGTGAAGTGAACAGTTTCCATCTCTCAAACCGTGAGCCTGAACACTCACCTCCCCCATTTGACTTTTGTCACAATGACAATAAAGTAGGACAGAGGTCCTGGCAACTAGAAGAGGATAAAGTATGCTCTGGACCCAGCTTCCCACTAGTTTGTAGCTGGTGCATCACACATCACCACCCTTTAATGGGAGAATGTGGAAACAGGCACTGGTTCACATCAGGGAGGACAGTCCCTTGAAGGAGGGAAGAGGGCAATGCTCAAATAGAGACCCAGTGTTATTTCCACCTAATAGAGGCAGTGCTTGTTCAGNTAACTACATTACCAGCACACTACAGATAACTACATTACCACCTCTGGTTNGCTCTTTATACAACACTCTCTCATTTAAGCCCCATAACCCCAGGAGGAGGCCCTAACGTTCCTTGGCTATAAAACAACAGATGGGGTCACTGTGAGGTTGGACACACTGTATAGTAAGAAAGTGTGGCAAAGCTCGAAGTATGACTCAGGTTCCACTTCATAGAATATCAGGCCTCTATAAGCAGTCAGGATAGGGAGTAGGTCTCACATTCTAGGGAGAATTAGATTTATTTGAAGGTTTTCTTAAAACTTGCTTCATAGGACCAAGAATTTACATTCTTTCTAGCCTAGAATTTTCTAGTCATCTCTCCTAATAGAAGCCAAAAGCACGGTCTTTTACATGATGCACTCCAGATTTATGTGCTGGCTACTAATTCACTATCTTTATACTGTAATGTTTTTGTGCAATTCAAACAAAGAAGAGGCAAGTTAACAAGCTAAAATTAGCCCCTGGGCATTCAGTTTGTGTTTTTTTGCTTTATGGATCTAGGACATTTTTAACACATTTATGTAACTATGTTTATTGAGCACATGTTATGGCCAGGCTCCATTCTNGGAACTAGGCATACAAAATGAGTTCAAGACATCTGAGAAGGACTATCCTCATGGATGTTACATTTGTACTGAGAGAATGGACAGGTGAAAAGGCCTTGTGCTATCCTAAGCTCTCAAGAGGAGAAGAAGGTTTGATGGTTGGGTGTCAAATGCCCTGTAAGGNGGAAGGGCAAGTGTAATAGGCCCCACTCTTAAAGGAGAAGTAGACAGTAAAAGCAGGGTAGGGGAGAGGGAGGCTGCAGAGACGGATCATTGCTAAAGTACTTTCTATACAAGGATGAAGATCCACAGTCAGATCCCAGCACCCACATAAAAGCCAGGCAATGCAACTCCAGAGATGNGAGTGAGGTGGGGGGAAGACAGGCAGATATGTGGAGCTCACTGCCCGTGTGTCTAGCTCCAGCTGGATTAGTAAGCTTCATGTTCACTGAGAGACCCTGTCTCAAAACATGAGTGGAGAATGGTTGAGGATGACACATGACATTGACCTCTAGCTTCCATGTGCATGCATGCATACGTGCACACATGTGAACACATACGAAGACACACACAAAGGAGGTGGAGTTCAGCTCCATCTAACCCCCTCAGGCCAAGGAAGGCAGAATGACACCACTGGATTCCCCGCCAACCAGTTCTATGACATCACCCTACCTCCCATGGATCAGTTACTTCATCCCCAGTGTGGAAGGCCAAACCACCAGGATTTTTCAGTCTGCCTCTGTGGGTGGAAATCTAGCTTTAATTGTCTAATTGCTGCTCTGGCAACGGCTGCTGCAGATTCGTTTTAGAACTCGGCACAGGTGTGCGTCGTGGCTGACGCTCTNTTCTCAAGGACGAAAGGAAGGAATTAGAGGGCCTGATGTCTTCTGCTTCAAGAGTTAAGATGAAGTTATTTTCTTCCCCCAATCAACTCGTGTTATCGTATTTCAATTTTCCGGAGTGTCTTATCATAAATTAAACTGGGTTGCCAAATCCCACAGCAACAAAAATGAAAAGGTAGTTGGGAGGAGGAGAAGAAAAGGGGTTGCAGTTGATTAAAGAAAAATGTTTCCATGTCCTTGAAATAGTCGTTACATAAAAAATCTGGATGTGATGATGATAATGACAATGATGAGGATGAAGAGACAACAAGGATGGTTTCAATGATGACAAGAAAAATAGAAACGAAGCTGGGTGCTGTCCTAGCATTTAAAAGACTGAGGTAAGGAGTGTCTCACGTTCAACACTACCCTAAACTACAGAGTGAGCTGTCATGCCAGCACCACCCCAAAAGAAAAGTGATGATGATGACAATGAGGAAGATGATGATGATGGTGGCCAGGCCTGCACTTACACACATCCACTTACTTAAGCCATAATATTTTAGCCTAAGGCAGGCAAGCAGCCTTAGTCCTATTTTATGTTTCAAAAAACAGATCTAAAAAAACTCTGTGCATTTCTTAAAATAGTTACTGATTTGAGCAGCTAATTAATTCAACTTCAATAAGAGTTTTTTTTTTCTCCTTTTTAAATACTTAGAAGATGGCTATGCTGACTTTAACATGTATTTGAATTACGTTCAAGACAACATTAAAGAGGTGAGCTGGAGCCAGTGGCAGGTGCTTCTGTAAACTTGGTATGTCATGCAATAGAGAGAGAGAGAGCATTCACAAAGGATGCTATAAGGAAACTCCAGAGCATTTCCCACAGCGTGGTCTATTTCAGACCTCAGCGCAGGTCAAACCTGTTCCGGAAACAACACGCAAAGGGCCTGTGCGTCTAGAAGGCAACTATCAAAGCTCTGAGGTGCACATCTAAATTTGTGCTCTGTTTCCTGGGCGGAAAGGGCAGCACCTGAGGAATTCTGGGTTTAAATACGAGATGTAGNGGTCAAGCTGAATGCTCTCGGGATGTAGAGTGATGATGATGAGAAAGAGCATATCTGCCCTCCTCAGGGTTCTCAGAGTATAAATAAGGTCACCCTGGAAACTGAAGGTCATGATCAAGCAGAACAAAAACATTAGATGTTAGAATTGTCTCCCCAACTGGATGTCTGAGTTACTCGTGTAAAATAAACAAAAAAAAAAAGATGATGTCATCTCACATTTCCTTTTATCTCTTTCTAGAAGAGTGTTTTGAGGGCTGCTGATTTGCAAAAACTTTGTTCTTCTGCAAAAAAGTTTGTGTAAAATATTCTTTAGCCAACTCATATCACATATTTAAATGTGATATGCTCATTCAAGAAATAGAAAAATACTACTTAAGCTGTGGAAAAGAAACAGCATTCTTTTCATTAAGCCTTCAGCATTATTTTCCAAATGAAGATTTACAATAGTAGGTAGATTAGTTACACCAAGGTAGATTTAATTATCCTTATTTTTGGATGAGGGAACCAAAACTGGAAATATAAAGAACTTGCTCAATTTTGAACAAATAATAAGCAGAAGAGGGAAGGTGGGGATCTGATTGTGTGTCTGATCCCAAAGCTCCTCCACTTCCCTAGGGCCACGGCTCTAAACACTCAAACAATAGTTTAAGAAACATCTTGTTTGTATTGTGGAAAACATAGTGCTTTTTTATAAACAATGTTTACAGAAAAATTCTATTTTGTTTTGTTTCAAAAAGGGTCTCACTATGTAGCCCTGGCTGTCCTGGAACTCACTATGTAGACTAGGCTGTCTTGGAACTCACAGAGATCTGCCTGCCTCTGCCTCCTGAATGTTGGGATTGTGTGTGACACCACTACCTGGCTACAAAATATTCTTAAAGACACTCAATAATTGTTTTGGATAAGTATTCAAAACACAGCTGTAATAATACCAGAGACCTTTTTACATTTGTTCTTTAGATTCCAGGNCTCAGTTGGGGAGGGGTATATAAGAACAGAACATTACCGCAGAGAGGCATTTTAAGCTACAACCATGATCCACCAGCTTACGCTTGCCTTATGGAGCAGGCACCAGGAACTCTGTTTAAAATGCAGCCTTTCTCCCACCTCCATGATGCTCTAGTGGTACCCAGAAACACGAGTCTAATTAATTCTCTCATTATTCAACTACACGTATATCTCAAGAAAATTCTACACTTCACAGGTCTTGGGGATCAGGGAATGGTGAGCCGAGAATCTAGCACTTTGGCACATACACTGTGAGCCAGCATTAACCCTCCAACCCTGCCGGACTTCTGTGTAGGGAAAGGAACTGTCCGTCTCGGATATCTCACTCTGCATCCTTTTGAGACTGACTGCACCTCCTTTATATTCAGAACATCAAGATGAGAAACACTTTCTCGAGCTGTTTGGCTACTATGGCAGCTATTATACACCAAGACTGCCTTGGCACGGTAGGAACTAGAGAACACCACCAGATACATACTGAAAGGCCCATTACAGAATTTGGAGGGTTCTGTTAAGATCACAAATCACCCCTNGAGGATAGAGTCACTGGAAATGACCAGAGAGTTTAGTTTTCTTCCTTGGCAAGTGGATGTGTCTAAGAAGACAGTACAAAGTGAAGGCTGTCACTTATCAGAGGAGGGTGCTTAAACACACACAAGCACACACACACATGCATGCACCCATACACAAGCACGCACACACGCGTGCGCACACACACACACACACACTCACACTCAATTTACAAATGACAGTCCCAGGAAACTGGTGGCCTGGGAAAGATCTTTCAGACCTTTGCCTTCTTTCTTTGGAGGGTACAGTTACAAACATCATGTGTGTATTAGAACCAACTGTAGNTTTAACAAAGACACAGGCTGAATTCTTGGACTCTATTATCTATTTAAAGGGATAAAGGTGGGGCTTCCAGCATGAGTCCTTTCAGAAGTTTCCCCAGGTAAATCCATGACAGAAGTGTGATGACTGCTGTATTTTTTTGCTTTTCTTGCTGCTATGACAAAATGCCCAACCAAGGGAACGTGCAGAAGGAAGGGTTTATTATGTCTCCCAGTTCTAGAGTGGATACAGCCCATTAGAGCGGCAAGAGCATGATGGGGTTTATCACACTGCCTTCAAAAACAGGAAGCAGATAGCAGACAGAAAGCAGGACCAAGATATAAGATCTCAAAGCTCAATACCACTGGGTATGTCTTCTGTATCGTACATTCAAACCCTAACTGCCATCTCTGAGGATCTTCCCATGAAGCTTACCATGCTAGCATTAGGAAGTACAGATTCTTCCCAGCCCCAGAATAACTCACATACAACCTGAAGTCTAGTCCATTAGTAGCCAAAGAAGAGCAAGTGACAATATTACAGTTTATCTTAAACTTTTACATAAAGCTTAAGAAATTAAACTGTGATGCTGTTTAAGGCATGGCTTAATATTGGGGTCCTCATGCTGTTGGATAGCAATGGTCATACCTCCTAGGTGGTAATGACAGCCCCCAAAGAGAAGACAAAAGTGTTATAGTATGGGACANGTGGCAATGTTGATTAGATGAGATTGTAATGTACTGTGGAAGTTTGAAAGAAAGTGGCCCCCAAAGGGAGTAGCACTATTAGGGGGTATGGCCTTGTTGGAATAGTTATAGCCTTGTTGGAGGAAGTGTGTCACCATGGATGTGGGGTTAGATGTCTTGTATATGTTCAAGCTTTGCTCAGTGTGATACTCAGTCTACTTCCTGTTGCCTGTAAGATGTAGGACTCTTAGTTACTTCTCTCGCACCATGTCTGCCTGCATGCTACTATGTCCCACCATGATGATAATGGACTGAACCTCTGAATAGTAAGCAAGCCACCCCAATTAAATGTTTTTCTTACAAGAGTTGCCGTGGTCGTGGTGTCTCTTCACAGCAATAGAAACCCTAAGATGTGTACCATGACTAAATATTACTGAACTTATCAGGCNAAGGAGATTCATTGATTTGTAGATAATATCACTGAATTTTTACATATGACCTAAATAGATTGCTACCCAAAAAATCCCATGGAGTATATCTTAGTTAGGGGTTCTACTGCTGTGAAGAGACATTGTGACCACTGCAACTCTTATAAGGAAATCAGGTAGTTTAGGAGGTGGCTTACAGTTTCAGAGGTTCAGTCTATTGTCATCATGGTGGGACATGGTGGCATGCAGGCAGACATGGTGCTAGAGAGGTAGCTGAGTGTTCTACATCTTGCAGGCAACAGGAAGTGGACTATCTCACTGGGAGTGGCTTAAGCATATATGAGATCTCAAAGTCTGCCTCTACAATGATACTCTTCCTCCAAATGGACCACACCTACTCTAACAAGGTCATACTGTTGTGGGATATTTGTATACTGTGTGAAGATGTATTGCTGTGATTGGTGTAATAAAAAGCTGAATGGTCAATAGCTAGACAGCAGGTATAGGTGTGATTTCTGGGCAGAGAGAGAACTCTGGGAAGAAGAAAGGTGGAGTTGCCAGCCAGACCTGGAGAGGAAACAGAAGGTGCAAGATGGAAAAGAGGTAATAAAATGTGACAGAATGTAGATTAATATAAATGGGTTATTTAATTTATAAGAGCTAGTTGAGAAAAGCCTAAGCTAAAGGCCAAACTTTCATAATTAATAATAAATCTCCATGTCCTTATTTGCAGGCTGGCGGTTCCAACAAAAAAGTAATACTACACCATACCTCCTAACAGTGCCACTCCCTTTGGGGGCCATTTTCTTCCAAACCACCAAATTCCATTCCCTAACTCCCAAAAGCTTGTAACAATATCATAATACAAAATGCATTCAGTTCAACTTTAAAAGTCCCCATAGTCTATAACAGTGTCAACAACATTTAAAAGTCCAAAGTTCAAAGTCTCTTTTGAGATTCATGTAATCTCAACTCTAATCCCCTGTAAAATTAAAATAAAAAAAAAACAGATCATATACTTCCCACATATAATGGCACAGGATATACATTACCATTCCAAAATGTAGGGAAGGGAGAATAGTGAAGAAATATTGGACCAAAGTAAGACTAAAAACCAGCTGGGCAAACTCCAAACTCTGCATCTCCATATCTGATGTCAAAACGATCTTCAGATCTCCAACTCCTTTTAGCTTTGTTGACTGCAACACACTCTTTCTCTTGGGCTGGTTCCACTCCCTGTCANCAGCTTTCCTCAGCAGATATCCCACAGCTCTGGCATCTCCAACATCTAGGGGTCTCCAAGGTAATCCAGGTCTCAACTTCACAGCTTCTCGAAATGGCCTCTCCAAGCCTCCATTCAGGGACACTCCTGACACCTGCCTGGCCTCAGCAGCTTTCCTTAGCCACAGAGGCAAATTCTATAGCCCATTTCTTCTATCCTTAACCCCAGAACCATGTGGCTGAAGCTGCCAAGTTNTGCTGCTTGCTGGGGCTGGGTACAGGCCCCCTCATTCAATTACAGCTTTTCTGTTTTCCATGACTTCTTTCACTGCCTAAGCTTGGATGTCCTTTAACTTGTTCTGTAGACCAGGCTGGCCTCAAACTCAGAGATCCACCAGCCTCTGCCTTCCCAGGGATTAAAGTTGTGTCCTACCACACCTGGCTCTAAGCTTTTCTTTAGTTCCTTTTCATAAGTTGGAAACTTAGCTGGGTGGGATCTTGCCCTGATGTCACCACTCCATTTAATTTCTTTATCTCCTTGAACACAGGATTTAACTCTATTCCACTTCCTGGTGTCTCTTTTCTCAATCTATATACATTTTATATTTTCCTTGCTCAGCTNGCTCCTTTTCATTATAAATCTTCATCAGATTTAATACTAATAACCACATGACAGAGTCTATACTAGGCTGTTTTAAGATTCCCTCTCCCAATGGAATTAGTCCAAAACTCTTCACTGTAGCCTCAGGTAGACTCTTCAGACAAGGGCAAAAAGCAGCCACATTCTTCACCAAAATATCACAAGAATGATCTCTATACCACATGTTAGCATTCTTCTCCTCTGTAATCTCTTGAGCAAAATCTCCACATTTCATCAAATCACACTCAGCAACACTGTCTTCCATGTTCCTACTAGTATAGCCCATTAAGCAGTGCTTAAAGCATTCCACTGCTTTCCTAACCCAAAGTATCAAAGTTCAAATTCCTCCAAACAAAAACATGGTCTAGCATGTCTATCATGGTCTATCACAGCAATACCCCAGTCCCTAGTATCAACTTCTATCTTAGGGTTGCTATTGCTGTGAAGAGACAGCATGACCATGGCAACTCTTACAAAGGAAAAACATTTAATTGAGGTGGCGGCTTACTTTTTCAGAAGTTCAGTCCATTATCATCATGGTGGGACATGGTGGCATGCAGGCAGACATGGTGCTGGAGAGGTAGCTGAGAGTTCTATCTCTTGCAGGCAANAGGAAGTGGTCTGTCTCACTGAGTGTGGCTTAAGCATATATGAGAACTCAAAGCCCACCTCCACAGTGACACACTTCTTCCAACAAGACTATACCTACTCCAACAAGGCCACACCTCCTAATATTGCCACTNCCTCTGGGGGTCATTTTCTTTCAAACCACCTAGGAGTATAACTGTAATTATCCAAGTTATGAAAACAAGAAATTGATCAAGTGGATGCATGTCCTACATCTGAGATAGGCTCTAGACTATTGTACTATAAAATAAAAACAATAACAAGTAGTCATGATAATTTGATTTTAAAAATAAAAAACAATCAAGGTGACTGTTTAAAATATAGATTCTTACATAGCATGTTATAGTATTAAGGCAGTTTCTACTTAATAACTCAGTCNGTACAGATTTCAGGTTCCATACATTAACTGTGAACCATTTGCATAAAGGACAAACTTTGCTGCTTCAGGCCTCAATGCATGTGATAGTCAAGAACCNACACATCCATTTTCAAAGTCTGTCAGTGATTGGTCACTGTATACCTAGTACTCATTTCACTTTCAGATAGCAAACTGTACACTGTGTGGCCTCCTCATNTGCCATGAAACAGTATTTGACCTTTTCAAAAATTGAGTGACGTGGCCACTAAAATTGGAAATGCAGTGCCAAACCAAAATGCAGTAACTGTGGGAGTGAAATTCAAATAGAATGCAAATGGAATTATAGAAGAAAGAGCTGACCACAGAGTCAAGAAAACCCAGTTACACTGTCAGAGGAATTTAATACACGCTACCTTGTCCNTATAAAACAGGAAAGTGGTTTTGACAGAAAGGATGAATTTGTCCCAGCGGAGGTGACAAATGAAAAGCTCCACATTAAGCAATCTCTCAGAGGTATTTCAAGATACTGAAAGCACAAGTGTAATGTATGAGACCCTGATTCCCTAACTTAAGTGGAATATGACAATTGGTCAAGTCACAGAANACACACTTTATGCTGTAGTCATGACAGAAAGAAGATNAGCACAAACTCTTCTTGATAAGATTTTGTAAGGAAAAATAATATTTTGATTTTCCATGTTTCTTATTTTAATTTGAAGAGCACTAAGCAAATATTAGCTTTACCATTTTTCTTATTTCCCTGTACAAGTATAACCAACAATAAGAGAGTTTTTAATGGTTTGCAAAATACTTTAAAGGTCACATTACAATTAAATTTTCTCTCACTGCTTATTAAGATTGCTCTGTAAAATTCTGGCTTTCATGGTTATGNTCATGGTCTCACCCTGCTGTGCAAAGCAAGTACCACTTGATTTAGATAATTATACTATACATGCATCATTTATTGATAAGTAAATATGCACTGATTGGCAGTCTATGTTCAAATATTTTCTCCTGAGAGGGTATAATTACAAAGGTATGGAGGGACTGGGGAGATGGCTCAGTGGTTANGAGCATTTGTTGTTCTTGCAGTGCTCCTGGGTTCGGTTCCCNACACCCACATGGNGGCTCACAACTACCTATAACTCCAGTTCCAGGGATGTAATACTCTTTTTTGATCTCCATGTGTACCAGGCACTCACAAGGAACACGTACATACATACATGATTGCAAAACACTCATGAACATAGAATAAATAAATCTTTTTTTTTAATGTATGGAGGGACTGCACCAGGGAAGCATCAGAGGCTGAGTTAAGATGCCATGCTATGTAAAGCCAGACACAGTAGCCTATGTCTGTAATTCTAATGTTCCCACGGCAGGATGGGAGGCAGGGACAAGAGAACTCCAGAAGCTTAAGGGCCTGCTAGCTGGTATATACAATACAGAACATCAAGAGACCTTGTTCTGATCATAAACACACACACACATACACACACACACACACACACAGAGAGACAGAGACAGAGAGAGACAGAGAGAGAGAGAGAGAAGGCATACATGCATGCACAGAGTAGGAGGCTGTCTCTTATACACATCTAGATGTGTATAAGAGACAGTCGCCCCACCCCGAAGGCGAATTTGGTGAAGGCAATTCCTCAGCTGAGGTTCCTCTTCCTAGGGGACTTTAATTTGTCTCAAGCTTACAAAAACTATCTAGCACACATATGAATGAACCCTGAAAATAATGCTACATTTTGAAAGAAGTCAGCTACCAGCTTACAAACAAGCTTTGCTTTGTCTTTTCCAAACTCTCCATGGATGNTGTCTGCCTTGAAGTCCTCTCTGAGGAGATGGAAATACTCACAGGGGGAACGATTTCGTGTCTCAGTCTTTAAAATATAACTTAGTCAAAGGAAGATGGCAGAGAAAGAAATGACTGAGTGTGGTACAAGTACACCACTGAATTGTTCTCTTTCTCCACAACTAATTAGATTTTTCATTTTAATTAGCCTACCTCCATCTGCCACCCCTTCTTAAATNCACATACTAACAGAACACNAGATTGCATCAGGATCCAAACTTGCTGGATGGGTTCAAGCAGCAAAGAATTCAGAGAAGTTTGAATGTGAGAGGGGCTTGTCCAATTAAAAATTCAATTAGCTGAGATGCTATGGNTAATTTACATCTCATTTATTATACCCCGCCTGCATGAGTTAACCTAGGAGTCAAGTACTTTAGTAAAAGGCTAAAAATAACATTTCCATGTACCCTGAAGATTTCAAGGCCATCACAATTTACCAGCAAAAGCCAGGCAGAAAGCTACATGTAGGACTCATATTGCTTTGGAGTATAAACTGCCAGTTCTCCTGGGGATGAGGGGGGGAGAATGCATGCCTGTATTAAGTATTCTAAACAAATGACTAAACTTCATGATCGTGGGGAGTTAAAATGTTAGAGACCAGAGCCAAATTGCCTTGAGCTCTTTTTAGCCCCCTGAAAGCCACTCATTGCCCACCCTAATATCCTTGTGACTATTAAAGCCTTTAAAATGCATTCTTTAATTTTTTTATGTGTATGGGTATTCTGCCTTCATGTGTGTGTGCACCATGTTGGTGCCTAGTGCCCAAAGATTCCAGAAAGAGGGCACTGGATTCCCTGGAACAAGAGTTACAGAAGGTTATGAGCTACCGTGTGGGTGCTGGGAACTAAACCCAGGTCCTCTGGAAGAGCAGCAAGTGCTTTTAATTACTGAGCCATCTCTCCAGCTCTAAAATGCATTACTTTCAAAGCTAAGAATGTCAACATACAGCATGTGGTCTTCATGAATGTAATTGGTGAATGTCTTGATTTATGACTTTCTTTTTTCTGTAATTAATAAAGTCTCATGTAAACACTTCTGTAGTGAACATGGTATTTGGGGTCATCGGAACCTATGTTCCAGGGCCTAGTCACTCATATTTGACTCCAGAATAAACTCTCTTAGTCTCTTTAAGGTGAGAGCGAGCTGTGCTTGCATTGGGTGGAGCTGGGGGGCGGGGGAGAAAACCTTCAAATATCGAGTTTAACATAAATACATCTGTTCCTTGTGCACTTTCTAAACTTTAAATGTTGCAAGTTCTTTCCAAACTTCTAGTTAAAAGAAAAAATAAGGTCAATTGCTCCAACACCCACCGCCTCCCTCAGGCAAAGACCCAGGGCAGAGCAGTGAATGTGAACGCACATAAACAGACACAGCACCTTGATCTAATTTCAGTTGTATATAGATTTCTCATCAAGTATCTGCAAACGCTGCTTTGTTCTGCAGCCACTTCAGACCCGCAGCCATCCCCTCGTAGTTATAGTTGGTTTGTGTTTTCGACTCACAAAGATCTAAACTACAGCTGACAATGTGTAAATAGCACAGGATCTGGAGGAGGTCATTCGTTTGAACACCAGAGTCACTGTCCATAAACTAGGAAAGGAAAGGTCATAAATTGTTTTTATCATGCTAAAGTTTCATGGCCCTTGTGAGTTAAATGAAAATATTAGTCAAGACTTTATAATGAGGCCTACTTGGGGTGGGGGGGGTAATTCTTCCTCCCACTCTACTTGGTGTTCCAAATGACTTCCTAATTCCCCTGCTTCTGGGCTAACCACCCCCACCCTGCTCTTCTTTCCTAAGAACCAAATGCATCTCAGCCTGTTCCCAGGGCTGTGGCAGAAGGGAGCCCCTCCTGTGAGCCTAGGACCACCCACAAACAGTTGGCTCCCTGTGGACAGGAAAACCCAGAGCACATAGGGAACATGCTGCCTGTTTCTGAAAATGGGCAGGGCACTTGAGTTTAGGCAGTCAGTTCTCCCAGCAGCAGTACATAGTCCTCACTCACAGGCGCCAGCAGCAGTACATAGTCCTCACTCACAGGCGCCACCTTACATGGTCAGAGTTCCTGCTACCTGGAATAGCTGTTCCCATGCTTGGCTAACCAGGGCACAGCTTACATAGATTAATAAAATAAACAGATTCCCTGGGTACACCCTCGCAGAAGTCTGGATACAGCAGGGCCTAGCCTGGTCACTGGAAATCTGCATTTAAAGATGTTTCCCAGATGATGTCCGTGATGACCAGGACTGAGGACCACTGGTAAAGGAAGGAATTCCAGGAAGTGAGATGAAGTAGAAATGTGAGGAGTGACGCATTGTTTAACACCAACATTATAGGATTCTGAGTACTTTTGGAAAGAATCCACATCCTAGGGAATATGAAGTTGGCCAGAATAGATTTTTTTTTTAAGTCTTAGAAGTGAATAATCTTGGCTTCTGAAACTGGCAGACCCAAATCTGAGTTCTTCCTCTGCTACTCAGGAGCTAGGGTAGCTCAGACAAATCTGAGCTTCAGTTTCCTCCAGTGACAGGTGGGGTTGGTGAGACCAAGGATGACAACAAGGATAACCAGTCAAAATTATCCTGTGTGCACTTTGCACCAGCCACTGTTCTAACAATACAGATGTCTGTTCTCTGTGATGTGTCATACAACATGCTTGTAACATTGCTAAAGAAAAATTGACNTCATGGCTTTCTGTCTTTCTTTGGTCAAAAAGACCACTGCCTCTTAAGTGGGATCAAAAAGCTCTAAGTGTCTGCAATCAACAGCATCCTGGCCGCACAGCCTCACCCACCCTACCCTAACCCCCACTGGATGGTACACCATATGTGTGGAACAAAACACTTCGGTGGTAGACTTGAGATGCAATCTTTTCCAACCAATTACTTAATGGGATACTAAAAACGTTTCGGATACAAAAAGGCAACAACAGAAAGCAGAGGTCAGGAGTGTAAATGGAGGTAAAATCTGCTTATTTTTTAAGGGAACCGTCTTTGTCTTAGGATCACAGACACCCTGCAAGGCCTGCTATAATCCATGATCCTCTCTAAAAAATCTCATGCAGGCCTGCACATATACACACACAAATATTCTGCATGTAACTTCAGTGAACTCAGATCACTAAAGGCCATCAATGGACATTCCTGGAAAACTGTGGAAAGTTAAATATCATTCTCAACCTTCCTAATGCTATGGCCCTTTAATACAGTTCCTTATGTTGTGGTGACCCCTCAACCATAAAATTATTTTCGTTGCTACTTTATAACTGTAATTTTGCAACTACTGTTATTAATCGTAATGTANATATTTTTTGAGCTAGAGGTTTGTCAAAGGGGTCTTGACCCACAGGTTAAGAACTACTGCTTTAGATCAAGTGTTGGAAAGTCTACAAAAGGCCTGGCAATAATTTTTTTGTTTTGGCTTTGCAGGTTATATAGTCTTTGTCATAACTACTCAACTTTACTATAACACAGAAGCATCAGCAAACCATATGGAATATTCCAATAAAATTTTATTTAGAAAAAAACAGGCAGCAGTGAGGGACTTGGTAGATAATTCAGTCAACAAAGTGTTTGCATTATATACATGAGGACCAACGTTTGATCCCCCAGAACTCACTTGAAAAAAATTCAGGCTTAGTGGCCCACACTTATAATCCCAGTGGAAACAGATACTCACTGACCAGCCAGTATAGCCTAAAAACAGGGCAACAGCTCCTGAGAAACATCTGAAGCTGACCTTTGACCTCTACACACGTGCACATGTGGATGTTATTTACACACATACTCACACACAAACACGCGCACGGGTTGGATTTGGCTCAATACTATGGGTTGATGAGTCTTGCTTTGCTTTAGAGTGATATTATATAGTCATCTGCGTAGGACCTCAGTCTTTTGTCCCTAACAGTCCTCTAAATCCAGGCTTAGCATCTTTACAGCCCTAAGAAGCCCATGAAGGTCTTACTTACATCACATCCAACTCTGATTCCTAAATCCTTAGTGCATGACACCCTGTAGACTATTGTATCCAGTCTTCTTCTATTGAAACATATCTAACTACCAAAACAATGTTTTCATCCCCGGAAGATATGACGCCACATTTATTTACATAACCACAGGACTACACTGGACAGGATAACTTGGTGTCATAGTTTCTTCCAAGTAGGCTTGTTTGTTGTATGGAGACAGTGTCTCGCTATGTAGCCCAGGCTGTCCTCAAATTCAAAGCATCCCTCTTGTCTTAGCCTTTTGAGTATTGAGATCACAAGCATATGCTACTACCAAGTAGGACTTGAAGGGGATGGAGAAGGAAAACATGAAAACCTAGAGTAGATCTGGGTTGTCCCCAGTAATTACATGAATTCCCTAAGGGAAGAGGTTGCTACAGGAAAATTACCTTATTAGTTTTCACAGATTTTCCTGAGAAAACATCACATCCTTCCACGAAACATGATTGAAACATAAGCATGAGGACTACTAGCCCATTTCCCCTGAGCTTATGCTTGTTTAAGGACCCTTTAAAAGAACATACTCTGCTGTAATCCAATACTAGGCAGAGATAGCTGTGACACTAACCATGGGGAAGAGCTTNCTTTTCGTCTCTCATCTGTTAGAACTGCACAGCCAATTGCCCAAGATGTATACCTGGGCTGATAATGAACCACATTTCATGCTCCTGATGGCTTTTCTACTGCCCCTGTTGCTGCTGGCTGCCTTACATGTCCTCAGCATGGACTTCCTCTCTGCTTGAGTGGGGCTGTGGGGGAGGTCACCTTGCCAACCAGACAGAAAGACAAAAATCACTTGACTCAAAAACCATTTGGAATTTTTCAGCCAAACTCCACATTCTCCTCATTTCCTAAGGAATCTCTTTTTAATGTAAAATC
>LZPO01055112.1:126632-149860 GCA_001675575.1 Neotoma lepida | reverse complement strand
GTCCTCCCCATACAATGCAGTGTGGTCCAGCAACCGCAGACCCGTGACCCCGGCTTGGTTCTGTCTCCAGTAATGAAGTCACATGGAAAGCACACAATGTCAACGCTGGCAAAATGGGCTATTTCTCTTTTCGTTTTGCATTTGCCAAGGTCTTGAGGGTCAAAATTCAGCAACAACCTCTCAGGTTCTTTCTTCAGGATGTGAGTGATGACAGGCACAAAGGGTCACTCACAGGTAGAGCCAACAGGAGGCGAAGGATAAACCTCTTGGATTGTCCAGAACCATTTTTAGAAGTGCGGATTCAGAGGGAGGCTGGCAGATTATTCAAGGGTGAAAGCACAAGGTTTGGAACGCTTCCCAAAGAAGCTTTACTCCAGACCGTTNCAGATCAATGCCTTTCTAGGTTTGCCATTCCCCAAGAAAGGCCATTCTGCCCCTGGCCTGGCAGTGAACTCCCACTGTTTGCTAGTTTTGCCTGAAAGTTCCTCCTTTTATCTAACAAGTCCCAGGAGCTGTTATTTAAGCTCATTTCCTTCTCAACTTCTAGGAGGCTTTCAAAAGAGTTGGCCTTGATTGACTATGAAGTAATCCTTCACATTGAATAGTAGATTCAAAGACTTCCCTGTGGCCTTTGAAAAAGAAAAGGAATATATCAACTCTGAGCAGGGAGGGAGGGAGATAATGAAGAAAAATCCCAACATTCTCATTCCAAAGAGTTGCCTTCCACAGAAATATAATTGTTTTATCACACATATATGGACTAAAACTAAGAATTCTAATTATGGTTAGATTTGTTGAATTTGGGAGGATGAAGGAAAAGAATGGTTTAAAAAAATACAAACCATACACAGGATTGTCTTAACTTGCTTTCTGTTGCTGGGATACAACACTGGCAAAAACAACGTGGCAAGGAAAGGGTTTATTTGATGTATAGGTAGGAACTGAAGCAGGGACCATGCAGGAACGCTGTTCATTGGCTTGCCCCTCATGGGGCTCAGCCTGTTTTCCTATACAGTCCAGGATCACCTGACCGGAAGTAGGACCACTCATGGTAGGCTGGATCCTCCACATCAATCATTAATCAAGAAAATGTCCCCTAGACTGGCCCACAGGCCAATGTGATGGAGGAGATTCCCTAGTTGAGATTCCAATGGGAAGAGCTGGGAAGACTCCTTCCCAGGCAACTCTAGTTCATGTCACACACTAGCCAGAACGAGTATGTTAGGGCCCAACATTTACATCCTTCACTTTTCTCATTCCATCCACTGAGCCATCACAGGGATCGGGATTCCCTTTCCTTTCTAAAGGCAGAGGACGAAACTAAAGCTGAGAGACTATGTCTAGGATGATGGAAGTGACAGTCCTCAGCCCCAAGACACATCCAGCAGCACAATGACTAGTGGTGGTGGCTCTCAGCTGGGAGTGATTTCCCATCCCAGGGGACATTTGGGAATTACAGAGGTATTTTTGGTCATTGCACCAGGAAAGTTGGTAAAAGCATGCCTAGAGTCAACTACAGTTCAAATGATGCTGTGTGACAATCTACAGCACACAGGATAGACCTCCAAATGCCCAAAACACCCAAGTGGAGAAGCCTGGCCTGAGAAAACAGTCTAGGCGATGCTTTCATTTTTGCCACACTGAGAAATAGAAGCAAAAAGTTTAAGTGGAGAAATGTATTCTCAACTCAATAACCTGCCTAATTATTATCTTGAACCACAGCAGAGTTCACATTTCCACAAGATACAGCTGATT
Organism: Neotoma lepida; assembly: GCA_001675575.1. Lineage (NCBI taxonomy): Eukaryota > Metazoa > Chordata > Mammalia > Rodentia > Cricetidae > Neotoma > Neotoma lepida. Next base: position 148,105 of record LZPO01055112.1, on the reverse strand, counting down.
CTTTCACATCTGGCATTTCCCAGATTTAGTGAAATCCCAAATGAAAAGATTTCAAAGCATAAGTGATTCATTTCTTCCAAGGCCAGCCTGAACCCTTCCTCTGAATGCACTTCTCCTGTACCCTCTAGTCTTTCTAGGAGCAGTAGCAGCTGCCAGAAGGGACACATGACTGTGATCTCAGCACTTAAGAGACCGAAGCAGGGAGGATCCTGAGTTGGAGGTAAGCCTGGGCTACATAGTGAGACTTTGTCTCAAGAGAACAAAGAAAAAAAGGGGCAAGCTGGGTTCAACCGTGAAAATGTCCACAGTAATACTGTCTGGGCAGTTCACATCCATAGTGATGAGGCAGAGGTCTAGATCCAGATGGGTTGAGTTGAATCCCAACTCTACCATGATAGCCTTGGGCAACTTAGACTCACTGGGGCCTCTTTTACCTCATCTATAAAATGAGCATAGGAAGTTTAAATTCCAAAGAGTTTCTGATATCAAATAGACAAAATGGCCCAATTTGAATTAAGAAATAGACGTTCCTCTTTGATGTTATTATTGTCTATTATTGGTGTGAACTTGCCTCTGTCTCCTTCACCTTGGAAACAAAAGCCCAGTGTAAGCCCACGAAGAACAATGATGAATTGGTTTCCCTCTGATGGAACACACACAGTTCTTTAATCTCTGTTTTTTTGTGGGGACTTGTATTTTCCATCCAGTCTTTCCACTGACTGCTGTAGCTTGAGGAAACCTAAATCAAGCATGTACTTTTAAGGACACCTGTTGAGATGCCTTCTGGAGCACATTTGGTGGGCCCAGGTCCTGGAGAACAAAGGATGGCTTGTATGAGCTTTATAATCGTAGCGACTCCACAACAATAGTATCATATGAAGGGTGGCTTGTGATGGCAAGGTGCTCCTGGTCCACAAGCGCCAAGTCCAAGGCTGAATAAAGAGGCTGATATCTGGTATGCTGTGTCCTAAAAATTACCTCTGGTCCTTTGCAGAGAACTTTCTTCTTTTGATAACTCCTTGTCAGCAACTTATTCTGCATGTCCTCAAAGGGTAGACATCTGAAGCTCCAAGCCAAAGGTGGTGGGGAGAGGGGAGCCTGGCTACAAGTCCTAGATGTATGTTCTGAAAAAGTTGAATTGGCTGTGGGCAATGTGACCAGGGAAACTAGTGAGACAGGTGCTCCCCCTGAACGTGCAGCTCTTACAGCTGCTGGAAATTCTGTGGGGTTCTCGGACGTCACAAATGTAACCTATATGTAATTTCCAGAGGATCCAGATGAGGCCAGGCTTCTCGGTCAAGCCAAGAACAGTATGGAAAGAACAGGTTGTCAGTTTCCAAGTGGCACCCAAAGCAGCAGAAGAGGTTGCATGAGACACACTGGCATAAACTTCTTTATTTTCAGCACAACACTGGCCCTAATCATGGTTAGACTGGGTTGTTTCTGCTCCTTCCATCCTTATTGATGCTCTTACTATTTTATTCTTTAAAATACCTCATAAATTATATGCTTAGTATATAAAATTGAAAATGAAAAACATAAAAACCCAAAAGGCACAGATTTATAACATAAAAAAATCATTTATAATTCTACCACCCAGGATCACCTTTAAGATATTAGTTTAAATATATGTGTATATTATACATATAGTTTAAATATAAACCTCTGCATATGTTACTAGAGATACACTGTGTGTGTGTATATACATATATACATATATATACACACTGGAAACACATGTGCATATACACATGCATATCACCATATATTCTCCACATATATTCCCATATATACATATGTTATATATACCCATATTTATGTGTATATATATATATATATATATAATAATTTTTCCGAAACATGGTAAAATGGTTTCAAAATAGCAGCTTTTATCATAGACGGTATTTTTATTCTTTTCCATATACAGCCATCTACATAGTTTCTTTCAGTTCTTAAAACAATCCTATGACATACATAGATTAGAAAATTGAGATTAAGGGGTAAAGTAACCCAGCTAAGGAAATAAGCTAGTTTGGTGGTAAAACGATGAACAGACTCATGTTACTGTACCAAACCCTGTCTTTAATTTACCAAGAATCAGAGTCAGCAAGCTTTTCCAGTGAAGAGCCAGAGGGAAAGTATTTTAGGGTCTGTGGGCCTGACTATTTCTGTCGCTGGCTATACAACTGTAGCTGCAGCAAGAGAGAAACAAAGAGAAATGGATGGGTGTGAGCGAAACCTGATCTGTGCAATTGCTGACACTAAAATCTGAATCTCAGATTCTTCTCCATGTCATACTGCATTGTATTGGTTTATTCTAACCATCACAAACATAAAAACATTTCCATTTAGAACTGACAAAAACATCAGGATTTGGCCTTAGGCCAATGGGTCCTGAATACTTACCAATAATGCTGGTATATCTATTTTTTCTAAAATGCATCTTTCATTTAATTGTTGAACTTCAGTAACAAACCAGCTAATGCCGGTGACATTTGCAGGTCCTAGTACACTGACAGTCAAGGACTACAGAGACTGAAATGGTATAAGAAAGAGGCTGTGACTATTAATTTTCACATCATAGCAATCTCTGAAGACATAAATTATTTCTTCCATTTTATAGTTGTAAAAAGCAAGACCCAGAGAGCTAGCAAACTTGCTGTGGTCATGTAGTTAAACACACACACACACACACACACACACATATACACACACAGATGTGAATAAAGAGAATCTAACTTCAGAATTTAGACTCAAATCCCTAGTGCCCCCTTTTCCTGCCAACAAAGGACAGATACACACACACACACACACACACATATACACACACAGATGTGAATAAAGAGAATCTAACTTCAGAATTTAGACTCAAATCCCTAGTGCCCCCTTTTCCTGCCAACAAAGGACAGATACACAGAACTGAAAAGCATATATCGAGAGGTACATGCTGATCAAAANAATAGTACCATGATCCCAACATATCAGAACTCATGACAAAATCCATACCACACTTGCAAGATAATGAGGAGTACATTGGGAGATAGGTTCCTCCCTGAAAGTACAAGTATTCAACCAGCCCAAATAAATAGGACATGGAACAAATGAGATAAATATCAAATATGCTAGTGTTTGTTTTGCTCCCAAATGATCCCATCTGAAGTTTCAGTACAACAGAAGGCTTTTGACATCACCCAATGGATAAGGACAATAATTCAAAATTTGATGAACTGGTGCTATAGGAAGCAGACTGGACTGTGGAAGGAGGAAAAGCAGAGAAGAGGAAAGGCTACTTGTGGAGTCCCCAAAGTTCCTTACCTGTGTGGCTCAAGCTTCCATCACATCAGTCAAAAATGCCTAATGAGCTATTATTTTGACCAAATCAACACCTTCCAATACCTGCTGATTTGGCTCTAAAGAAACCAGCTCCTCATTAGATGATATATGCTCAAGAAATGGTTAAAATGCTTTCCAGAAACACTCCCTGAGGGAGGCATGAGGACCTCAAGGCTCAGTGTTCCCAGTTGGTGGAAATGTTTGGGAAGGATTAGGAGGTGTGGCCTTGGAGGAGATGTGTTTCAGGGATCGGGTTTTAAGACTTCAGAACTCTTGAGCCATTTCCAGTGTTTTTCTCTGCCTCCTGCTTATGCATCAAGACATAAATTCTCAGCTCTTCTGCCACCGTGTCTTCATTCCCCCATCAGTGAGGTTAGTTTACTCAAAGACACACAGATAATGAGTAGCAGAGCCAAAATTCAAATCTAGATTTCTCTAACTCCAGATTCTGTCTCCTAAGTATCTTAGGAAGCAAGCCACAAATGCCCAAAAGCCCCAAGAACACATCTACAGAAACTTCCGGGTACACAAGTCATAGCTCTGGGCCATAGCATGAGTGAACGCACGTGTGTGTGTGTGTGTGTGTGTGTGTGTGTGTGTGTGTGGTCAATCATCACAGTTCACGGCAGCGGTGCTTCTGCAGAGAACATTACCTTCTGTCTGTGCAACAGTCTCAGTACACGGCTGATGCGGAGACTGCCTGGTACCAGGGGCCCAGACTCCTTCCTGGTGGCACCCTTATCTGTTCAGCATCATCACAGGGCAGAGATGGCTTGTCATTCCCACTGACACTGTCTTAGTTACTTTTCTGTTGCTGTGATAAAACTCCATGACCAAGGCAATTTACAGAAGAAAGAGTTTAACTGGGCTTACACGTCCATGATGGGGGAATGAAGGCATGCTGGCAGAACAGGTGAGAAGTTACATCTTGATGCACAAACATCAAGAAAAACACACTGGAAATGGCTCAAGAGTTCTGAAGCCTCAAAACCCACTCCCAGTAACACATCTCCAACAAGGCCACACCTCCTAGTCCTTCCCAAACATTTCCACCAAGTATTCAGATCTATGAGCCTATGAGGGTCATTCTCATTCAAACCACCACAGTCACATTCCATCTACTAGGGAGAAAGAGGAGGAGTGGTGTGTGATTCAGCATTTCCACATAAGGGCTGGCCCTAAAGGAGGGGCATGATCCACTCAGCTGCAAAGGAGACTCGTCTCATTAGCACCTCTTCGTCCTCAGTTTCAGAGTAAGAGGCAGGCGCAAGGGGTACTGGAGGAAAACAGACCACGTTGTGTGTGTCTGAGAGTGTGGGGAGTAAACCTTCATGTTCTGTCACAAGAAATGAGAAGAACACGGGCATTACTTCCCGACCCCACGAACACTCTTCCGTTAGCAGCCAGAACCCTTTGCTCTCAGGGCACCAAAGGGAAAGTGTGGAACAGGAAGGGGAAGGGAAGACACAGAATGAGGCCCCAGTGCCTTGCTAGTCCTCTCACTTAGCATCTATCCTTGGCCTGGCACGGAATTAGGGCACAAGGGTTCCTGGGATGACTACTCAGAGAGGGTGCTCATTTCTGGAGGGTCTCTCTCAGAGCAGCCAATGCCCAGATACTGTCCTAAGCCAACACTGTCCACCTTAGGCACAGGCTTCACATTCAAGCACAACTCCCAGAGTTGTGTGATTTCCAAAAACAATCATGAGGAAATGGCTCACAAACAGTGCCTTTTCCTAAACATAGTTACCTCCTGTTCTTGATCACATCTGAAAGAAAATGCTATCTGAAGTAGGGCACTAGCCTCTCAGATGACATGAAGACTTCCAAGAAATATTGGAAAGTAGTGAGGTCAGGAATGAGAGGAATTTCAACACAAGTTTTTGGGGGATTACCACGCATGGAAAAAAGCAATAGCTGTAATAAGGGAGGTCATTCATTCCAACACGCCTGGCACCATGTCTAAGTTCTATATACAATAATGAGTTTTTGTATGCACACAGGCACTTTAATCCTCAAATAACTCTATTTTACAAAAAGTGAAACAGTCCCAGAGCACAAAAGTATGTAAATATGCATAACTAGCCATACAAGAGCCAACAGTTGAGAGTTAACATTAAACAATACTAGCACCTCGAACAGCAAACACTACTTAAACACAGGACTACGCATTCTGGCAGGCATTTCTAAGAAGTTGCACTAAATTCAAAGCCTTCATAAAAGAACCATAATTTGAGTGAGCTCATCATCTTAGGCAATGTTCTGATAAAGCCTTCTGTAAACAGAAGGCTTCTCTTGCACAGTGTGTACCTGAGAATGTTTTGTACATTTTCAGACATGGCATTCAGCGACTCTGAGAGGGAGAAGAGGGTGGGGGTGGGCATGCACATTTGTAGTGTTTTCCAGTCTATCGTCTCTGTGCTTGCAGCACAATCATTCAGGAACCGACTGTCCCATTTTTACAACACTGGAAAGATGAAATTCTTTTTTCAACCTGAGAACTAATGTAAGAGGGGCTGTTAGGCAGCAAGTCATACACATTTCCCTGTAAAAGGGCAGCAGTCACCAAGCANCACCAGTCTCGCAGTATTATGTGCCTAACTTGTCACCGCCCAGTCTTTAAAAAATATTTTATCCATATATATTAATTGCACAAGTCAATGGGCTTCCTGGTATTTCTATACATACACATAATGTACTTTGATCACAACCACCCTCTATTGCACTGTCTTATCTCCTCTCCTTTCTCCTCTCTATATCCCTAAAATTACCCTTTTAATTTTATACTTTTTTCCCCAATTACATTCAGCATATGAGACAAAGCATGCTTGTCTTTGAGACTGGCTTATTTTACTTGATATGTTAATCTCTGGTACCATCCATTTTCTTGTATAGGATATACTTTTATTCTAAGAGCTGATAAAATTCCATTCTGTGTTTAAATAAAAGCACACAGACACCCTTTAGCCTAGGCTGGCTCTTTAACTTGGCGATTGGGACAGCACTGCAGTAACTGTAGCTGGGCAGGTACCTCTATTGTGTGCTCACAATGATTCATGGGAACTTACACCCAAGAGTGGCAGTTCTATTTTTAATGTTTTGGAAAACATTAAATTTGGAAAATTTGGAAGCCCTCTACAATTATTTCCTTAGAAGACAGACAGACAAATTTACACACCCACCATCAATACATAAGGGTTCTTTCCTCCACTCCTTGACATCCTGGACAACAGCTGTTTTTTAGTTTTCTTGATGATACTTGATCTAACTGAAGTGATGGAAACTCTAGGTATGTTTTAACTTATTAGTGTATGTGTGTGAGCATGGGGCCATGAGTGCCACGTCCAAGTACGGACGATAAACAATAACTTTTGGGAGTTGGTTCTCTCCTCCCACCTTGTTGAAGTCGAGCCTCTTATTTCACTTTCAGCTGTTCTGAATAATCCAAGCAAACTGGCTCCAGAGTTCTGGGTGATTCTCCCATGTCTGCCTCCCACCCCCCATGTCTGCCTCCCACCCCCCATGTCTGCCTCCCATCCCCCATGTCTGCCTCCCATCTCCAGCAGGAGTGAAACAATTACAAATGTGTACCACTGAGGCTGGAGAGATGACTCAGCAATTAAGAGCACTGGCTACTCTTCCAGAGGACCCAGATTCCACTCCCAGCACCCACATGATGGCTCATAACATATGTAACTCCAGTCCTAGAGAATCCAATGCCCTCTTATAACCTACAAGGGCCCTGCATGGACATGGTTCACAGACATGCATGCAAGCATCACACCCGTACACATAGAAATAAATTAAACAAAACAAAACCACACCACTGCACCCAGCTCTTTCTTTCTTACCATATGTAAGACAATGTATTCCTGGGAACAAAAGGTTCGGCTAAACCAGATCATCCTAGCCTAGGGTTTTTGGACACAGCCTGCCTCAACATACTTACTATCCTGTCACATGCATTCAAATTGCCCTCAAGTCATGTCATTTCTACACATTTTTTTCACATCTACCATCTACTTTTCTACACAGTTATTGCCTAGTCCTTTCAGCCTTGGTGATGATTGATGACTGTGGTACTTTCTGATGTGGGGGTGGGGTGATGGCAAATCCCTTTCAGCCTGAGCCCTGGTGATGCCTGTGGCACCTTCTGACGTGGGGGTGGGATGGTGGCAAATCCTTTTCAGCCCTGATGATGCCTGTGGCACCTTCTGATGTGGGAGTGGGGTGGTGGCGAATCTGCCAGTTTTGGCTTTGTTTCCTTGACTATATTCTTGTGAGCATTTTCTTGTAAATTCTGCACTTTCAGCATCTATTACATATGGATTTGACATTTTCATAGCACCTTTAGCACTGTTTCTTTTCCCAAAGATCTTTAAAGTTGTTTTTCATTCTGTATATAAGGGAGGGGTGTGTGACTGCATGCAAGTGCCCACTTAGGCCAGATGCCTCAGATTCCCCTGTTGCTGGAGCTGCAGGCAGCTGTGAGCACTTGAGCACTTGACATGGGCGCTGAAAGCTGAACTCGGGTCTTCTGCAAGACTCTGGACCACTGAGCCATCTCTCTAACCTCTTTGGCACCATTTCTTAAGGCCGTGTTCCAGATATTAAGTTAGTATCTATAAGACTATCAATAATAGCACCAGAGGATGGAGGGGAGACTGACGGCACCTTTGAAATGAGGACGACAAAGGAGGCCACCTCATCAACTAGGGCTCGACCACCTGACAGCCGGAAGAAAGCCACTTTCAGTGTTGTCCTCCATTTATGGACACCCAGAAATAAAAAGGCCTCTACAACAAACAACAGCACTAATAAATCAGTGCTGATATGTAATCAGCAGCTGATCGATGTTAATTCTCTGAAATAAATGCTGAAGAGCATTAAACAAAATAATCAGGCATAGAAACTTTATTAAAAGGGGGAGGAGCAGAATTTAGAAGAAAATGTTCTGCCCTGAAACAATCATTATCAACATTTTTGACACATTTCTTTCTACATTAAAAAATATACTGGGGAGTGAACTATAAGACATTCATCTTTAATATGGAATTAGCTTTCCTGGGCTGGCAAGACGACTCGTCAGGTAAGGGTACACCTCACCCCGCCCAAGTTGGAGGACCCGAACTCTATCCCTGGAATTCACATGATGAAGGGGAGAGCCAGCTCCTGCAAGTTGTCCTTTGACTTCCGCATCTCGGCCATGGCACACACGTGCACACACACAATAAATGCAATTGGAATAAGCTTTTCCTACATCAGAAAAGTTTTCTGAGAGCATCACTTTAATAGCTACATTATTTCAGCATTAATATTCCCATGCCTATTGCAAGAATGTTTCATACCTTAAGGCTACATAGCTACATTGTTTCCAATTTGCAACTATAAAAATAACATTGGCATAAACACTTCTTTTTCTTCCCATTTCTGATTATTTCCTAAACAAGACTCCTGAAAAGGACATTATTTATTGAGTCAAAAGGAGCACACATTTCTTGGACTTCTAATAACACTGGGTTAGATTTTGAACCGATGTGTGTGTCCCTAACACTATGCGAGTGTCANTCACCCAACCTTTCATCAACACTGAACACCAGAAACATGCAACCAATCCCCTCCATACTNCAAAAACACCTTTGCTATCTAATAGGCACAATGGCACTGCTTTTTTTTTTTCTCATTTTAATTTGCACTGTTTGTGTGCTGGTGCATAGAACTTTTAAAATTTCCACTTGCCTTGTGAATTTGCCTTCTCCAGAACTTCCCACTTCCTGTGCTCTGCCCATTGGGAAGGCACTTTCTAAGCAGTTAGCATTTATAAAAGCCAGGAATGGGTCCTGCCTCTGCTCTTTACTCTTTCTTGTTTTAAATTGTCTTCTCATTGTTGGTCTAGTGCTGGCAAAGGTCATGAATGTCAGCTAATCCATTCTGATAAGAGATTGTCCTATATGTCCCCAGGGCAGAGCAATGATTGTTGGCACCCGTGTCCTACATATGTCATTCTTTGTATCATTTTTAACCTAGAGTTCACAAGCACCACTCAGAGAAGAAAGCTGCTGCACTCAGAGGGGGAGGGGCACCAGTCCCCACAAGAAAGCCCTCATGAGGACTACCTCCAACAATAGCGTGTAATTAGAAGGAAAACTGGAGATCTGTCAAAGCACATGCTGGCCTCCACACTTGCCTTCATCTGCCTGAGATGCATGGAGACTGGGCCACAGGATGCTGCCTCCACCATGCTGCCAAGCCCACCATGCAGGATACCCAGGGAGCTGTCATGGAACAGGATGCAAACCCAGTTCAGAGAAACCCAGAAACCAAGGGAATGGCTCCGTAAAGGACCCCCTGTAGCAGATTCTGGCATCCGAAACTTCTGTTTATGACCATAAAAGCCACATAGGATTTATTAGACTATGTTGTTTGATCCTATAATTATCTCTTTCACTTTCTCTTCTGGGAGGCAGCTTACCTTCCTGTTTTGTCTTTGACATGTTGGCTGCATCTCTCTCATGTCTTTTTCACCTTCTACTTCATATTGTAATTCTTTGTACGTGTTTCTTACACATATGCAATATACTGACAACTGTTAACTCTTTAAGGACATATGCTTTGGGAGAGCTGTCCCCATTCCTCATCTGGAAATGAGGGAGGGCAGCACACACCAAACACCTGGGCTCCACCAAGCTACAGAAAGACGAGTGTGCCAGAGGCAAAGCTAAAAGACTGGAGCATTGAAAGGAGCAGATCAGTTCGAGACTTGGAGAAGCATTTACAAAAGCTATCTATCCACATCATCTCCTTGCAAGAAGTGGTCTCCAACGATGGCAAATGTGACCTATAGAAGCTCTGGGACAACCAAGTCAAAGTCACCTTGACTGGAAAGGTCTAATGTGACTAATCTGAGAGACAGCTAATGAGAAGCTATTCTGTTTGGCCTTTTAACTCATAAACCCAACTTCCTAAAACACCAAGCATACCCTGCTTCTCAGGCAATGCACCCTAAAGGGACAGACAACTTCTAGACCAGGGCCACAAGTATCACCGATGCCTCTACTGTCTCTCCCTACTGAGACGCTGCTGTGCCAAACAACATGCTAAGCACATTTGTAATGGAGCCTGACATGGCACAGAACCGTCACCTGGCTTCTACACATGGATGCAGGGCTGACCAAACACCAGCTTTCAGCCAAAACACTTACATGCAACATGGACACACGGCCTTCACATCCAACTGGCTTTTGTGTTTACAAGTTGTAAGACAGTGGGCAAAATATAATACTTTCTCTGAGCAAATCTATTAACAGAAAATGAGTTCAAATAAGATTATTTTGACAGTACCTGGAGGATGGCAAGAACTGAATAAATTGCTGCTACCACTACATCTCCTCATCTGTAAAATCAACATTTGTTTCAACCCAGGCTACCACTCAAGTACTAAATTGTGAGAATTAAATAAGACATGTAAAAATTTCAATATAATAGCCAGTAAACAGTGACTCCTCAATAAGAACAGCCATTGTTTGTAATTAATGAAGAGAGTTGGAATTTACAAAGCCATGCATACACTATCAGGATAACTCAGTTCTATTTCTGGCTTCCTCACTAACTCTGGAATATAATCTCATTCTAACTTTCACTAGACAATGTGACATTTGTGAACACGTGCCTATAATGGTGCATATATAATTCAAACATGGGTTCATACGCATAAAAGAGAAGTCCATAACAGATGTAAGAGAACAAAAAGCAACAAAAGAATCAATACGCAAACCTACAATATGCTAGGATAGCCACAGCAGAGGGGACCAGCTCCCAGGGAAAAGAGAAGGTTCATATCCAAGCCCAGCATTGCAGGGACACCCCCACAATGGCTCCACAGCTTCTAAGAGCCAGCCCTGGAGAATCACTACAGCGGCTTCTCAACCTGAGATATCTTCTGTTAAATCAGATATTGACTAATCCTTCTCCAAAATCGTTACAGGAAACAGCTTTGTGTGAAGAGCATTTTGAGACTGTTATTACTACATTTTATTTATGTATTTGTTTCTTTGTGTATGCATGCACCGTGGCACCCATGTTGATGTCAGAGGACAATGGTGAGGAACTGGTTGTCTCCTTCCACTGTGTGCATTTTGGGGATTGAATTCGGGTTGTCAGGCTTGGCAGCCAGTTGCCTGGACCTGCTGTGCCATCTCACTGGCCCCATTTCAATGTTTTAATCATGCATGAAGATCAGAGGGGGAAGCTAATCTATGTCTATACTTCATAGGTGATAAAAACTGCAGAGTAAAACATTCTTCTGTATCCTTATAAGCACAGTGTGGTAAAAATAGATTGACTATCCCATATCCAAAATATGTGGGACTGGAAGTATTCTGGATTTCAGATTTTAGAATAGTGATACACACACAGAAACATCCTGGGATGACCCAAGGAAGAAATATACCCAGACTTCGTATACCTCTTTAGCAATACAGGTTGCAGGTAATTTTATGTGATTTTTTGATACCTTTACTGATTTTGTATATGAAACAAAGTACTATGATGTAGAATCTTCCCCTTATAGAACCATATTAGTGCTCATACAGTTCTTGGTTTTAGAGTATTCTGGATTTTGGATTTTCAATTAAGGTTATTTTTTACCATAAAACAATCTTAGGATGTGACCATGTTGTGACCAACTCTGAATGGGAATGCTTGTCTGTCTAGCTCTATATTCTAGAGTCTATATGACAGTAAAAGACAGGAGTTTCCATGGACAATAGGGAATACCACAAGGCTGGGAAGTTGGATCAGCATGTAAGAGCAGTTGCTGTGCAAGCATTAAGACCTGAATTCAAAACCCTAGCACGCATGTAAAAAGCTGGGTGTGGCTACACAGGTGCCAGTAACCCTGGGACTGTGGGAGGTAGAGACAAGAGAATCCCAAAGGCTTGCTGTGGCCAACAGCCTATCACCAAGTTCAGTGAGAGGTTCTATCTCAACGGAGTAAGGTGGAGCTCTTGAGAGCATGATGGTTGGTTTAAACTGCTATTGATACAATTTAGAATTGTATCTAGGACAGGAGTCTCATTGAGGGGTTATATAATTGGGTTGGCCTATGAGCATGTCTGCCTTGGGGGGTTATTATCTTCATTATGATAACTGAGGTGGGAAGACCACTGTGAGTGGCATCATTCCCTAGCCAGAGGATCCTGAACTCTCTAAAACCCAAGAAAGCCAGCTGATCACCAGTAAACATAATGTTTTCCTCTCTGCTCTTGACTGTGGATATGAGCGACTAGCTGCTTCAAATTCAGGATGACTTGGCTTCCTTGCCACGATGAATTGTAATCTGGAATTTTAAGCTAAAATAAATCCATCCTATCTTAAACTGCTTTTTGTCAAAGAATTATTTTACCATGGCAACAGGAAACGAAACTAAGAGTAGGACAATCAACACTTTCCTCTGCCTCAGTGTACATGGACTGATAAGCACCCAAACACACTCCTGCACCCATACCACACACATATACACAAAAAATAAATTTAAAAAAATAGTGAATACACATGCTCTCCATGTACCAGAAAGCATTTGCTTTCATATGATAGGCATCTCTAGGTCAGTTCTCAACTGAGTTACTTATACTCAGGGCCTTTTTTAATGAATATTTTTGCAATTATTTTTAAAATTAAAATATAATTACATTATTTTGTCCTTTCCTCCTCTAACCCTTCCTATGGTCCCTCTCAAATTCATGACCTTTTTTTCTTTCATTATTATTGTTATACACACACACACACACACACACACACACACACGCACACATACACACACACACACACAAATACATAAATACAATTAGCTGAGTCTGTTTAGGTGGCCTGTTTCAGGGTTGACCAGTTGATATTGGATAACTCAATCCTGGAGAAGACTCATTCTTCTTATTTTAGCAGGTCTTAGTTGCCTATAGTTCTCGCCTAGTGATGGGGCCCCATGAGATTTCCCCCTTCCATGTTATCCTGTCTTTTGGTGCTGCCCTTGTGTGGGTCTTGTTTACCCAGCCATATTGTTGATGTATCATGGATAGAGCATTCCTGTTATTCCTAGGAGACACACTCTCACACCCGATTTCCTGGTCCTCTGGCTCATACAGTCTTTCTTCCCCGCTTCCCATGATGTTCCCTAAGCCTTCAGTGCAGGAGTTGTGCTGTAGATGTATCCACTGAGGCTGGACACCCCTGATCAGTTGTTCCCTGCATTTTGATCAACTGTGGGTTTCTGTAATTGTCTCCATCTCTTGATGAGGGGTGAAAGCTCTGCTTGTCTGTGGACATGAGGATAAGTATTTAGAATGCCGTCATGAATGACATGGTTTAGTCAAGAGGCAGTAGTAGGGTCTTTGGAGGCATTTTCAAACTTTCCATACCCATATCACACCTCTGGGGATGCGACCCAAGGACCAGAACTGTAAAAACTCTTCAAACTGTAAAAACTGTGTGCAGCTATCCGAAATCTACTGAAAGCGAGACAACTTTAAGCATTCATCTAAAGCACACAAGATATTACACAGAATTGTAAAGTTGCAAATAGGACTGGAGAGATGGCTCAGAGCATTAAAGTACTTGTTTTTACAGAGGACTGGGTATGGTTCCCAGCAACAACATCAGGCAACTCACAACTGCTTGTAACTCCAACTTCAGGGGATCCAAGGATCCAGTGGCTCTTTCTGGGATATAGCACCGAGAGACAAGAGTGTGTTAAACCATGACTCCATGAGGCACCGAACAAAAGAGTGCTTGCTGTCTTCTCCATGAGTCTCCCCTCACCCATGGAGCTCAAGCTTCCAGTCTGTTAGTTACGACAGTGATATGCTTTCAAAAAAATTATTTGTGTTCTTTTAAAATAGGGTATCTGTAAAATTATTTGTGAGCCATTATTATAAGTGAGTGAATATATGGACGTGATTAAAACAAAAACAGGAGAAGAAAATGGAAATTATATTTGGCCTAAGACCACATATATAACATGGAATCTGAGTAACTGAATGGATGTATCTTAAATTTTCATCAAGGTTGTTACAGAGATGGCACAGTAATAACTATTGCAAACAAAAATCACCAGTGTTGGGCAAAATAGGGAGAGAAAGCATGTTGAAAAGATGGAGNACTTACAGAATCTCAGAAGTGTCTCCCCACAGTTGTATATGAATGGCAAGATGGAAAACATACTTTCACTTTGGAGGAACCTGGCAGTCAGCCATCTAAGTAAGTAGTCAAAGCTTACATCACCAACAATAAGCCACAGGCACATCCCTCACCCCTGGATATGGCACTGAGAAGGGCACAGCATGGCTTCTATGGCTTGCTTGTCGATTGCATCCTTCAGTGTAATCATATCAGAAAAGCTCCAATCACAGGAAACCCTGTTAAGCCACTGACCAATTCTCTCTCCAAACATCAGTCGTGAGAGAGACTAAGGAAGCCTCAGTGATGGAGGGGGAGATTGCAAGCCACTGGGACAAGAATGTGGCAGGAGATCCTGGATGGAATCCAGAACCAGAAAAAGGGACTTCCCTGGAGAAGCTGTGAAAGGATGCTGAGTTTGAAGCACTATAGCAATGTGAATTTCCTAATTTTGCTTATTGCACAATGATTTTTGCTAAGAGAAGGAGGACAAGAGCTCTCAGCACAACTTTCTGAAAATCTAAATTATTTTATAAGCTTTAAAGATGAATGAATATGAAGGAAAGTTTTACTATTTTCTTCTCCTCCATGTTAGGTCAATGTGCAGTATGCTTTAGAGATGAAAGAATTGTGTCAAGGATACCTGAGGAGGGTACCTGGCACCTCCAAGGAGAGATAAGTGGGCAGGTTACTCCTAATGCCTACACTGATGGTCTATGAAAGGGTGCAATGCTTCATGACCACTTATAAGACAACCTATAAAGCCTGGTAGAAACATCCCTTGATTTTGAGTCAAAGGATGGGTATCAATGCTGAAGTGTTGGTTCTAATAAAATTCACCAAGTAGTGGGCTAGGCTGGCTGATCAGTGAGCTCCTGGGGTCTGCTTGTCTCTGTACCCCTATACTGTCGTGAGAGGTGTGTGTAGCCAGGACCAGCTTTTACATGGTGCTAGTGATCTGAACTCGGGTCCTCCGGCAAGCNCTCTCCCCCACTGAGTCATTCCCCTCATTGAAACACATTTTTTCCCCTCACATAGAGGCTTATGAGGATAACAGTGAACAAACGTACCTCAAAATATGAGATAAAGGGCAGGGCCCTGCTATGAAAACTTACTAGATTTACCAAGATTAACTACAATATCTACTTCATCAAAAATAACTCTGTGGCTTCAATCCCAAGTCACAGCATCCTAGAATCTCATGGTACCAATCCTACACAGAAGCAAGCCTGTNCTGCCTGACCCTGGACCTGGGGACCGCCAGTCTCCATATGTGGCCAGTATCAA
Source organism: Neotoma lepida (assembly GCA_001675575.1). Lineage (NCBI taxonomy): Eukaryota > Metazoa > Chordata > Mammalia > Rodentia > Cricetidae > Neotoma > Neotoma lepida. The sequence goes on along the minus strand of LZPO01055112.1, from coordinate 132,316 downwards.
GAGCTATCATCAGTCCCAAGTTAATACCCTCCTCTTAGTTCCAGTTTTAGTGCTAAATCCTAAATAAATGCAAAATGACCATTTTCCCTTTCTGCTTCTGATTCTAGGTGAGTGGCTTCATCTTGTGTTTGCCCTTCTATGCTTTGTGATAAATACCTTTGCAGTATTTTTATAAGCAATCAGATGCAATCAATTCTCTTTTATCTTAAGACTTTGAAACAGATACTCAGGGGGCGGGTACCTGTAAAGGCTAGACCTTGCTGCACATCTGTCTTCTCACTGTGCAGCNATTCTCTTCTCTTCTCCCCTCCCCTCCCTCCTCAAAGGCTTTAATAATTGCTCTGATGATGATCTCATGTAGGTCATCTTGCTTACTCTCATCAGTGCAATTATATCACATTGAAAGGGAACTGTGTGTTCCAGCATAGTCTTATTCTTCAGTTACTTCAAGATCCATTCCCACTGTGGTTTTGTCTCTTAAGTTTGTTTTGTGGAGGCCCCACCCTTGGTCTATGAGCTAGGCAAACTGGTGTCTCTCCCTCTAGTCTAGTACGAAGAAGCCATGGTTGGTCCTCTGAGACGGGCATATCCCCCACCCCAGTGCAGGGATACATCAGGAAGCTTACAGGGATAGTCTGGAAAGAGGATGTCTCTTTCACTGAGTACCATTTGAACAGAATATTATCCTGGATATGTAGGCCTCCTCCTATCACAAGAAGAGGTCTGTCTTTCAAGATCACATCAAGGAGCAGAACAGAGGGAAAGGGGGAAGGAGACAGAAGCAACAAAAGAAAGCAAAGAAACAGACAGACAGACAGACTGGGCAGGNAGACCACTGAACAAATCATTACATCCCATGTTCCACAGCTATAGCCGCTGACTGTTTAGGCACATGGCCTGATATTCTTCTCAACATCGGTCATTTTGAGTTTGGTTTGTTACTCACAACCCAAAATGCCCAGCCATAAACCAGGGAAATGAACACCAAACATAACCCTTTCTGAAGAGAAGATGCTTCCAGCATCAATGTGAAGTCTTTCTAGGGGCAAGGGCTGTGAGCTTCCCAGGCCTTCTCCAGATCCAGCTGATAGCCTTTTNTGTGGCTTCCCATCATACTGTGTGTGGGCACTACAGATCTGGGGCGAGGGAAATGAGACCTCAAACTGTGGTTCTTTGGCATGCTGACTAAGGAAAGGTCCTTAGTAATGGTGACTTAGCTTCACCCATCCGTAACCAAGGTGAAAGTCAGGCCATCTGTAGATCAACGAGGCAAAAAGACAAAAGCCACTGGTCCCACTTTTCCTCTCAGAGCTGCACGAAGTTCCACTTTCCACCCCCACACTATTTTATTAAGCTACAATAAGCCTCAGATGAAAACTGTTGCCATAGGTGAAGCTTGCTGTAACATATGGTTGATCCAACCAAAGCAAAACATGTTAAACGCATTTTTAAAATCCCACTTCACTTGTAGAATGTTTTTAAAAGAAATCATTTAGCATGTTTCTGGTTTGCTGATGCATTCCAAATGTTGAGGTATGGATGTGTGTACATGCCTTAGGGTCACTTTATAAACCCAGAAGGAAGCACTCTGCCCACCACAGAACGTGGCTTGCAGGATTTGATTGGATACAATTTGCAAAAACATAAAGAGGTAACTTTGTGGTTTTGTCAACATGGTTAAGGGCAGTGTGCTTGAAACTTGAAAGCCGTCTGGGATGTTTGAGCAGGAAAACACAGCTACTCAAATACCCTCACAGCTGAGCAAAGCTTTTCTTTGCTTAGAAGTGAATACTTTTGTACCTAAGCCCTGCCTGGGAGGTGAGAACATGTCCAGTAAGGAGGCAGCTGAGTGATGAAATTAGGAGTGTAGTTCAGTTGGTAGAGTGCTTAGCTAGCATGCATGAAGCTATGGGTTCTACCACACCACACAAACTCATTCAGAAATAATCCAAGTACTTGGTAGGTTGAGGCAGGAGCATAGAAGTTCAAAGTCATCCTCAGCTACTTAGTGAGTTCAAGGCCAGCTTGGGATACATAAGAGTTTGTCTCAAGGAAAACAAATACTTGAGGAGGATGGAGGATGGGGAGGATCAGAGCTTCCTTGTTGCTGTTGTTGAAAATGGCTAGCAGTTTGGGTCATGCTTTCCCTCTGCCAACCTCCTTATCCTTACTGAGATCACAATATGAAGTCTTATGACCCATTAACAAACTGGAGTGCTGGAGTCACTCAGTTCCCTAGAGGCACACAGGCGCCCTCTGAGGATGTGTACACTTACAAGTTCTCCAAAGATGCCATATTCCTCTGGACCACTCTAGTCAAAAAACACAAGCATTGGCCACCATTTCTAAAACAATGACTCTTTCCATTCAACCAGGTAGATATCTCCTGTTCAGAGGATACCAGAACCTCTGTGGCAACCTCAACCTTGTCTGCACCCATCACTGTTGCTATTGTTATGTGATGTTGAAGCTGANTAGTGTTTTTATTTCTGTTAAGAGGAAACTTTAAATTCCTGAGAAAAACCAATAAATTCTGAAGTAAGTACAAAGTAACCACTGTTTCGAAAATACAGGAAATACTTTAAGAAGGCAAGTCAATAGAGAAAACGTATATTAGTGGTTGCTTACAGATGGGCTGGGGAGAGGTACCTAAAGGAATGATGGCTTGGGATTACAAGGTTTCCTCCTGAGGTAATAAAAATATTTGAAAAATTTCATGACAAATGTATAATTCTCTGAATAATACTAATAGTCACCAAATTATACTATCTAAAGGGGGAATCATGTGGGATGTAAATTACATCTAACTACAGATATTTTTAAAAAGTCAATATAATTACTTCATTACTAAAGATAAATAAAAGGACGGTGGTTGTTTAATTTTACTTAGACCATATCATTTTCCAGATCCCAGTTCCCAGGCTTTACTTTCTCTGATAGAAACAAAAAAGCAACCATAAATTCCCATTTGTACACACTAAGAATTTTTGAGAGTCTGTAATCAAAAAATAAAAAGACATCAATAACAAGTGTGAACAAATGGTGACCTTCAAACATTGTCAGTGGGAAGGCAGTCACTTTGCGGTGTGGAATAACCTTTTCGTACCCTGTGAAAACGTGTCACTCTGATTGGTTTAATAAAAAGCTGAATGTCCAATAGCTAGGCAGGATGTTCGGGACACAGAGAACACTGGGAAAAAGAAGGGCAGAGTCATGAGGAGCTGCGGAGGGAGCATGACATGTAGGAGATGAGGTAACAGGCTATGAACCACATGGCAGCACATAAATTAATAAAAATGGGTTAATTTAAGTCATAAGAGCTAGTTAGAACAAGCCTAAGCCATTGGCTGAGCTTTCATAATTAATAAGAAGTCTTCTTCTCATGATTTGGGAGCTGGCTGGCAGGACAGAGAAAGACTCACAACAACTTTGGAAAAATTAGTTAGTGGAAATCCTCAAAAGACTTACCCCCCCCAACTGAAAATGCCTGTCCACATAAAAACATATGCATAATACTGCAGCATGACTCATAACAGCCTTAAAATAAAAACAACCCAAGTGTCCATCAAAGGATGAATCAATAAACAAAATATGGTATATTGAGGCAAGGAATGGAGCACTGATGCCTGCTACAGTACAGAACAATCTTAACAATATAATTAATGCCAAAGTAACAGAAGTCCGACTCAAAAGGCCACNTATTTTATGGCTCCATTTGTAAAAATGACCAGAAATAGCTANAAGACAAAGCTGATTAGTAGGTACCTAGACTAGACTAGGGTAGAGGATGTTAGGGGATGACGGGAAGTGACCCCTAATGTGTATGCATTAGGGGCAGTGATCCTCAACTTCTGAAGTGGACTGTTGAGTGACTTGAGCAACTCTGCGGATACATTTAAACATGAAAGTTTCTATCATTTAAACTGGTCAATTATATATGAATATTAATAGAACAATCTATGACAGCATTGCTAAAATTTAACAAAAGTGAATTCACATAGGGACTTAAAAGTAATTGCTATGGCTTGAAGGTTTATCCCTCCCCCACCCCACCCCCATAAAAAAAAACCCACCGCACTTTGAAAATGCCATCTCCAATGCAAGAGTTGGGATGTATGACAATGGGAGGTGATGGGGATGGAGCGGAGTGATTGGTGACATTCTCTCAGGGGTGTGTCCATTACAAAAGGCAGAGTTTAGGCTCCCTTTGTTTTCCTTTTTATGCTCTTTGCCACTTTTATCTTGGGTCACAGGATGATAAAGGAAGTAGACACCAGGTGNCGTCGTTGTGGTGTCGTCCCCATCCCCCATCCCCCTTCCCCGCCCCCTCCAGTACTGGACTTCCTAGCTTCCAGAACTATGAGTCAGCATATATTCATTCACTATATTCAGTCTCAGGTATTATGAGAGAGAGTTACAAACAAAGACAGTGTCGTATGAATAAAACATCTCAAATACAGTCAATATAAGGGTTGTATAACCGAGAAAATNTATTAGGCCTGGCAGGGCTGTATCATTGAATAACAATTTAGGGAGTTACAAATTCAAGAAGCATAGAGTTTCTTAGGAAAGTCAAGTACTTACCTTTTCTCTAAGGATGCACAGGACATTGCAATTATCTCTACAAAATTAAGCTCAGTTTCTTTGTCTGAAAATAAAGAAGACACTATAACTCTTAGGATTCACTTTGTTATACCAACTTGTCGCTGGTTAATGGTCTCAACCTGTGTTTATGGATTCTTAGCATGAGGCAAGCAGTATCCTAAACTATAAGTAAATAGAAGTGAATAACTTAGAGGATATTCCTTTTGAGTTTATATTCTGGAAAACTAAGCTTCCCTACCACATATATTATCAGACTTTATAATAGGATTCAACAGTGTTATGAAATTCTATAAGAAAAATTCAAGAGGTAAATGGGATAGATAGGTGAGGGATGGGTAATGGATGGCTGCTATAAAAAACAAGATAGCCAAGAAAGAGTTCTCTCTGAGGAAGTCAAGTTTGAGAAGAGACCAGCATGAAACAAAGAACATCCCACAGTAAGATCAGAGAGGCAGAGGCTGAGGAGTTAGCTCATCAGTGAAGAACGGTGGCTGCTCTTCCAGAGCACTGGATTCCATTCCCAGCACACACATGGCAGCTCACAACCCTTCTTAACGCCAGTCCCAGGGGATCTGACGCCCTCTTCTGGCCTCTGAGGNCACCAGGCACATATTTGGAACACAGAAATATATGCAGGCAAAACTCCACACACACTAAAAAAATCTGAGTGGTAGAAGGTATCAGAAAGAAATAAAATAAGGAAATAATACTGTTTATAATAGCATCAAGACAAACAATAAAACAAAAACAAAACCTTAGGTGTAAATTAAACCATGGAGATTAAAGATCCGTACACTGAAAAACACCCACAGTAATAGTTCGGGGGGGGGGGTGTTATATAAGGCATCCAAATTGGACGAGAGTAAAATTGTCTGTTTGTAGATATATGATCTTATAAGTACAAAACTTTGATTCTATTAATGGAATAAGAATTAAGGGCCGGGCGGTGGTGGCGCACGCCTTTAATCCCAGCACTCGGGAGGCAGAGGCAGGCGGATCTCTGTGAGTTTGAGGCCAGCCTGGGCTACCGAGTGAGTTCCAGGAAAGGCTCAAAGCTACACAGAGAAACCCTGTCTCAA
>LZPO01055112.1:107471-117641 GCA_001675575.1 Neotoma lepida | reverse complement strand
AGACTAAATGATCAAACGTCATTGTGATCTGGCATAGATAACACATTAATTAGAATTAACCACATTTCAAGTGCTTTTTAGCCAAATGTGGTAGATAACTACCATCGTGGGCAATGCATGGAATGAGGGTAATAAAATTTCAGTTTCCTAAGAATTCAAGATGAATGTATTCAAGGGAGAAAAAAACAAGCAAAAGCAAAAGAATATGCTATAATATCATTGAAGAAACAATATTNCCATATTATATTGTGCAAGAACCCTATATAAACAATTACTCTCTAAGTCACTGTTGTTATGAGTGCGAAGACGCCAGACTGGCACACCTCTAGCCTGTCTGCAGGGATGGACACAGCTGGGAACTGCCACATATGCCCTTCAGCTCTTGCATTTCAGGCTCCACTTGAGCTTGATGGGTATCACCTGAGCTGAAATGAAGGCACTCTAGTGCCTTGTGTGGACAAGTTCTAGTTGCTAACTGGGTAAACCAGGACATCCATCTCCAGAGAACAGGGTGGGAATCACTCTTCAGAGATACTAGGTCAGANGAGAATTAGAACCAGACACATGGTGGAGAGCGCCTCCTGCTCCCGCCTTTCTCGCTNGGGTGCTGATTCAAGTCAGGTAACTCTCGGTGCCTCCTCTGCCTTATTTCTACAGGACTAGTCACTGTATCTCCTTCTGGCAGGGGTCACTACTGAGGGCTGACAATATACCCAACATGCCTAGAACAAGAGTTCAAAAGACAGCAAATAGCATAACCAATATTACAAGAATAATGTTATTAAAAGTATTTATGGGAGCTGGTAAGATGGCTCAGTACANAACCCTTGCTGCCAAGCCTAGTAACCTGAGTTCAATCCCCAGATCCCATGTAATAGGAGAGAACAGACTCTCCTGCAAGCTGTTTTCTGACAGACATATAGTAACACACAAACGCAGGCACATGCACACACACAGACACCCCCCAATAAATACTAAATTACTAAATGTAAAAAGTATCTTCAAGATTTATTTTACTTTTAATTCTCCCCTGTGTGTGTGTGTGTGTGTGTGTGTGTGTGTACCTGCACATAAATGCAAGTACCTATGAAGGTTAGAGGGCTAAAGGCATCGGATTCCCCTGGAGCTGGAGTTACAGGCAGTTGTGAGCTGCCCAGTATAGGTCTCACCCGAGAATTGAACTCGAGTCCTCTAGAAGATCAGCGCATGCTTCTGACAGCTCAGCCATCTCTCCAGCACCCACCCCGATCATTTTTAAAGCATTCCCATCAAACTTATTACTAGAGATTACAGGGATCAGGGGAAGCAGGGGAGATACCTTAGACACAAAATTTTAGGTGCACTGAAGAACTCAAGGATCAAGGAAAATAATGACTTCATATAGTATTGTTAAAAGAGCAAAGGATTGGCCATGCAGGTTCTCAGCAGAGCACTTCCTGGCATCCAGGGGACTCCAGGTTTAACTCCTAATAAATTAATACAAAAAGGAAGTTGACAATGAAGAAAATAGCAAAAAATCTTAAGAAGAAATGGGGTTAAGCTGTCAGCCTTATTTTCCTCTAAAGCCCTACCTCTGTTCAATCATGTCATTACTTAAGATTAGTTTATTCAAGTACCTGACTTTCACTCTTCTGCTGGGGGAGGGGGTGGGTGGGAGGGGGCAGTGGGGAAGTGGGAAGAGAGTCGAAACTCCAGGTCTTCACACTCAGGAAAAACAGGCAGCTCTTGGTCACCCAGCACCTGATATCACCCTGAGGCGTGACAAAAGAGGCCAGAGTCCAAGAAAAGTACCCAGACAAGTGAATGGAAGGCCAATGCGGAGGCAAACAATGGTTGTTGTGTATTTCTCATGATTAGAACAGTCTGGAGGCTCATCCATCCANCAATCTTAGGACCAGCGAGAGACACCAACCCAGACAAAGCCTCTCCAACCACAGCCAACCCGTTCTTGGTCCTGCTAAATTTCATATTCTCTCCCCTTCCCCCGTGGGATCCTCACACACAATAGGCTGCTCTGAGGGGACCTGCCTCCCCTTCCCTTCGCCTTCATTAACAACAGCAGGGATCAGATGCTGCAGACGAGGGACCTGCTCCAGACAAAGATGATTTAAATGGCAAATAAATACAGTGTGTGGGAGCAATCAAAATCAGCACCATGAAGGCCTCATTCTGGGCCCAGAGTATTTTAAAGCATGAGCAGAATTGTCAATGAAGTTTAAAAGACAGAAAAGTAAAAATAAACCCTACCACCACCGTGGCACCNCTGGGAGGGAAGATGTTTTANATTCTAACTAGAACTGCACCACGGACCGTCAGTAGGGCAGAAGTTGCACTACAGTGGCCTTCAGCACTGTTCGAAGTTCCAACAGAGGAACTGGGCTTCTCTGGTGTTTTAGAGGTTCAGCATGGTCAAAGGGCTGTAGCATATGGATCCTCGAAGCAAAGAACATGTACCCCACAGATCCGTTCCTCCCAACAGTCCACCTTTTATGACTCAACTGCATTTTCCCTCTTGGTATCAGATGATATCTTTCTACTAGTTCAATTGCTAATGCAACAAAGGAAAAGAAAAAGAAATTCAGGGAGGGAGAGAGGGAAAAGAGGAAAAGAGAGACAAAGGAAGGAACGAGGAAAGACAAACCCATACAGCTCTCAAGGACAGGTTTCTGCCATATGCTGCGATGCTCTGTTGGATGCGTTATTTAGTTCATGATTTATTGGCCCACAGAATTTTGGGAGGTGGTGTCTGTTCTTCTTCAACTACACAAATGAAAGATTGGACTGATCTAGTGGCTTGCCTTCTAGTTGTATCATCACAACCGCTAAATCAGAAGAATAATAGCACATCTTGGAAGGACTCCACTCTGAATTAACTAGGGATCTTTGTGGGGTGTGTGTGTGTGTGTGTGTGTGTGTGTGTCAGAAGAATGTGTCAGGTGTTCTACTCTAACCTTCTCCTGAGACAGGCTCTTTCACTGAACCTGGAGCTAGGCTTACAGCCAACAAGCCCCAAGGACCCTCCTGTCTCTGCCTCACCTGCCGCAGTGCTGGAGTTACAGACATGTGGTTATACCTGGCTTTTTATGTTGGTTCTGGAGATTCAAGCTTAGGTCCTCATGCTAGCTCACAGGCACTCTTATCCACTGGGTCATCTTCCAGCTCCCCAAATCTAAGGTTCTCAGTCCCAGCAGATTGAATACTTCCCAACCAATGACGGTAATAGAATCAGCATCCCCTACTATGTATCAGGATTCAACCAACTCAATCATTCTTTAAAAAAAATGTTCTTTCTAGATCTCCAGCCACAAAGAAAGATGACAAATTTTTATTGCTGTTTTTGAGACAGGATCTCTCAATATGTAGATCTGGTTGGCCTCAAACTCATGGAGATCTACCTGTCTCTGTTGGCCTCCTAAGTGTTGGGATTAAGGGTGAGCCTGGCACCAACTGCTTTCAACAGCTTAGATGATTAAACTTGTAGGAAATAAAGGAACTTCAAATGCTCTCCTTTATGGGGCCACAACTACAGAATGATAAGATGTAGTTATTTTGGAATGAAAAGATTTCACACCAAAATGTCTTCACAACTGTTTAATGAAGACAATGGAACTGTTTTCATTCTAGTTTAACTATTTCCGATAACACATCTCTATTAATATCACACACACACACACACACACACACACACACACACAAATGCACATACGCATGCATGCACAGACACTGGCTATGTAAGATGCCTTTGACAGAGAGGAATGAAATTTTACTATGAGCTAGAGTTCAGAGTAAAAGTAAAAGACTCCTTCTGGTCTCACATCCAACATTTTTATCCAGAATTTCCCAAAGAAGCTTTACCTAAATTTGATAATAGGTATTCCTTTTAACACACACACAGACACACACACACACACACACACACACGCGCACACACACACATACACACACACACACAGAGTACTGGGAGGTTCTGTATCCAAGTTAATTTAGAAAAATATAAATTAGACGCACTTCTAAAAACTTTGTGGCAAATATTAANATTAAAAGCTCTAAATCCTGGGGCTGGAGAGATAGTCAGGAAGGTGCTTTCCTTCCAACATGAGAACCTGAAGTTCATCCCCAGAACCCATTTTAAAAAGCCAGGCATAAACCGGGTGGTGGTGGCGCATGTCTTTAATCCCAGTACTCAGGAGACAGGTTGATCTCTGTGAGTTCGAGGCTAGCCTGGTCTATAGAGTGAGTTCCAGGACAGCCAGGACTGCTACACAGAGAAACCTTGTCTCAAAAAACAAAAAACAAACGAACAAAAGCCAGGCATAGAAGTATGTGCTTATAATCCCAGTGCTATGGGATGGGGATATTTACATATAAATAATGAGAAATTTGGGTAATGAGATCCATATCGAAATATGAAATCATCATGTATGATTCTCAGACACCTTATACACATAGACTGAAGTAATTTTCTACAGTACCACATTTTGACTTGTCACAAAGTCAGGTGTTAGAATTTTCCATCTGTAGCATCATGCTGGTGCTGAAGATAATTTAGATGCTGGACTATTGTGGCTATCCAATATTTGGATTAACAATCCCCCTTTTCCAACTTAACATTATTTGAGTTTCTCCCATAAGAAAATAAAGATCATAAATTTCAGCCTCCTGAGGCTATGGGACAATTGAATCAAAGCTCTTAACACGTTAAATGGCAGGGGAGCTGCACCAATAACAGCTAAGTGCCATTTCTGCTATTCCTGGTTTGTAAATTTCTACTGCATTTCATCANAATGCAGAAGTGTGTACTAGGCACCAGGTACGCTACACTTGGAGCTTCCCCAGAACTTCAGCCAGGCAGAGTGCTGGTCNGTGTCTAACTTTATTACTTCCCTGTTCTCTTACTTAGTACTTTCTTCTTTCCCATCCAGTATCATCGCCCTTGCACAAGGTGGCCTGTCCCTGCTGTCCTCACACTCATCATCTGGAGCTTTCAACAAGGGCTTTGGAAACAGAAAGCACGTGATGGCACAGGACCACAAAAGGAAGAGAAAGAGATAAACATGGGCCTTTCTGGTTCTTCAAGAGGAACACACTAAGCCACATTAAGCATCACAGGGACTGTTCCCTATTTCACTCAGTGACAGCTTACATAGGGTGNTGATTTGTGACTAAACAGTCATCTGCTTAAAACTTATCCCTTGTTTCTGACTGGATTCAAGGCGCCATCCATGGGAAAGAATGCATGTCTGATACTGTAAATCTGACAAAGAAACCATAGTTTCATAGGCCCTGAGGGTAAACTTACTACTATTATTTTGCTAAATGGACACAGTACCAAGCATCCCTTTCAAATGTATCTTTCTACCCATAGAGTAGTGTGGCTTNAAGACCTCATTAGAGAATGATCTCGATGCCATGGATGACAGTTAACACAGAAACTCACATGCTCAGCCACAAATGGCACGTCTATATTGCATCCCCTCAGCCCAAGGCTCAGGGACCATTAGAGAGGCAGAAAGGTTGTAAGAGTTGTCAGAGTTTAGGGAAGATGAAAGCGAAATAGTGTTTTCTGTACATGACAGGCCCACTACACTCATGAACTCACAGTGGCTGTGGTTGTCTCCACAAGATTATACAAGATCAAACCAATAGACATTCCCAGCACACAGGGGACAGGGGCTCACAAACCCCCAACCCTAGCTGAGAAGATATTGACAACTGATGACTTCTGGGAGAGGAAGAGTCAGTTTTCTTAAGGAATATGGCCCCTCGTAAGTTGACATGCTTCAGTGGATGGTCCAACACCCATTGTATATGAGCAGCACACATTGGACTGGATGAGTGTTGTATTCTGCTTTTATTTCTGTGGTAAACACCATGACCCCAAGCAACTTGGGGATGAAAGGGTTTATTTGACCTTACAAGTTCGAGTTCATCCTGGAGGAAAGTCAGGGTAGGAACTCCAGGCAGGAAATGATGCAGAGGCTGGGCAGGAATGATGTTTCCTGGGTTGCTCCTCAGTCTAATGCTTGGCCATCTTTCTTACACTTCCCATGACCACTTGCCCACAGTTTGCTGTGCCACCTCACATCAATCATTCATCAAGAAAATGCTCCCATGGATGCTCCTCCTGGTCAACCTGATGTAGATATTTTCTGAATTAATGGTCCCTCTTCCTAGATGACCCTAGTTTATAGCAAGTTGACAAAAAACTAACCAGCATAGTAAGTCATAAACTTATTTTTAAAAAAGAATGCATGAAGTTTGNAAAGGGTAGGGGGATGAGGGGTAGATCTGGGAGGAGTTGAGTGGAGGATCTGGGGGTAAATGAGATCAAAAGGCATTGTATAAATGTATGAAATTCTCAAGGAATTAATTTAAAATGCATTATTTTAAAAGTTTGGGCCATAGAGATGGTTCAGTGTTTAAGAGCATTTACTGTTCGTCCAAAGGATCCAGGTGTGATTGCCAGCACCCACGTGGTGAGTCACAGCTATCTTTAACTCCAGCTCTAAGGGATCCAGTGCCCTCCTCTGTCCCCCCTCCCCATGAGCACCAAGAACACACAGGGTGCATAGACATGCACTCAGGCAAAACATTCATACACATAAAATAAAAATTAAAAAACTTAACCCTGAACATTTTCAACAGCACAAGCAAATAAAGAAATACTTTCCTAAAATCACTAAGTCCTCTATTGAGGCACAGATTTCTTTTTGGTAAGGCCATTGACAAATTAAGTCCTCTCACCTAAAGCCAGCAACAAGGATGATGTAATGACTCACAGCTTCAGGAGTATTGGCTAAACAGTCTGCTGTGAAGTTCTACTAACTCATATACATTTTTCTTTCAAATGCTAATTCATATTGCTGAGTTATGATTAGGATAAGTATCTCTTTTCATGTTCTCACTTGGGCTGTTGGTGATTATCAACTAGATTCAACAGCACCCATTCTGCCCTGAGGTCCTAAAGAGCCTATTAGAATATGCCAGTGAACAGAAATCAAATATGCTTATAGATTTACAGTAGTCTTTGCATACACAGAAGGCCCTGGGCAAAAAACAGTCCCATCAAGTTGGAAGAAAGAACAGATATCAAATCAAGTCCAGGGGTTCTCAACCTTCCTGATGCTGTGACCCTTTAATACAGTTCCTCATGTTGTGGTGACCCCCAATCATAAAATTATTTCATTGCTAATTCATAACTGTAATTTTGCTACTGTTATGAATCTTAATGTAAATATTTTTGGAGATAGAAGTTTGTCAAAGGGGTCTTGACCCACATGTTGAGAACCACTGAAGTATAACATTAAACACACAAAAGCCAAACAGACATCTGACACTGGCAAGATTCTCAGGACAGAGAGTGGATTTGCCAAAGAAAACCGATCTCCAGAGGTAGCAATTTGTAAAAGAAGAATGCCAATTAACTTCAGAAAGGTCTGTCCGAGCATGTATGCGACCACAAAATGCTACACTGGACAAATGGCAGGGTCTGTATTGAAACCACTGAAGCAACCACTAAGTACAGATGCTGGGTGTAGGTCCCCATAGAGCAGCAGCCCACACCATAAGGGACTGAAGGAAGGTAGAGTCACTTGTCGAAAGACAACCAACCAAGCTTATGTAAAATGAAGGCTGGAGAGATGGCTCACAGAGTACAAGCTCTTACTGCTCTTCCACAGGACCCAAGCTCAGTTCCCAGTACCCATGTGGAAAGGCTCACAAAGACATGTAACTCCAGCTCAGGAGACCTGTGCCTTCTTCTGACCTCTGTAGGCATCCATATATGCACAACAAGCATGCACAGACATATACATAAATTTAAAAAAACTCTTAACAAAATTTTGACCTGAAAGCCAGAAGACTATCTCTCATAGTATCTGAAGGGGCTATACAAGCTGCCAAGGGAGAAAAACAACCCACAGTCCTACCCTTGTAAATCCTCAAAACCATAGCAATGACCAATACAGCAAGATATCCCCTAAAGGTATAACAATGGCACTCACATCTTAGGGGCAACAGCAGCTGTCTAACTGGGCGTAGGGTCTACTAAATGGGAGGAAATTAAACTTGGTACTGTAAACTTTGACATCTGAACTACACATCGTTGGTAAGGTCATGGACCCTAGAGGAGAACCTACTAAGGCTATTTCCTAAATTCTAATTGCATTCTAAATGCTTACTCTTGTACCCTTGGGTAAATACAGCTCTCGCCCCTCATTAAAGAGGCTTCTCTTTCCAGCAGCTGGTGACTCCCACAAAGATTCACAACGGGTCAAACTGCAGAGAATTCATGACTGTGGGATGTCCAACTCCAATTGATATATACACAACACACCCTTCCAAGGCTCAGGGAACACTGTGAAAGAGGTGTGTGGGGGAAGNGGGTAGGAGCTGGAGGACCAGTATGCTTGCTGCGAAATAGTGTCTTCCATGTGTTACAGGGAGCTACAACTACAGCCGCTTAACAACATGGTCACCTAAACGAGACTGGNACAGTGATAACACCAGTTGACATGCCAACATAGATGGGGGAATCTCACGAGTCTCCAGCCCTAGTTGAAGAGATACAGGCCTCCAATGGCTGCCCAGAGAGGGGAGAGGGAGAATCAGTCCTCTTTANGGATGAACTCCCTGATAGATTATCCAATCCTAAGTGGTCAGCCTTAAACATATGTACATACCAGCAACACTAAATGGACTCAGCAAGGTGTGTGGGGGTGTGTGTTTGTGTGCACACACGCACGCATGCACGCACACGTGCATGTGTAACAATAATAAAAGTCACACATTTGAGAAAGAGAAAGGAGATGGAAGGTGTTAGAGGGGGGAGGGGGAGGGGTTGAAATGATTATAAACAGCCCTCATTTGCAGTGTTTTTCCTCTTCACTGAGTACCAGNGATAACCCTGAGGATACATGAGAAACCTCCTGTGCCTACAACTGTGTCTGCAGGTCAGCCCTGCAATGGTGCCATTGTAAACCCTTGGAAGTAACACATCTCTACCTCTGGAGATAGCAGCTTTGTAGTATATCTTATAAGATATTTCAGGTTATGAAGCTCACACTTACACTGTTGAGAAACATTTTGTAGGAGTTAACCTTAAGTATCTATGGGTATTGTGAAATAATTTCAATTTTACAGAATACTCTTAAGAAATAAGCAAAGCCTGGCAGGTACCTATTTGCCTTCTTATCTTTACTAACAAGTTAATCCGGAACAGATTTCTAATAAAGTAACCTGCTACTGCAGTGAACAAGTATCTCTGATCTAGATTTTAAAAAATAAACATTTGATCATGTATATATTTTGCATTAAAGATAAAATACACATTGATGAGTATATTCTTCAGGTCTCTATGTCTTTATTGTTCTTTGTTCAGCACTGTGGTTGGTTCTTTTAATACTTCAGATATTAGCCTGAATTTCAATTTTGATAAAAGGTTATTCATAATACCTCCCCACTCCCCCACAAAAAAGATGAGCAGAACTGGTTCGCAATGGGAAAGACACCACTGGCTTCAGAACATACTACATTCTTGTTCAATGTGTACAATCTTTGTCCTGAATAATTAGACACATTTACAAAGGCAGCAAAAAGGAATTTGAGTGTCACTCACTGAGGAAACCCAGCTGCAGGGTGAAGTGGCTAGCTACCCAGAGGCAAGGGAGATGTCACACTGGATTTAGCACTTAGTGGCCTGGGAAGCTTTCCAAGTGTGAAAGAAGAGGGTCACCATGCTTGACTTGCAAGGATGACTTTCTGGTGGTCAGCATTAACACCCCTACTTGTTGCAATGATGTGACAGGACTTAATGGCAAATAGCCATCTGTCTGTCCCTTCCAAAAGATACCTTCACCATACAAAAAGATTAACTGTGGGTCAGGAGGGGTCCTCCGAGACTCACTTTCAGGGCCATTGTCACCACAGGTTGTCAGCACTGGGCATCTNTGCCAGTGTTTATTAAACATTTTAAATATTTATACAACTATGAAATGACTACAAATGCCCCTTTTGTTTCTTATCTTANACCAAATGTAAAAAGAGAATAAATCCATCAGCTGAGATCCCATAGGGATACATGTTGCTTTATGAAATCCCAGATAAATGAGATAAAAGTTTCATTTCTAGAATGGAATAGGAAAGTATAATGATTAATATTGACCTTCAACT
>LZPO01055112.1:96914-107213 GCA_001675575.1 Neotoma lepida | reverse complement strand
TTGTCCTTTGTCCAGTAGCTTGTGTCACCGATGAGAGAAGCAATTACTACAGAAGGTGAACAGAAGTTCTCTCCCAAGGTGTCTGCTGCCTGACCCTCNAGCAAAGATATTCATGAGAGCCCCTGAAGGGGAAGAAGACATCTGATTCATTCACAAAAGTGTCCCCAGCACCCAGCCAACCCCTACAACAGTAGGATTGCTTCAGGAGCTACTGGAACGGCTGAGACCTGCAACCTGCCAATTCTGAAAAGCATGGGCTAAAGAACTGAGTGGCAAGTGTTCAATTGTTGTTCTTCTTATGTAGTACTTTGTAGTAAATTTTACACAAACACACCGGGGGGAGAGAGGGAGGGAAGGGGAGAGAATGAATTACTCAAATAGTTCTCCTTGGCTAATCACAGGATTTTCTACCAAAGACATCACTATGCACAGTCCAAGATCACTCTCCCATTAGGAAATATCTAGAAATGTTAGGATACTTTTTGGTATTTCTCCATTTAGCCTATGTGAGTACCAAGTCATGTCCATTCCTGAGGAAGGAGAGGCCACTTAGAACTTTTAGATCTAAACTGGTTGTTAAAGAGGCCTCAATCAGGTGTAAAGGCTCCCTTTACCTAGATAGTGGAAGGGATAAAAATGGAGGCACAATTGCACCTATCAACTCAGAACCTAGCCCTGATTTTATATTACCTTTTGCTGCCTTCCCAAGAATTTCTCAAGTAGGAATTATTTTTCCATTTCATAGATGAGAAAAAAAGATTGCAAAAAAAAAGCATATCTTAATTAGGGTTTACTATTGCTGTGAAGAGACACCATGACTGCGACAACATTTAAATTAAAGGAAACATTTAATTATGGTGGCTCCCTTACAGATCAGAGATTTAGTCTATTATCATCATGAAGAGGAGCATGGTGACATTGCAGGCAGGAATGGTGCTGGAGAAATAGTCGAGTGTCCTATATCTTGAAGGCAACAGGATGTCAATTGACACAGTGGGCAGTACCCTGAGTCTATGAAACCTCAAAGCCCACCCCCCACTGTTATACACTTCCAACAGAAGGTGTGGCCCAGATTAAAGGTGTGCCCTCCAGCCTCAAGGTCTGGATTAAGTGTGTGTGTCATCCAGCCTCCTCTAACAAGACCACACTTCCTAATAGTGCCACTCTCTATGAGCTTATGGGGACCAAACACATTCAAACTACTACAAAGCAAACTTATTCTTTTTGAATAAATAAGCAAATAAATAATAAGTAAATAAATAAGCAAGCAGCAGTATCTGAACCTAGACCTCAGATCTCTCTCCAAATTCANAATCATGATATTTTATGGACTGATGGAAAGGAANAGAAGATAGAAAAAAGAAATGGGAAGACAAAGCAGTACAACCAACCAATGGTGTTTTTGAGTTTGCAGTCTNTCTATCCAGAACCTGGNAGTAAAAGCAAACGGTGTCCAAGAAGCAAGGCCAGGCTTTCCCTCACATCACTCCCTGTGCAAGGTGCTGTTTCCTCACCAAGCTCTTCCATATCTACTAGCCCTGGTAGACCTGAACCATCTCAGAATTCCATGAAGACCTAGTCTATATCATACAAGCTAGGTCTCACCATCCTTCAATTGTCACCCACCCTTAGATCTCTGCCCAATCTGTGCTTCTGTGGCCCTCTTAGCCTGTCCTGTACGCAATAGGATGCTCCTGGCAGCTGTGTCCTTGTCAATTCCTATTGGGACCGTTTTTCTCATGGTGTTGGCTCTATTGAAGTATTTCCATGTGCATTCTCTTGGAGGAGGAGTGTATGTCTAAGTATAATGTATATTATCAAGCTCTAAATTCNATTGGCATCATCAGCTCNACCAACAGCTGAGTGTCAGCTCTGTATATAGTACTCCAGGCACTGTACTAAATCCCTTGGGCCCGATTCATCAATCCTCATCCCAGTCCTATGAAACAAGGCCTATTCATATTGCTTCTTGTGGGAAAACAAGACTGAAGAGATTACATAACACGTCTAGCATTACACAGACCTCTTTCTCTTTCTACGGTCTTCAAAGTACACAGTCCGTGTAAGACAAAGCAGCAACCTGTCAATATTTAATGACTTATTTCCCTACTTTCTTCCCTCCCTCCCTGTGAGTTTCAAGTGTATGATAAACACTTTATAAGTGAAAGAATACGCCTCACTTGCTGCCCATAGAGGAATCATAATCAAATGGAAGATGCCCACACCTCAGACAGACACTAAGTAGAAAATGAAATGTTCAATAAATAGATACAGGATCATGTATCCAGAAGATGGCAGACACACAGGTTCATGAGCAGTTTCCCTGCCAAAGTCCCCAGCAATAGAGCCTCTAACAAACACCTCAGCCTTTACAACACTCAAAGCAAAGGTGACTTGTCCTTTGTCACAATCCTGCACCCTTGGCAACAGAGCACACAGGAAGTCTGCATCAGTATGTACCAGGGCAATTATGAATGCATCTGAGAGACTTGGCTCGGTAGCAGTGTGAGGACCTAGACTCTTACTATCCTGAGCACTTATCAGTGGAAGTCTGCAGAGAAATACAATCCCTTTCCTTATTTTTACAGATGATTGTTCATGACACTTACAAGCAGCTTCAAATGAGTACACAGGTTTTATTTCCCTACAGACTTTAAATAACGATGTCCTGCCACGGGCTGAAAATCTGGTTGGCACTGCTGAGGACATGTCAGCTTGAAGCTACAATACCTTTGAGGTATCAAACATATTTGGGAAATAAAAATTTTAAAAGGCAAAAAAAGTAACATTTTCCCTATGGAAAATTTNACTACTAGAATACAGACTTTCCTCCAAGCCTAGGCATATCAGTTACCTATTACAACAACAATGATGAATTTTAAGATCTGTGAGTCATTGCTCTCGAGTCTGTCTACAGGGCTCCCTTCTGCAGCTAGGCTGGCAGACTTGGGGCACTGGTATCTACTCTGTTCCCTTCCTGACAGCTAAGAGCCAGGTACTTTTTTTCTCATAGCAATGGCAAAGTGGAAGATGGCAGCAGACCACACGTACCTTCTCCCAGTCTTTGTTTGACTTAGGTTGACTGACAGCTTACTGGCCCAGCAGACCCATGGCTGAGCTCATAGTCAGAATAAAGGGACACCACAAAGAGCAAAAACAAGAGTGGGGAGAAATCAATCCATAGTTGTCATTCAAAACCACAATGCTCCAGGGCACTTGTAGAGACTGTAATCATTTCTGAATCCCATATCAATTTGGACCATGATTTTGTTTTTTGGTTTTTTTTTTCATTTTCCAATGGAGAGATAGCAGTCGAGAATTTTAGTGGAATTACATGTAGCATATCATATCAATCACCTGGAAGAAAATTTCATGAATTGGGACTGTACTGGAAACCAGGATGGTTGTTACCAACACAGGGAAATACGAAAACAGGGACCTTGGTGACAGATCTGGAATAGAGTATGTTTCCTGCCCAAGATGGCTTCATAATACAAACAGCAACAACTACAGGCCCTTAGTTAACAATAACTATGTCCTAGGCACCATAGCATGCAAAGCACTATCTATACTTCCTCCTCTTAAGGCTTAAAATAAACCTGTGTGCAGATACATACTCTGAGTAAGCCCATTTTACAGATGAGAAACGGATGCCAAGAGTGAAGCAAATGGGTCAATAACCCACAGCAAAAGAGTTGGGACTTGAACCTGGGCGTGTCTGGTTTCACTATGTAACCTCTCTCTCTTTCCCTGAGCCTCACTGGGCTTGTCATGCTTCCCTCTGTTATTTACAAATAATCCTCAGAGCTTTAGAATCTTTCTCAGTCACAGGAAGAAAGCCTATTCTATGAAAAGTTAGAAAACCTATTTTATATTTGACTCAGTGCTTCCTAGTCTGAGTTAATGTTTTGTCCTTTTGTACATTAACTAAGAATGTTTCTAGGGAGCAAATGGGATAGGACTAAAGCACAAGGTTTGATTGCTTATTATTATTATTCACTAAATTTATTAGTGAAAATCATGCTCAGGGGAAATCAGCAAAGGTCTGTGGTGGTTTGAATGAGAATGACCCCCATTAGATATTTGAATTTATGGCTTAGTTAGTGGAACTGTTTCAGGAAGGACTAGGGAATGCCGCCTTGTTGGAGGAGGTGAGGCATGTCACTAGAGGTTTAAGGTTTCAAAAGGCCATGCCAGGACCAGTCTCTTTGCACCTCCAACTCGGACAAGATGTAAGCTCCTTGCTACTGCTCCAGCACCATCCTGCCTGCCTGCCTGCCTGCCGCCATGCTCCCTGTCATGTTGGCCATAGACTCACTCTCTGAAACAATAAACAAGCCCCCAATTAAATGTTCTCTTTTAGAAGTTGCCGTTGCCATGGTGTCTTTTCACAGCAATAGAAAAGTAACTAAAATGGAAGTTAGAACCAAGAGTTGGTGGCCTATCAGGGCCATTCTTGTTGAAACCACCACAGGCTCCAAGGAGTACTGGAGAGAGAAAAATAGCCCAGCATTTGGTGCCAGACAACCTTCTTTACTTTTCCACAAAATGAAACAATTATCTGTTATATTCAAAATAGTAAACTAAATGCACATTGATCTAAAAACACATGTCAAAAGGTTGGAGCACATATTTCTATGCAGAAAAGCAAGCTGTTGACAACATTACTTTGTGATAGCCACTGTACCACACAGTATGGATCAAATCATTTCCCAAGTCATTCGTTGATTTGGGGACTCACTGGCATAGTCTTCTACATGGTGAAGTCCTTACTATCAAATGATGCCACTGTCTAAATGATATTTAACATAGGGAAACATATCCAGTAATTCCAAAGAAAGTCCATTCTGGTCACCAGGGTCCCAGCCTCAGGCACTTTGTTGTGATGAGAACAAATCCAGATGCCACTGGCTAGTGAGCAGGTATCAGTTCCTTCCATATGACCTAGATGTAGAAACCCAACCTTGGCCTCAGCTATCAATGTCACCCATACCTCCTGCCCTCATTCTTTTCCAAAGTCCCACCTGGTGCTATAGACTAAACAATGTTATGCCTTATCTGTGTCCATANGGCTGCTACCTGTTCTCTCAGACCATTGTCACCACTTCACAGCTTCGGTATTGCTGTCAGTCAGCACCTTAAACACAGCACAGCTCGCTGTCCTGGGGCCCCATGACTAAATTCCAACCCTAAGAAATACTTATTTTTATACCCTCCAGGGATTCCTGTGTTATTTAAATTAATTAATTCATGAGAAGATGGCTTTCAAAACAAACAGTAAATATTGCTTAAAATATGTTTTGGGGACACCTTTTAGAGTCACTGAATTGTACGTGGTAAAGCAAGAAAGCAGAAGTGTCATTCCTTCACTCTCTCTTGCTTTCTGCTCACGAATTCCAAGAAAACAGCCTGCAAATAATGCTTGAAAAAGCCAAAAATAAATTTCAAAAAGTGTGACTCTGTCAGCATATAACTATGATTAGGCAGAATCAGGAGAGGGTCCAAAACAGTGTTTCATAGTCAACATAGGCCTTATGNACATCTAATAAGAGCAGTACCCCCAACATGAAGGGCTGTGCAATAAAGGTTTTCACTGGATATGACAGTACCAAGACCCTCACCCTGTTGAACATGGCCAACAGCATCAATAGTATAACTGTCAGATCCTACCCAAGCCAATGCCTTGGAAGCTTATGTTACAAAGAGACTCCAAAGGACTTAGTTAGGGTTCTCTTTGAAAGACAAACCAAACAAGAGATAGACACACAGCAAGACAGAGGTAGAAAAGCAGACAGAGGAAGGAGGGCAGCACAGGGATTGATGGTAAGAAATCAGCTCCCACAACCACAGAGGCTGAGAAAGCCAAACCCTACAGTGTGGGCTGGTGTGCAATAAGGTTGGTGTGCAAAAGATCCCAGAAGATGCACTGTGGTGGTTTGAAAGAAAATGGCCCCCACAGGCCCATAGGGAGTGGCACTATTAGGAGGTGTGGCAGTGTTGGAGAAGGCATGGCTTTGTTGGAGGAAGTGTGTCTCTGTTCACTTCCTGCTGCCTGCTGATCAAGATGTAGAACTCTCAGCTTCTCTCCAGCACCATGTCTACCTGNACGCTGCCATGCTTTCCTGCTATGATGATAATGGACTAAACCTCTGAAACTGTAAGCCAGCCCCAATTAAATGTTTTCCTTTATAAGAGTTGCATGGTCATGGTGTTTCTTCACAGCAATAGGAGCCCTCACTAAGACATGCACTGTTCCCATTGAAAGGCCACCAGGCTAAAAGAGCTGCTGTTGAGCATGAAGTGAGGAGGCTGGGGATCTCACTCACACTGTGGGGAGGGTCGGTCTTGATGTCACTTTGTGTTGGTCTTCAGCTGGCTGGGTGACACTCACCCATATTTTAAAGAACAATCTGCTTTCCTGAAGCCTGGTGATTTCAAAGNTCATCTCCTCCACCAACACCATCACAGACACCCCTAGAACACTGTATCAAGTATCTGTGCGCCTCGTGCCACAGCCTAGTTGACACACAAAACGATCTGTCGTGAGCAGCCCAGCAGGTTTAAAAATTCTGGAGGTTTTTTTACCCAGATTTTCTAGATAGCATGGAGAAATTTTCACTAAAAGCAGGTGTGGGCTAGGAGGAATAGAGAGAAACCACAGGGAGAAACCATTGACAGATAAAGAGTCATCAGCTCAGCCTCAGCCCTTGGTACTCCTTCGCCTGCATCTGCATCTTCCCCAAGCGAGGTTATCCAGCAGGGAGGTTATGTGTGAAAAGCAACCACAGAACCAGGACTTGTAACCTTGTGCAAGTGCGCACACACATGTGTACAGTCAAGCTCATAGCTAGGATGGACGCTTTTCTCGGGACACTCCTCAGAGGGTTTGTTGTTCTGTGACTCCTCTGACGGCTGCAGGGCCTCAGGTTGCAGCAGTAGGCTCTTGGTCCCAGTTCCACCTCCATTTTCTCCTTAAGTGATCTCATTCACAGATTTAAATACCATCAATATGCCTGTGCTTCTCAAATTTATGTTTCCCAGCCCAGACCTTCCCTAGCAAACAGCGATTTCATATGGTACAGCTTAATATAGCAACCAGTTTTTTTTTTTTAAATTCTCACTCCTACCATCAACTTTTTCTCTCTTTAAATGATGCCTTCTTGTCACATGATGTGTAAACCCAGAAAACCCATTAAATCTGTACCTACTGCCATTTATAACTTTGTGAACCAGCTGCAAGGTGACTGTTCCGCTTTTTTTTTTCCTGTTGTTTTGACAAAACATTCTGACAAAG
This sequence comes from Neotoma lepida, assembly GCA_001675575.1. Taxonomy (NCBI): domain Eukaryota; kingdom Metazoa; phylum Chordata; class Mammalia; order Rodentia; family Cricetidae; genus Neotoma; species Neotoma lepida. The sequence goes on along the minus strand of LZPO01055112.1, from coordinate 99,919 downwards.
AGCAACTCAGGGCAAGAAGGGATGCATTTGACTTATACAGGTCATGGTGCATCACTAAGAGAAGTCAAGGCAGGGACTCACATGGTAGCTTGAGACAGGTGCCATGGAGGGACACTATTTGCTGGCTGGCTTACNGCTTTGTACTTAGCTCTTTTTCCTATAAAGCCCAGGCCACCTGGCTAGGGATGGTTCTGCCCACAGTGGGCTTTCCTACACCAATTGATAATCAAGACAATCTCTAGAGAGCCCATGGGCCAATCTAATTTAGGCAATTCCTCAACTGAAGCTTTCCTTTCAGACGACTTCAGGTCAGGTTGACCATTAAGGCCAACCAGGACAGTGACCAAGGTATGCCTATGTTTACTTTAGAGGCTTTTAGAGTATGGCTTTTTCACTCTGCCATCTGCCCCACTTCTGCCAAGTAGCTCCCAGTACCTGGTGCGGGGTTAGAGACCTATGGCCCAATGTGAAATATTGACTGGAAACACTCAGAATAAATCTGATGGCTGACTGATGCCTCAGAGAAGAAAACTTACATTTGGTAAAACAAACAAACAAACAAACGAAGGAAGGAAGGAAGGAAGGAAGGAAGGAAGGAAGGAATAGCCACCAAGGTTGCCATATAAGCATGAGGACCAGAGTTTCATCACCAAAGCTCATAAAAAAAAAAAAGGTGAGTGTGTGATACTCATTTGTGATTCCAGTGTTGGACAGGCAGAGGTAGGTAGATCCCTTGGGCTCACTGGCCAGTCCACCTGTCCTTCTCAGTTAGCCCCAGGTTCCAATGAGAGACTTAAGAAACCAAGGTGGATCACTCCTGAGGAATGGTACGTGAGTTTGATTTCTGTGTTCTGAGGATAAGCAGAAGCCCATTGGAGCTTGGCCAGGCTTCCAGAACCAGGGCTGCAGCTCCCATTGCAACATTCCTACAGAGCTGAAGCAGGTTACTGCTAAAATTGGACCAGGTTCAGCCTAGTACTGATGGATAAGCCGAGCCAGCACTGAGTGTCTGATGAGGCATAGGCTCCGCTCAGGAAAACAGTAACAAAAGCTCTTTGTCAACAGCAGCAGCACCTCCACCCTTGGACACACCCATTTTCCCTGTGAAATCTGGCTTCCATGCTTTTGTCTCTAATGGAGAGGAAATGGGGGTTTCAAAAGCTACTTGATCAGATGCTCCCCGTTTTAAAAACATGTGANCAAGCTAAAGCTCAGCGGGCCACACAGCACACCTGTCAATTTCAAGGTCTCCATCTCCCCGAATGTGCAAGTGGCAATAGTAAACAGATATGCTTTAGGGGAATCTGTGCTCACTTGGTGAGACAGCCTTGGGGGAGTGCCTGGCAGGAGAGAGCAAAACACGTGCTTGGGATTCATACCCTTCTTCCAGGCTTGTCTTCTCAACAGGGGACTGAGAAAGTCTGACAGACTGCAAGCCTGGCGGTGCCATGTTCTAATGCCCTTCCCATTCTGCATAGAGAACAAAGCAAATGGAGGTTGCTTCTCTGAAACTAACCCCTATCTTTGAGTTACAGAAATTTTACCTAACAGTAAGGGGGGTGGTGGGCAAGAGGGGAAGGAGCAGGGAGGGGGGGGGACATCTCCACTTCAAGAACAAATGGTCTTCTTCAAACAAAAGATGGGCTGAGGGGCAGCAAGGGACTTGCCTCTCTTATGAAGCCAGGCTAATTACTTTTCTGTAGGTTTTTCAATTAAATAAGCTCAGGGCCAAGGACACCTTGCCATATGTGGGAGGCTGCCCTCTGCTGTGGGTTTTCATTACTGCAGGAAGTTTGGATGTTTGGATTTTCAAGTCCAGGAATCCTGGGACTTGTGCCAGNAGAGGACACGGACCTATTAAACTCTGCCCTCTGCCCTCCAAATGGAACAAGAACCCCACAGTGTTTGTAACCAAAGGAAGGAATGTTTGGGAAGCATCCTGACCAGAGGATGCTGTTAGAACAGAACTATTCACACCCTGATGACTCAGCCTTGAGGACAGGGAAAGGCCCAAAGAAACAAAGGCAAGGCAACTTCGCAAGCATCCTAAGACTCCTGTGCACAGTGAATTGTTACACAGTCCCAGGTGCTGACCGTGAGGAATCAGCAAAAGGAAGAAAGCTCAAGTGGTCAGGGTAGACTAGTGATGTGCACTCTGTAGCTCTACAACTTAAGAACTCTTTCTTTCTATTCCTTCCTTCCTATCCTTTCTTTCCTTTCTTCCTTCTTTCTATCCCTTTCCTTCCTTTCTTTTTCTCTTCCTATTCCTTTCCTTTCCCTTCCCCCCCTTCCTTCTTTTTTTCAAGACAGGGTTTTTCTCTATGTAACCCTGACTGTCCTAGAATTCATTCTGTAAACCAGGCTGGCCTCGAACTCACAAAGATCTGCCTGCCTCTGCCTCCCAAGTACTGGGATTAAAGGTGTGTGCCACCACCACCCAGCTGACACCTTAATTAACTTTCAAAGTTGTGCAAGACACAAGTTTATGAGCCTGTTTTCTCATCTGTAAAATGGGATTCCCATTTACCTTGGAGGGTTGTACAGATTAGAACTCGTGTCTATATCACTCAGCTATAGAAGATGCTCATATAGCCTGTGTTGGCCTGTTGGTTAGTATTCTATCTAAAGGGATTTNTACAAGANAGTGGGAAGCTCAGTGTTCTATTATTTCCAGAATGAGCTTCATTTGAAGATTGAGGATGCCTTGTGGGGCAGAGGCAAGGGCTCAAGTTTCACCTGGCTCTGTTATATCACAAGCCCTTTGACCTTCTACAAAACAGAAGCCTTCACCCTCTACAAAATAGTAATTGTAAAACAACAACAAAAACACTCTCAGATAATAGTAATAGTGTTGGAGTTCCTGGCCACTCCCCCAGCTAAGTGACCTCACATGCACAGTTCATGCNTGTGCAAAGGGAATCCCGCTACTTCCTCCCCCTTCCTCCTCTTCCTCTCTCCAAGTGCAGCCGCACGTGCTCTCTCTCTCCCTGCCATCTTTCCCTCTC
>LZPO01055112.1:20052-34742 GCA_001675575.1 Neotoma lepida | reverse complement strand
CTCTTATCCCTCCCTGGTCTTATATAAAGGGAAATTTGTCTTTGACACCAACCTCACTTCTCTTTAGTTCCCATCTTTTAAAAAAAAAATCACAAAATCAGGATGTTGCATCTAGAGAAACAAGCCCTGTTGGAACAGAAGAGCAGGGGCAAGATTTTGTGTGGCTCTCCTTTGTTGTAGAAAGCATGGGTAGTAGGGATGGCAGAGAAGGAGCCCAAATGAACAAGCAGTAAGATGGGAAAATGGTGTTGCTGAGAGCAAATGCAGGTGAGAGATAATGAAATAAAAANCCCTGTGGGCTGTTGTTAGAGAGATCTGGGGTGAGAGCAGTGGGTGAGATGCTCTGAAAGGCTCAGGACGGAAAAGTAAAATGGTCTTCTATGAAGGTTACAAATTGGATCACTCTTCTGAAGCTGTATGTCAAGTTTCCATTGCAATCGTTTTTGCTCTAGAAGATATGACTCAATACAGACTTTAGACCAGACGGGGCCTTGGGATTGACTTGGGTCACACTAGCAAAGTGACCCCGTGTCTAACATTTCAACTGGTGAAGGAATCCAAATTATATACAAGAAAAGAATTAAAATAGTCATTGTTTCCTAACAGTAAAACAGGATAGCTCATGAGATAGGCAATTTGCCATGTCTATACAGGTGTCATAGCCTCAGCTGTCAATTTGACACAAACATAGTCAGCTGGGAAGAGGGAATCCCAAGTGAAAAATTTTCTAGATCAAATTGGCCCATGGTCATGTCTAAGAGACGTTTTTTTAATTGCTAATTAGTATAGTTGGTCCAGCCCACCATGGTGGTACCATCCTTGGGCAGGTGGACATTGACTGNATAAATAATTTTTAACTATACACAATATAAATATATATAATTTTTAATAGAGTTATCCCACATGCAGTGATAATGCTTCCCCCAACAACCAAAGACTATCTAATAAAAATGCCAGTGCCAGACATGGAAAACTTCCCTTGGAGCTGTTAACTAGGGAGCTCCAAGACATTCCTGAAACAATATAGCCTATTGCTGTTGCCTCCCAGAAACTGAAGGTAAGACTCTATTGCTGAGACACCACACACATCAGACACAGGACTTAGAGGAATCAAGCTGGAACTGACCTGGAAGTCCCCTGCTTGAGGAGGTATTATGCAAGTTGCTAAGGAGAAAAAGCACTATTGTTTGTTTTTTACTCTTTCGGGGGGGCCTGCCACCCAGCTCCAAAATAAATTACACACGGAGCCTTATTATTACTCATGAATACCTGGCCTTAGCTTGGCTTAGTTTCTAGCCAGCTTTCCTTAAATTTAAATTATCCCATCTACCTTTTGTCTCTGGGCTTTTCCCATTCTCTTACTTCTGTAAATCTTACTCTTACTCCATGGCTAGCCCCTAGAGTCTTTCTCCTTCTCTGGCTCCTAGCTCTCCAATCCCTCTTCCCAGATTTCTCCCTCTATATATTCTCTCTGCCTGCCAGCCCCACCTATCCTATCTCCTGCCTTGCCATTGGCCAGTTCTTTATTAGATAATCAGGTGTTTTACACAGGCACAGTAACACAACATCACAGAGTTAAACAAATGCAATATAAACAAAAGTAACACACCTTAAAATATTCTACTACAAAGCACCCCTACCCCGCTGAGAAGGCAAACCACAACACTGACTGGCCTGGCAAGATATGCTCATTGGTGCAATTGTGGCATTTTTCTCTTGAGAGTAGCCAACAGCTGTCTAATTTACCTAAGACTGATGCAACAGAAGGAAGTCCATGCCTAGNACTGCNAACCTAGCCAGTCACCCCTAGCAGGAAAGGCCACAAATTGGGGGAGACCTTATTGCTGTCACTTTCCAAAATCAATATAATTTCTAACTGCATTCTAAATACTTCTCCTTATACCCACAGATAAGTGTAGATCTCACCCTTCAACAAGAAAATTCTTTTTTGTCAGCAGAAGGGAACTACTACATAGATCCACAGCTGGTCAAAATGCAGAGACTGGAGATGTCCAACCACAGTTGCTACATCTACAACCCAACCTCTACACCTAAGACTCAGAGGAAGTTTTGGAGAGGGTACAGAAAGATTGTAAGAGACAGAGGACCAGGACCACGTGTTAGATGACATCTAGACATGATAAGGATGCTGCACACACAAAATGTCAACAATATAGTTGTCTGAACAAGACCTGCATAACTGGTACTGTTGTTGGACCAATGTGGATGGAGGAAATCTTACAAGGTCCCACCCTTAGATGTACAGGCAGTCAGTGGCCACTGAAAGAGGGAGAATGAATTTCCTTCAGGGACAAACTGTCTGATAGATTATCCAGTCCCAAGTGGTCAAGCACATCTACATAGGAACAACACTAAATGGACTCAANAGGACATGTAAGTATGTATGTATAATGCCTATGCTTAGAATAGGTTATATGTGTGTATAACAACAGTAACTGAAGAAGATATGGATTTGAGAGAGATGAAGGGTGGACATGGGAGGTGTTAGGGGAGGAATGGGGGGAAATGAGGTAAATACAATACTCATGTATAAAATTCTCAAATAAAACTTTAAAAAAAGTAGCCTGGAAAGAAGGGTCAGCAGTTAAGGGTACTTTCTAAGGCAGAGGACCTGGGTTCCCAGCACCCACACNAGGCAGCTTACAACCTCTTGGAACTTCAGTTCCTGGGGATCTGATGCCCTCTTGGGATTTCCATGGGCTCCTGTACACATACATTTAGGCACATTAATAAACTGAATAAATAAAACCTTAAGGTAGCTCTGAGAAAACAGAGAGAGGAAGCCAATAAGCACCCTTCTTCTGTGGTCTGTGCTTCAGTTTCAACTCCAGATTCTTACCTTGAGTTCCTACCTTATAGCTTCCCTCCATAATGAAGTGTAAGCTATAAGATAAAATAAACCCTTTCTACCAAGAGTTGCTTTTGGTCACTGTGTTTATCACAGCAACAGGAATCCAAACCAGGACAACTTGTATACAGTTAGTGGGACGTTAGGGGGAAAGGGCATGAACAGTGTAGAAAGAGTTCTTCATGCCCAGGATCCCAACCCGGGCCCCTTCTGGTTCTGTGATGCTGTGGAGCCCCNACCTTCACAATAGCTCTGCAGGGGATGCTGAGGTTTTATGAACCAAGATGCCCGGAGCTGGTCCTACCAGCCCTGACAGCACACTCCTCACAAGCCTTCCTTATAGAATAATACATTGTAGAGTCATTTAACCAATCAAAGCCTTCTCTAAAAAGATGTNTGCCTAAAGGAGGCCTCAGATAAAGAGAAAGAGAAGCAACATCCTGCTTCTTTTTAGGTCAGCTTGGATGGTATTTTGGACACACTAAACTAGTCCATTTGTTTATTTTTATTACTCTTTTTCCAGATCTGTGGGATACCGCCTTTTCTCCAAGTTCACTATAACCCCTTTAATGGGAACTGAGAACCACAGGAAAAGAAAAAGGAGAGAAGCGCTTCTCAGACCTACCACACAAAGAAACTTCTAGAATTCGGGTAGTGATGCTAGGAATTATATTGGGAAAATGATAAGTTAAACTTCTTTAAAATTGTGTGTTTGTGTGTATGTTTGTGTGCGTATATGCCACTGCAAACGTGTGGATGGTCAGCTTCATGAGCTGGCCTTTGCCTTCCACTGTGCTTATAACAGGGTCTCGCCAGTGTGTATGCTAGCCTAGTTCATCTACACGTTTCAGAGGATTGCCTTGTCTTGGTCTTTGATCTCACCCTAGAAGTGCTAGCATTACAGACACATTCTATTGCATCTGGCTTTACAAGGTGTGGGGGTTTGAACAAGAATGGCCCTCATAAGCTCATATATTTGAATGTTTGGTTCCCAGGTGTTGGACTTTTTAGGAAGGATTGTTGGAGGGGGTGTGGCCTTGTTGGGGGAAGTGTGTCACTGGGGGTGGGCTTTAAGGTTTCAAAAGCTCATGCCAGGCTCAGCCCAGCTCTTTCTGCCTCCAAATTGCAGATCAGGGCTAAGCTCTCAGCTACTACTCTAGCACCATGCCTGCCTACCTGCTACCATGCTTCCTGCCATGATTATCATGGACTAAGCCTCTGAAACTGTAAGCAAGTCCCTAATTAAATGTTTCCTTTTATAAGTTGCCTTGGTCATGGTGTCTCTTCACAGCAACTGAACAGTAACTAAGACACATGCGTTCGGGGTGAACTCAGGTCTTCAGGATTTGGCAAACAGTGTTCCCACTGACCCATCTCCCTAGTCCAGATTGAATTTTACAATTGCCATCCCTGTGAGTAATAAAGCAATTCCTTGTGACAGATACTAAGGTAAAGGACATTCTCTACAGACTGTGTGCCCAGATTTTTAAAATTTTAATTTTTCCCTTTATTGCAAGAGTTAGAAAACAGAAAATATTAGAAAAACAGAAGAAAAATTCCAAGTATGTAGTTTCACTGAGAGAAATCAGTAACAAAGTATTTTGGAGATTTAGATGAATACATAAGTATGAAGATAAATGTACACATAATAAATTTTCTAAAAGCTCAGGACAAAACAATAGATATTTCTTTGTAAAGTGCTCTTGTTTTGACTTCATCCATCATGTGTGTTTTCTCACATCACCAATTTTTCTACAGCAGTTTCCAAAGTCTACATAAAATCCTATTATACCAAAACCTCTTGTTGGCATTTGAGATTATTTCCAATTTCTGATGTGATAAATAATGCCATCTGTTTACATCCGTGTTATTTTAAATCTAAGCAGGTGTATAGAAGCAATGATGTTAAATAAAACAGGGGCATTGCTAACTATAATCTCCTGGGTCTTGTGTTCTCAAGTGTCAGTGCTGTAGTATACAGTGTGAAGACACTCCTCCTCAGCAGGGGCTGTAGTTGCTAAAAGCTGGGTCAGCCTTTATAGGAGTCAGGAGATAAATACATACCCTCAGGCTCTCCAATATCCTGCCACATACTCTGGCTCCAGGGTGTAAGAGACCTCTCTCAGTCACTCCAGTACTAACAATATTAAAGTGCTATCAGGGAAAAAGAAAATGGATGGCTTCTGTTGTGAACTGAATTGTCTCTCCCAATTCATATATTAAAGTCCTCATCATAGTATCTCAGAATGTTACGGTTTGAGTGTGCATGTCCTGCGTGGGCTCGTGTNCCTGAACATTTGGTCCCCTGTTGTCTGGGCTGTTTTGAGAGGTTGTAGAACTTTTAGAAAGTGGGGCCTCTTTTGAGAAAGTGGGGCACTGGATGTTCTTATGGCTTATAGGTTGGCCCTGTTTCCCCATGGATAGGCCTCTTTCTCTGTTCCTGAGATGCAGTGTTGAACAACCACACACTCCTGCTACCACATCCATCAGAAGACCCAGATGCCCCAGCGGCCGTGCCTTATCCACCACCATAGGCTGCACCTAGCAGCCATGCCTTACCCATGATGATAGCTGCACCCAGCTGCCATACCTTACCCATGATGATAGCTGCACCCAGCTGCCATGCCTTACCCATGATGATAGCTGCACCCAGCTGCCATGCCTTACCCATGATGATAGCTGCACCCAGATGCCATGCCTTACCCACCACAATTGGCTGCACCCTCAAACCATGAGCCAAAATGAATCTTTCTTGCCTTAAGTTGCCTCTGTTGAACATTTTGTCACGGCTACGTAAGAAAGTAGCTAATACATTTATATTTGGTAATAAGATCTTTGAAGAGGTAACCTAAAATGAAGTCTTGGGGTGACCCTAACCCACCAGGACTGGTGTCCTTCTGTGAAGATATTGAGACACAGACATGGGGCTCATAAAACCTCAGCTGGTATCCCCTGCAAAGTTAAGTAAAGGTCAGGGCTCCTCAGCATCACAGGACTAAAAGGGTTGGGATTCTGTGCATGAAAAACCCTTCCTACACAGCTCATGCTTCTCTCCTTCACATTCTAATAGGCGGTTACAGAACATGTGTTGTCCTACTTTGGTTTCTTGTTGCTGTGATTAACACCATAACCAAAAGCAACCCTTGGTGGAAACGGTCTAATTCATCTTACAGCTTATACTCCATCACCGAGAGCAGCTAAGACAGGAACTCAAGGCAGGAACCTGGAGCACAGACTATGGAGGAACGCTATTGTTGGCTTGCTCTCTGCTGGCCTCTAGTTCTCTGACTCACTGTGGGTCTCTGCACTCAAGACTTCTTCATTCATCAGCCTGGGCATGAAACATTGAATGTCTAACTTAAAGCTTAATGTATAATCTGATTCATATAACTAAAACAATATAAACTATGCACACACATTTGCATGGGCACTCGAGCATGCACACATGCGCGCAGACACATACACAGGAGAGTGGAGAAAACATGCCATATGTGTGCATTTGTGTGTGTTCTTAAGTTACCTATGGCATTATGATTTCAACACTGTTGCTTTTACAAAATTAACCTTAACCTTGGGTACACACCTTTGGTGTCATGTTCAACAAAACCAATATAAGCACCCTGGGATCCCATAAACCCTAGAAATGATGGTAAAAATACAATCCTCTTAATGTGACTTCTAATTTACACATGCAGTCATATAACCAATTTATGGCACCAAATTTTAGCTTGAGAACGTATCTCAGAAGCCACCTAGTGTAAGCTAGATGTGGTGGTGCACGCCTTTAATCCCAACCCTTGGGAGACAGAAGCAGGTGGATTTCTGTGAGTTCAAGCCCAGCATGGTCTACATAGTGAATTCCAGGCCAGCCAGGGCTGCACAAGGGCACGTTGTCCCAGTCCCCTTCAAAATACCCTAGTTAGTCTTTCTAAAACCCTCACTATTGTTAGACACCTGAGAGTAGCAAANGGGTTTTATTATTGTATCACTTTTACTAAAAACAAAACAACAAAACCAACAACAACAAGAAGAAACTTGAACATCTAATTATCATATTAATTTTCTTTCTTTCCCTTTTTGTAGTCTCTAAGTATTATTAGAACACCCCCAGGCATTCCTGAAACAGGTTTACCTCCCAGCCCGGTGAACCTCAGCCTTGTCTTAGATCAGTTGCTAGGTAACTGAGGAAGATTTATGCACACCTATTGTTAATTTCGAAGACAGTTTTCAACTCTGCCATAAACAGCACTGGAAACAGACACCACACTTGCACTGAGACACTCCCCTATATTTCCCTGATGTGGGGTATTCCAGGGCACCTCTCCAAAGGTCCAAAATATGCTGGGAACAAAAGATTATATTGGTGAATTTACAGCTGTCTGCAAAAGCAGTTCTGCACATTTGAGAGTATCCTCTTGTACTTTGCCTGCATGAAATTTAATATTGTGTTTCTCTCCCTCATTTTTCCACTTGCAACAAAATTCAGTCTTTATNGTTATTCTGGAAACATCTTCAAAATTATTTCTCAAGTCAGTGGTTTCATTACCATCTTAAAAGCTTTTGTGAGGGATAAGCACCATCAATATTATTGTAGACAACATGCGTGTGTTACATTGTCACTGATTAGGTAAAGTTAGGAGAAGGCTAAGTACATCATTTTCTCCCTTCTCTTTCCTATCTTCTGCCCTTCCCAAGCCCCCTTGTTCTCTCTCGAATTATTCATGCCATCTATTTCTTTAGTTGTGTATACACACACACACACACACACACACAATCTGCTCAGTCTGAATAATGTTACTTGTATGTATATGATTTCAGCACTGACCACTTGGTATTTTATAACCAATTCCTTAGTTGCCTGTAGTTCTTTGTCTAGGGTTGGGGTCCCATTTATTTCCCCTCCATGTTAGCATGCCTGTTGGTGTCCTCCTTGTTCAAGTCTTCTTTAGGCAACCATGTTGCTATGTTGGTGAGACTTCAGGGGTGTAGCTTCTTTAACATTTCTAGGAAACACAATCTCACAGCAAACTTGGTGTTCCTCTTGCTTTTACAATCTTTCTGCCCCCTCGTCCATTAAAATCTCTGAGCCTTAGATGCAAAAATTGTGTTGTAGATGTATCAGTTAGGGCTAGGCACCACATGGTCACTTCTCTCTGCNTTTTGATTGGTTGTGGTTCTCTGTAATAGTNTATGTCTGTTTCAAGGAGATGTTNATTTGATGTGTAATAAGACCTATACTTGTATCTGTGAGTATAAGGATAAATATTTAGAATGTAGTTGGGAATAATGCTGGTCCAAGAAAGTGACAATAGTAGGTTCTTCAAGATCCATGACTTCATTAGTTCTGGGGGCCTGGCTAGGTTTTCAGTACCAGGTATAATCTCCCACCTGTCAAGTAGGCCTTACATTCAATTGGAGAGCTGTTGGTTACCACCAAGGTATGTGTGCCACTATTGCACCTTAGGGATATCATGCCATGTTGGGACTAGTCATTGTTTTAGCTCATAGGCACTATAGCTGGGTATGACTGTTGGTTNCTTCCCTCACTTGGAAGCGTATATGGCACCTTCTGGCATNAGGAAANCTAATCCTCAGGGAAGNAGTTTTAGGCCAAATCCAGCTCAGATAGGAGGCCCAGTTTTTATAATGGGCCCCCAAATTCAACTTTTACAGAGTGACCATAATTATACTGACCCTCTGCATATAGGAAGTAAGTATTGCTGCTCTGGGATTCCATGGGCATCCTGTCATCAGATTGCTACTTCCATTCTGTACAAAGCTTTGTTCCTGGCATCTTTACTTCCAGTTTAGATGGCTTGCTGACTTCAATAGTCTGTCAGCTGCTGGGCTGGCCTGGTCTCTNCCTAGTTCATCTTCCACAGTGGCCTCTCTCCAGAGAGGTCATTCTGACCTGGAAACCTGGACATGTCACCCTACTGCTTAAGATCAGCCACTGCTGCTGGTGATATATAGGATGTAGGCTCACATTCCTATGCCTCTGCTACCTCTTAAGCTTCATCTCAGGTCATTCACTCTTGCCTCCCACTTTGCAACCCTGTGGAGCCACCTTCTCTATAGTTCTCTGTGTCCCTTGTTTTGTCACATCTCTAGGCATCTGTTTACAGCCTCTTCTGCTTCAGATGCTTCTACTGTGCAATTTGTTCAGCAATGTCCAATGGTAAAGCACTCTCTGACTCCTTTTCTACATCATCTCTATCTTGTCAGATGCCCCTTCTCTGTGCTCCCAGAACAATCAATGACTGTCTATCCCTGTGCCTGCAATCTGCTTTATAATTATCTGTTTATTTCTCTGTCCCCCTCACTAAANGTTTGCATTTTTTGCCAAATCAATGCCTATATATCCTCCCATTCCCATTAGTGTCCCAGTTCCTAGCACAGTGTCTATGCCTCATGAGTGCTAGTTTGTTGGAGGAATTAACAGACAGACAAAGGGAACATGATCCTAAGAGGCAGATCAATAACTCTATCAGCTTAATTTACCAATGAAGCAAACCAGCCTCCAAGAGACTCAATAACTCTAGAAACACTTTTTTAGCAAGAAGGAGAGGCAGAAATTTAGCAGGGTAAGGATCCTTATAAATAACTGAACTCATCATTTCCTGGAGCAGAGGGTTTCTGCTTGCTTGGATGCCTGCTGAGATGGTGTTCAGAGTATCTGTTTAGACAGCCCTCCCCGTGGTTGCTCAGCCGNCCTGGGGTGCTGGGAGACTATTCATTCCCTCTTGGGTGATTCTGAGAGCAGTGTTTCTGTGATTTACTTTTGTCTTTTGCTGTTAGACATTTCCTCTTGTCGGAGAAGAAACCTTAGACTTCCCACTCCCTGGATAAATCACCCTCAAATTGCTCCTGCCTCCTTCAATCACTAGTAAAAATGCAAAACTAACCAGATTCTTGGCTAGAATACAGTACTTTCCGTGCACTATCTAATCCAAACCTCCCAAGGCACAAGTTAAGAAACACACCCATGATTACACATAGAGAAATCCACAGATCGGGCTTTAGACACCAAGAGGGCTAACTCCAAGTTCATGGCCTTAACCACCTCACAGTACTTTTGCCTGTCGGAGTCCTTCCGTTATTGTGCGGTTAAAAGCCAAACTCATTAAAGGCTCACAATCCCCNACCCCCCACTTCCTCCTCTAATACCAGCTTCATGGAGAGCTAGCAGATAGCATCCTCTGAGGATTATTTTTAAAAATGAATTTCTCAGCTCTTCTCCTTCCCAAGCCCCATATGATGAACAAAAGTTGCCAGGTTGCTGGCTCCACACATGGTATGTTATTCATGGGCTGCTCTGCAGAGATGAGCCAACTCATTAGTTTCAAAGCCTCAGATTAATCTTACATTACTGTTCCTGGAGGTGAAAGGTCATTTTTTATCTCCTTAGCTTTATCCACCACCCAGGAGGAAATTGGATCTTTAAGCATGAGGGACTTTCTCCCCACTGAAACAGCTGTTCATGNTTCTCGTCTGTTTTGAGCAAAAATGTATACAGAGAACTGGGAATTGTGTTTTAAAAATCACAAGAGCATCTTTTAACTAAGTAAGAGAAATTTTGTAAATCCTGGGGCAGAAAAATGAGTAAGAGGTTGGTGCTAATAGTGTTGAGAAAGCTAGAAACAAAACAAATGGTACTGGCAAGGATGAAGTTGATAAGAATTAGAAGGCAAAAGCTTCCCTCCCCACCCCCAGCCAGAGCTTTGCGATCACCCTCTGATGCCGCCTAGTGGTGAAATCTAATATGGCACCAGGCGGAGAGGAGAAATGGTACCACCTCAGAAAACACGGGTAGATTTGGGCCTGAGAGACCGCAGCTTGATGTCTATCTAGCACTAGTAATCCTACCTATAATAGATATGGCGCTAACAAAAGTTAGACTCTTTGTAAGGGGCTTTGCTGGTGTGGAAGAGGTTCCTGTTCATGAAACACTTCAAGCGTGGTCTCAGTAGCTTCCCAGATCACGTGAGGAGACAGCCTTAGAGAACAGTGCCCGATTCCCAGGTTGAGCTGCCCCAGTTAGATGGCCGTTCCTCCTGGGTAGCCATGGCTGGATCAGAGTTGCATTGAGGAAGAAAGAAAGATGCATTGAAGTCCGCTTGCTTGGGCTCACAGCAGCTATTGTCTGGCACTTACGGCTGTAACGAGAGGGAACACACTGGCCACTGTTTATTTTCCCCCACCGGGCTTTCTCCCAACATTTTCTCCCATTCTCCAGAGGGAGATTTGGCATTTAAATAAAGTGTGGGGGGTGGGGAGGGGGGAAGGATGGCAAAAGTGTTGGGTAATTCCAGATACTAAAGAAAGGAAAGCCTTTTTATTAACTGTAAATGTTTCCACGTGACAAATGCCCTAAAGGAAATACAAGATGGATTGTAGCATTGAGATAAATACTGTCAGAATGAGGTATAAAGTAGCTGCCTCTCAACATAGTGTCCATCAAAAANGCCCCATGATGGGGCTGAGTGAGATGTCTCTGTTAGTGAACTGCTTCCTGTACAAGCATGAGGACTTGAGTTCAGATCCCCCACACCCACGTAAAAAGCCAGCTGTGACAGTACGTGCTTATAATTCCAGTGCTGGGAGCTGGAGATAAGAGGATCCTGGNGCTTGCTGGCCAGCCAGTCTAGCTGAATTGATGTGCTCCACACTCAGTGAGAGACCCTGTCTCTCACGAGATAGAGAATGNTCGAGCAGGACAGATGTCAGCCTTTGGCCTCCACGTGCACCCATCCCACCCACCAGGCACAAAAATAAAATAAATAATGATGATGCCCACCATTACCTCAGAACCAAGCAGTGCTCCTTAAGGACACAAAGTAAAGCAAGGAAAAGAGGAGGATAGAAAAGTGGAATTTGGAGGAAGAAAGCAAAACATGGCCACTGCAGCTTTTGTATCACTTAGTTTTACATTACAGTCAGCAGGAGGTGTAAGGACCCTGTGAAGCTGGGCACAGAGTTACATTTATCACTTGTCATGCTTCCAGTTCAGGTCTGTTCTCTATAAGGGACAAATGCAGAGGGATAGCAGTGTCCTGGAGACCAAAGGCCCCTCTGTACACTCAAATCCCAGCACTGGCAAAGAAAGAGCCGTGCTAAATCAGAGCCAGGCATGGACTCAGCAGCTAGCCGTTACTTTTCTCCTCTGGGTTGAATGGTACTTCAGGGAAAGATGTTGTGTTGCCAAGTGGAGCCCACTAGCTGGCCAAACCCACCTTCCAAGGGAGAGCAGTAAAGGCACAGGCTTGCTGATTTGGATTGACTGTAAATTCGAACTAGACTTACTACACGGCCTTCTGGTGATGAGCTGCTGGATCTTATTTCTGCTCTATGGAGCCACATGGAGCTAAGAGATGCCTGGGTCCTGGCTTACCATGGCCTCCATAGTCTACAGTCNGTTCTGGGATGATGAAGGGGAAGAAGTCATTTGTCTGCTCAGCATCCTTTATGTTTCTGTCATCATCAACTCCCCATGGTGCTTCTTCTTCACTGCCAGCCCTATGGTTTTGTACGGATACTTGTCTTTCTTTACCATCTGGGCACTAGCAGTGGGTTCAAGTCTACCCAAGTGAAACTGGNCTGCCCACAGGAACATCTCTTTTGATCTTGGTTGTTAGCAGATGGCTTGTGCATTTATCAACTGTGATCTAATAATGACAAAGAACGTATCTTCTCGTGACTCAGTGTCATATGACAGCATTTGTTATCACATTCACACATCTCTAGGTATCCAGAGCACCTCTGCTTCTGGGTGTATGTTTGTGGTTCTGTGAGGTAGCTCTCCTCTCACAGTCTTTGGTTTCTCNTGAACTAGCAGGGTANNTGTGGTGTATGCTCACGACAATTTCAAACATACAAGGAAGCAACAAACGGAAACAGGAGATTTCTCTTAAGACCTAGGCTCAGAACTAGTCCCTTGGGATTTAGAACTATATCTCTTTGGCTTAACTAGATCATAAGGCTCCCTACAGCATGGGTTAAACTCCAAATGNGTTCTACCTTGGGTGAAAGAAACTTCNAAGTCATAGGCAGAGAGCAAGTGCACAGAAAGGGTGACAGCTGAGCCCAAGCATGCAGTCAGCCAATGNAGGCTGCCTTTCCTAGGAGCCCTGTTGCCATCTGATTGGGAAACCACCCAAACAAAGCCAACAGAAAGAAAAGTAGAGGTAAACAATAGAGACAGAGACNGGGCAGTATTGTCTGAATCTTTAGATTCTACTGTGTCATGGTAATTTACAATTACATGGTTGTTAAGTTCACCTCAATTGGGTGTCTGTCATTTGCTACAAAGAGAAACCAGATCCACTTCTATCAATCAGGAAGCAAGGCAAGTCTACAGTGTCAAGTGCACAGAGCCCTGGCAGAGTTCGGATAGAAGGCAGGGCAGAAAAGTGAGCTCTGAGGCTGAGCCCTNCAAGGCCTCCAGGAGAACTAGCCAAGGATGATGGAGTATAGAGTCTGAACAAGCTGCCNTTAGGAAACCAAGCAGTGTGAAGGGAATAATGACACCACAGTGTGTCACTGGTACACTCCTAACCAAACATCTGACAGAAGAGGGTGAAAAATACTAGAATGATCCATGTGGATGGCAGCCACATTGTCTAGCCCCAATTCAAACCATACGTTCTGGGAAAATGCCAAGGGAGGTCTGGGATCATAGATATTGAGAGAAGCCCTTGATCTTGTGATCCTGCAAAAAGAACAAAAGAATTAAGAGAGGCCTATGAGGAAGAGTGCCCAGGACTCTGCTGTTTGAATTGCTTTAGCAGCAACATTCCTGACAGCCATTACCAAGTACTAAGAATACACTGTATTNTTANCCATACGCCAAGCACCAGGCCAAAGATTTGCCTTGCATTAAATCATCTAATCCTATCAATATACCAGATATTTTTATCTCCATAAAAAATGGAGTTGGAGAAGACCTATCCCTTTATTGTTCTTGGGATGAACTGCTGGTTCTGTAGCTTTCAACTCCTTGTGGTAAGCTAGAGGCTGTGAGTCTCTCTGATGTATAATGCTAGAGTTTTTCTGACCCTAGAACCCAGTGGAGACCTTTTAATTAGCACTTCCTTCCTCTGTACTTTTTACAGATAGCCCCCAGTTCTTTGAAATTGGGGCTCAACCTCAGCCTGCAGAGAAGAATGTCCTCTGTGTTAAAAAACAGAAAAACCAAACTTTTCTATTGTCTCATTGTGGACACACTTGTATGGCACCCANACTCACTTCTCCAGGGAGGAACACTGTGTTTCCCCTGGGGGGAAAAGTCTCATGCTCTCAGTCTGTGTGACTGAAGTGCTGCTGATCCCACAGAGCTAATCCTTCACCCTGCTCCTCATCCCAGACATAGTCTTGGCTGCCAACCAGTGCATTCCCAGTCCTTAGAGAGGCACGCAGTTTACCTACAGTCTACCAGCTCTCAGTCCTGTCNTTGCGTCCCTCATCATTCTCAGTTGTAGTATTCTCCCAGTCTCTGNGAAATGGGGTAATAATGACAGCTCTTAATTTGTAGGGCTGTTGAAAGGAACAATGAGGAACAATAAACATNAAGAACAGTTGACCACAATGTAATGAAGCCTAACCAATAGCGAATGAATCTCTAGTAAGAACANGAACTCATGGAGATTAAACAACACATTGCTAAAGGATGAATGNGTCAAAGAAGAAATCAACAAAGAAAGAAAAGACTTCCTGGAACTAAATGGAAATGAAAACTCACAACAAAACTTTTGGGGCACTTTCAAAGCAGCCCTCTGAGGGAAACTTATAGCCCTAGGTGTACATAGAAACTCAGAAGGAGCAC
>LZPO01055112.1:4828-18031 GCA_001675575.1 Neotoma lepida | reverse complement strand
TGGGTAGGAATCTCATTTCAGCATCTCCCTAGTCATGAACTGGGACCAGTTTTGTAAGCCCTATGTCCCCTAGAGAAAAGAATATCATTAGTTCTACTTTATGTAATGAATATTCTGCATAAAACTGTCAGATATTGACAATTTAACATCATTCTGTCTACTTGCTCATCTTCTGGAGTTCTGCAGAGGTTCAGAGAGAAGGCATATGTGGAGCTTTTGTTCCCATGTCTGANAGGGAGATAATGCCAGATGCATTTGCACNTGACTGCTGAGTTGAGGAAGACAATGGTCAAGACACAGAAGCACAAATCAAAGGCAATGATAANGCCTCACATTTCCAGGGATAGTCTTTGGACTGGGCTTCCAAATCTGCTTATATTCCTCTAAACCTTGCCTTCAGGTCTTAGTTGTTATTGACTGCACCAACATAGTGAGGCCAGAGTAGACCAGGGCTCTCTGGCTCTTCCTTCCCATGAGGTCCCTGAAGGTCTGAAGTTCTGATCACTGGGGAAGGAACAGATCCGGAAAAGCAGGAAGGGGCTATTTTAGACTTGCCACTCATATTTTTAAACATCTTGACGTCAATAAAATGCTTTCCAATTCAGTGACAACTGGGGCATTTGTTTTGATCGTGGGTTTCTCACCCACCAGCCAGTTATTTTGGTTCCAACAGAGGAGCATTTGTTTTTTTTGAAAGGCAGCAGTTTGGTGCCTGCTTTAGTCTCCGGGTTTCCTAAGGCTCCAGGATGTGGCTCCTGGGTCATTGGGCTCTTCCTCCTGACCAAGGCCCCATGACACACTTCTCCCTGGANCATTTTCCCTTTTCTCCACGCAGTGAACTCATACAGAGTGGTTAGCTTCAGTGTGACTTTCCCTTTCATGACACTCGGACCCCACTGGCCCTCTGTTACATGCCCTCCTTGTCCCTGGTGAGTTTTTTTTACAGCATGTATCACATATTGTCTTATTGTCCCCTATGCCCCTCTGCAGAAATCTACCATCCCCATGGGACTCTAGGCTCCAAGATGATATACACTATCAACTATATTTTCTAGTGTCTCCCAGACCTAGCCCAATGCATGACATGTAGTCAATGCTTAAAAAAAAAATCACTGAATAAGTCATAATAATTAACTGAANNAATACATTAGTCGGTAACAAAGGNCTGGCTACAAAAATGTGACCTGGTTTACCCTAAAGGGGGTGGGGGGAAGCTAAAGGAAGGAAAAGTCCTTGGAAGCTGAACTTATTCCAACTCATTGTGAACGCTGGAAAGACAGTTATAAGACATTTTAACATCGCTTTAAGAGTCCTGCATCCGTAGACCACTGGGAAGCATTCAGGAACTTCAGACATGACCAGCAACGTAGAGTGAATGAGAGGTGTTGGGGGTTAGTGTGGAAGGACGGTGACAACACAGAGTGTGAAGAAGTCTGCANGAGGCAGGTGAGAGAAGCAACTGCCTTCNGCTNCTTACTTGGCCAGAGGGGGAGTTGGTCTGAAGAGTCATGGGAAGCACAGGAAAAGGAATTGCAACCCAGGAGTGAACACCATGTACACATCATGTGAAGCAATCAAATGACCACTTACCTATTACAGGTAGTTGTGGCTCTTGGACTGTATCCAGAATTAGTACCTTTGCAAGCACCAATCATTGATTGATATTAGTGCCATATAGCTTCTATCACTCACCAAAATGAAGTGCAATTCTAACTCACAGAGAGGATAATCCTCAGTCTATAAAATATCCACTAATAAGAAATAACTATTTACCAAATGCCTATGACATACCATTATCCCCTAGTACCTTTGACTCCCATGATGAGGACATGGGAAGCCTGGTCTTCTTTGGATGTGAATGATGTAAATGCCGACATAATCNGCACTGCAAATTAGAAATACATACTACTCATTTCAGGACGTGCCAAATACGATTGCAGGTGTCTTGCCCAGGTCACATTTCAATTAGTCATTACCATGCACAGAGCTCCCGCTGCCTAGAGGGCAGTTTGCCAGTCCACCCAGTGTGTCTAATCTGCCTCTCCCCTTTCTATTTCCTTCTTGCTTGTTCTGAAAAGATACTGAATACATGGCAGCCCANGGTACAACCAAGAGGCAAGCCTTGGAGGTAAGAAGCAAATAGAATTTGATTTCGGCTCTGCCGTGTGCTGCGAAGTTATNNTGGTCATGTATGCATAGTCTCTAAAGACAAGTCTNCCTCTGTGGGAATAATAGTGGCACCAACGTCCTATGGTGTCCTGTGAGGGTGGATGTGTGAAAGTACCCTATAATCCTTTTCAGTACAGCCTCCATTAGCATTAGCAGTCAGCTCGGGATACTAAGAAATTGAAAGCAGAAAGTCCATGAATAGGGGTGAGTAGATGAGTTTGCCAAGGAGAATACAACTACAAGAGTCTGGTTTGGATCAAAGGGGAAGTTAAATAAAACCATTGTTAAATACTCCCCGCCCCCCGACACACACACCAAAGTTTTTATTATACTGGCAAAAAAAGTAAAATGATATGCTTTTAAGGTGAGATTTTAGAACTGGGAATGATGACACACACCTATAACCCAAGCAATGGGGGCTCAGGCAGGAGGAGGATGAGCTGAAGGCCAGCCCGGGCTGCGTATTGAGACCTTTCCTCAAAAAAGAAAGAGCAAGCAGAAATAAAGATGCTAGTCGCCAGTGCTGCTCTAGGTACTCCCCTTCTTTAGGGAGGGAGGGCTGCATCTCACAGTCCCTGTCAGCTTGCTGGGGCCATAGAACTTGCTTTAGACACTGTCCATACGAGAAAGACATAGGACATCAGCAGAGGACTCAGCCATTGACAAGACAGAGTGGGATGCAAGAGAAAGGAGGAAACTTCTGGTCGGGCTGCTTGAANTTTCCTGGGGAAGGTTTAGCTGAGGGACCTTGAAGCAGCACAGGACTCCCCAGTTCCCCNTATGTGTTAGGTAAGTAGCAAGTGAACTCTGCTGAGTTCTAAGTGAACTTTGCTGAGACTAAGAAACTGAGGGGGAAAGTGGGCANGGAGAAAAACACAAGCTATTTACTTTCTATATGTACATATATATGTAAAAAATGCCAATTAAAAGGTCTGGAAAAATACATCCTAAACGTATAGTGTTTTCACCTTCTACTTAGGTAATGAACATTTAATTGTTGAACAGGGAAGCCTGTCTATGGCATGATTCTCCAGAAAGTTCCAAAAAGACTATTAGTTGAGGTTCGAGCTAGGTTAGACTCTGACTGTGCAGTCCCAGAAGTTAAGAGGTAAGTTTGTTAACTTCATGATGGACTGAACTGAAAGAGTGGCCTTCTGGAACCTAAGGGTTAATTTTTACATTGATACCAACACAAAGACATCTTTCAAGAAAGCATCTGGCTGTGTTTTCCCAACTGTTATTAAAGCAAAATTAGATGAGAAGACAAATGTGCACAGATTGCTATTTTGGGAAACTGTTGAGAAAATAAAAATATAAAATAAATGGAGCATCAGGAAAATTGGTTCAGCTGTGGGTGTATTGCAACTGCACCTTCAACTCTTCTTCGTCAGTGATGTGTATGAACACACACACACACACACACACACACACACACACACACACACACCACCTTCCTGGTCCCTTTCCTGAAATTCTCAGGTGCCTAGAAATGACAAATCATACTGTCAACCCTTCATAAAGCTGTCAGTGGTCGAGCCGTGGATTGGAGCCTTTCTATCATAGACCTTCCCAAACAGTCGAGGTAACTGTTGTAACTGGTGATGCAGAGACTCTTCTACAATCTGGATGAAATCCTGTGCAAAGCCTCAAGCACTCAGTGTTCACCTAGGCTGGACTTTCCTATCTCTTAAGCCTGCTAGAACTGGTGTCAGGTCTCCCTCTTGCTGTGCCCGGTTTTGGCAAGAAAAGAGCCATGTGTCTCTTGATGCTTCCCTCTGTGGCACTGTGAATATCTTGATAGGAGATCCTAAAAATAATAATGCAATTTAAAACTTCCTTCTGTTTCCCTCCGCCGGTAACTATGGGTGATAGGCAAACCGAAGTATAGGAAGTAGGTAAGAGTTTCTTCTCTGGTTATATTGGGGATGCAAGGATTTCTTTGTGGATTAGGAGATAAGGATTTCTTTAATGATCAGCACTTACAAGGTTGCTTCAGGACCATGGGTAATATGGACAGACAGGGGAGGACAGAGATCAGGTAGAAAGGCAAGCAAGTGAGTCTCTGGAAACCTGAGTTAAGACATTGGAAGGTAAAAATGGAATCCTGAGATGTTGCCTAATTGTTGTGACAACCCACAGCACTAGCCCTATCTACCAGATGTGAAAATTTAATTACAAGAGTCTATACACAACATCAGTAGGTAGATGACCTGGGAATTAAGCCAAGGCAGTCCAACCCCAGTGTTTATATGCACAACCGGCCAGGAGGAAGGGCAGCAGCGAAGACAGAATGAAGGACAGGACACAAGGAGGAAGGGGAAGAAGGGTGGGTGGNTGTTTTACATAAAGAGAGACCTTCAAGATGGTGAGAGATTCAGCAAATATCTCAACCCCAAACAGGAAAAGAAAATGGCAATAGGAGGGTTCATGGAACAACCAAGGACAGAAATACAGCAAAGACAGAATATATCAATGTGCCAAAGCAAGGCCTATCAGTGAGGGACCTGAGAAAGCAAGCTAGGCTAACTGGAGGTAGATAAAACAAGGACTTAGCGAGGCCATGTGCCAGGGAACCTTAGGGTACTCGGAGAAGCGAGCATTCAGGGGCAGAGACAGCATGTCCTGCAGATGTCAGGGGCTCTGCATGCTCCAAGGATGAGGAACAAGAGAANGAAGGTACCATAAGGGAAGTGTGGTAGAAGTAGTCTGAAAGCAGCAGAGACCTTAGTCTGTGGACACTGCCTGGCTGAGGGGAATCTCAAAGGTAAGGGTCAAGGAATCCCTACCCTCTTGCTATTCTTCCCCAAGTCCCCTGACTCTGCATTGACTAAGTCCAGTTCAACACAAAGGGTTATGACCAATGATCAGTCACCATGCGCAGAGGAGGGAGCCTGGAGTGGAAAATTCTAAGATACCAAGGCCAGAATATGATGAGGGTAGTACCTTTCCCCTCTCCCTTGAGNCAGGATGAAGTAGACCAGTTCATAAGGGCTACAGAGGCACTGACTCTGATGTTAAGGAGCAATAATAGAACATGAAAACCCACCCAGCCACCAGGTCATTTCAAGAAGGAGCCAGCTAAGCCTGGCAGAGGGTTCCTGTGTCCTGCTGAGCCTCCAAGTCCTATGATGCTTATCTTATTGACAGCAGTTGCACACATCTTATGGACATGCCATATCTGCTTGGTTGCTAGAATTCTAGGGAAGAGGACACACAATTTGGGGATGAGAAGGGCACACTAAGGTGAGGGGAGCAGTGAGAAGTTGGTTTGCAGATGCCTTTGCTTCTACTACAAAGTGGAGTCAGACAGGCAAGCACTCTATTTTCTTCTGGACCCTATGCAGTCCAAAAGGACCTTGGTGGCAAAATTGACAAAGTGCTGTGTCAAGAAAAAGAGTCTTAAAAGACAGAAGGACAGGTCATTCGGGCAGAGGGTTCTCCACCTTTGTGCAATGAGGAAGAGCAAAGCAACAAAAAGAAAGAAAACACAGGAAGCAAAAGCAGCTCCTTCCCTTGGCTCTTCACTACCAGAGCCATCCATCTTGCTCCAGTTACTGTGATTAGTGCTATGCCTGGTAGCCAGGGCACCAGAGAGAATGCAAGTCCCTGGGGAGCTGAGGAATGACATAAGGATCTGACTGGCCACCCAGGAGAGCAGGACCTGGTGAGCAAGCAGCAAGAATGCCTCTGGAAGACAGTGGCTGTGTAGTGGCTGGGTCAGGGTCAGATGAGGGGCAAGCTAGCAGCTCAGGGTGTCTGACTGCAAGGAACACTGCTCATGTTCTAGAATATACTGGGAATATTGTGCCTCTTAACTCAGACTTCCTTACACAACTGGAGACAAACTGACCCTGAGCATGTCAGAGGAGTACTCCTCAGGGAGACATGAATAACAATCTCCCCAGTGCTAACTGACCTTTGTAGGGTGGGTTTTCTGCCAGTAGACCCTTGCAGATACCACCAATGGCCACTGCTTAAAGGCAAAGTCCAGGTCCAAAGTCCATGGGGACAATTCCGAAACTGAGAACTACACTACTGGGGGGGGGGCAATTATTTTATTATTCACATTTGAAACTTTCAAGGATGTTCTGTGATAGTGTCTGTCTATAAAATTGTAAAGCAAACTGATGTGAGGGGCTTCAAATAGGAAGATTTCTTTAGTCAGCAAATGCGTGAGGGGAATTGGCATTGAACACACACTGTGGATTGGTTTTGTCTCGCCAAATACATGGTGGAGAAATATATAAGGAACTCTGCTTGAGAGGGGAATACATATAACTACCCATAGCATCTAGTCCCCTCTGGTTGCTGAGCTCTGCTGGGGTGTGTGNGGGTCTCTTAGGNAAGCCTATCCCCGCCCCCATTCACAAAACCTGCCAAGCACAAAGCATAACACTGCTTATAGATTGCGCTTCCTCTTCTATTTCTGAGTCTTGTTAACCAGCTACAAATGGTGAGCATAGTTGATTTTATTTTACACCCAAGGCGTTCTCNGAGATATGTAGGTGTTTGAACTTAGATACATTTTAGACCTGCACTATTAGCAGCACGGCCACTAGGCAAACATGGTAATTGAGAGTTAAATTCGTNGCATTTGAAATTTTAAATTCAGTGCTTCAGTCTCATGACCTACGTACCAAGTGCTTTAAAGTAACTCGTGGCTAAGACTTGTCGATTGGACAGCTCACANACAGAGAACATGCTCTACCTACAGAAGNTGCTTATGGAAAACACAGTCCTAGAGTTCTCACAATTGTTATCTGCCTACTGTGAAGTCATTTAGGTCAGAAAAGCGGCTTTTCGTTGAGCCTGTCTTCTGGTCCAGGCAGGGGTCTTGGTCACTTCCTTAGGATCATCTCACCACAGGCTTACTTCCTCATATGTGACCTCACTTTAGACNTGTGGGAATTTCAGAAAGGCTCAATCACTCACTCGCCATCACACAGCAAGTGTTTGGTAAAAGTCAANGGAACCTGACTCCCCAGCCTTTGCTTAATAAGCTGTTACACTACTTCCATGGCTTTCTCTCCAAGAGAAAGAAAGCGCTACCACTGGCAAGGAGCTGCCGGGGAGCCTGCATTTGCTGCTGACAAGCTTTTAGAGTCAGACTAGAGCTCAGGTCCGGTTGTGTCTCTGCTTGGGTGACACTGGCCAAGTCACTTCTAACTCTGGGTATGTGTGACGTGAGGGCACCTAAGGAGGATTAGATGAGAAACATCCAATGCGCTTGCGCAGTATCTAACATGTAGAAACTGCTCAGTAAAGTACATGTGATTCTGATTTCCCAGCAAATCCTTTTCTACCTGGTAAACAGCAAACCGCAAGACCTGCCTTGCTCCCTGCAAGCACATTTCTGAGTCTTGCTTGCCCCCTGCTGGTCATTCCCCCACTTGCATCCTTTGANAAAGAGCACAGAGGAGTGACATAGGGAGAAAGAGGTCGGAGGAGGAAGAGGGAGGAAGGAGGAGAGAGGCCTCAGGAGAATTGAAACTGTTCTGACCTTGCTATCATCGTCACAGCCTTCACTGCCAGGCAGAGCGAGAAGACGGACTGCTTTGGTCCCTATTCTCCATAATAGCCACGGTCCCAAGGGGTCTAAGTGCTGGCTACCCACAAGCACAAGATGCATTACTTNATCTTCCCTCTGATGTTGAACTGAAGAGCCACTTCCTGCCCCCATCAATCTAAAAGATATGTTGAATTTTTCACCAAAATATGTTTAAAGCCATCCATGCACTTCCCTGTTGTGTGACACCATCTTAATACCAGCTGCCATCGCTGCTCTCTGGCCCTGGGGCATTGGCTACTTCACAGGCCCGTTGTCTTCAGAAGGCAGTAGAGCAATGATTCCAGCTTCTGTAGCCCTTGGCTCACCCTGGGACCTGTCCAAGATCTAAGGGAGCTAATCCCCAACTAAAGATGGAAATCAGAAGGAGGAGTCCCAACATTCATAGCTCCTTAAGCTTCTAGATGATTCTTCTGTGCAGATGGATAGATAATCATTCAACATCCAGACCAGACCAGAAGCCTGGGAAACCCCNCAGACCACTGAGGCTCACCCATGGTTTCTGATTTGGTAGCCATGGGAATTTCCATTCTTCACAAACCCCCAAGTGCTACCATTGACCTGGGGAATGACACTAAAACCACGACAGCCAAAACACAGGTGATGGCCAAACCTGTGGTTCAATGGTATAGCAGCTTCCTAGAACATACAAAGCCCCGGGTTCCATCCCCAACACAAAAAAGAAATATAAAAACAAAACCTTAAAAATTCACATTCTGTCCCTCATGGTCTACTAGCTCGTCTTGTAGTTTCTCACTTCTTCTGCTCTGTCTCCTTGCCTCCTGCCTGTCTCTGTCCACCTAGAGATCTTTGCACCATTCCTATCTCTGCCAGATGGATCCGCCTACAGTTTTGCTGTCTGGCTACCTCTTGGTCTATGGGACTCATAAAATGCCACATCCTCTGGGATACCTTCCCTGACTGCCCTACTCAATATGTGCCTCCCCTTTTCTTTCCCAATATCCTTTTTCTCACCAACCTTATTATTTCCTTTAGAGCATTTATTACATTTTGCAATTATTTTACAAGTCTGTTTACATAGAATACATTTGCTTTCAAGGCTTCTGAAGGCAGGGTCTTCATCTTGATCACCACATGATACTCAATAAATAGCTTCAGAATGATGGAGTTAATAGAGACCCTGAGCAGATGTGACACTAGACATAAGGGCTTATTGTGTTGCTATCTTTTAACATTGTGTTTCTAATCCACATGAGGACCTGGAAAGATAGGTGGTGATATCTTCAACAGAGATCAAGAAAGGCAAAGGAACTCAGCTGAGGCCACACTCCTAGAGAGACAGAGTTGGTCATGAACCTTGGCCAGTTGCTTTCATACGAGCCACCACACAGAGCAAGAAAGAAGCAAAACAAAAATATGAAAACTCTTCCCTTGGAGATTTTAAAGTCTACATTCTTAACCAAGACAGAAATTGAAGCACGATCCTAATCAGTCTTAACAATAAAAACCCAGAGTCAGATATCGAGGATGAAAGCTGAAAGATCAGAGCAGAGCAGTAGCCACTAGAAACTTTTCACCTCTACGAATCCTCAGACTGAATGGGGGAGATCCTGTCTCCACGAATCCTTTGACCTAGGAGGGGAGATCCTGTCTCTATGAATCCTTACACTGAGTGGGGCACGAGATCCTATCTCCACCTGCCTTACGTTCCTGTCTCCACTTCCCTAGTGCTGGGATTAAAGGTGTGAGCCTCTCATGTGGTGGATCAAAGGCATGAGACCCCAAGTCCTGGGATTAAAGGTGTGTGCCACCACAGCCTGGCTCTGTTTCTCTTTTAGACTGATTCAATCTGGTGTAGCCCAGGGTGGCCTTGAACTCCTCATCTTCCTGCTTCCTCCTCCCAACTGCCTGACCTCTGTGGTTAACTAGTGGTTAGCTCTGCACTCTGATCTCCAGGCAAGCTTTGTCAGAACACAAACAAAATATACAATAGTATGAGAACTCTTCCCACGGCGATTTTAAANTCTACATTCTTAACCAAGACAGAAATATCAAATGGAGCTGAAATAAAAAATCTTGCCTTAATGTTCAACACCCTTAGTCATCAGAAAAATGCAAATCAAAACGACTCTGAGATACCATCTTACACCTGTCAGAATGGCTATGATCAAAAACACTGATGACAGTCTATGTTGGAGAGGATGTGGAGCAAGGGGAAGACTCCTCTACTGTTGGTGGGAGTGCAAACTTGTACAACCACTGTGGAAATCAGCATAGCGGTTTCTCAGAAAATTGTGAATCGATCTACCTCAAGACCCAGCTATACCACTCTTGGGCATATACCCAAGGAATGCTCAATCATACTACAAGGATACATGCTCAACTATGTTCATAGCAGCATTATTTGTAATAGCCTGGAAACAACCTAGATGCTTATCAACTGAAGAATGGATTAAGAAAATGTGGTACATATACACAATGGAGTACTACTCAGCAGTGAAAAACAATGACATCATGAAATTTGCAGGCAAATGGATGGAACTAGAAAATATCATCCTGAGTGAGGTAACCCAGACTCAGGACAAACATGATCAAGATGTGAGCTCCACACCATGCTTGCCTGCCTGCTGCCATGCTCCCCACCATGATGGCCAAGGACTTACCCTCTGGAACTATAAGCCCCCAATAAACTCTTTCTTCCATTAAAAAAAAAATCTTGCCTTGCTCTCCAGCTCAGTGATTCTCCCCAGAATCACTTCAGAAGAGAATGATGATACAATGATGGGCAGCTGAAAACTTAGTATTTTTAAAAAGCTTGCTTAGAGCTGGGCAGTGGTGGCACACACTTTTAATCCCAGCACTTGGGAGGCAGAGGCAGGTGGATTGCTGTGAGTTTGAGGCCAGTCTGGTCTATAGAGCGAGTTCTAGGACAGGCTCCTTGTCTTGAAAAAAAAAAGAAAGATAAAAGCTTGTTCAGAGCCTTTGGAAGATGGGCACAGACAGGAAGAGGTAGAGACAGGACCAGAATACATCCTGCCCACCCATACTGGAGTTGTGATGCGGCATCAGAGTACAGTTTCCTTCCTCAGCAAGCTCCTGGCATCCACAGAGGGATTAATTTAGTCCCTTCTGTAAAAACTAAAACCCAAGTGTTAAGTGTTTGCACATACTTTCTGTACATCTTCTCAGATATCTTTAATCCCCTCTGGATTCCTCAGATTACCTCATTCAAAACCAATGCTCTGCAGACATCGTTTGTGTTGTGTTATCTAAGACATAATGGCAATAATAGGACGTGTAATGTTCAGCCCTGACACAACCATGACAGGCCTGACTCTGTTCTTGATTGATGGCCAATTGAACCCACAGATGAGGGAACCTGTAGAAACAGAGAACCGACTGTGTTTCATTTAGCTTTCTATTGTGGGGCACCTCANTGCTTTAATAGCTGAAGTAACACTGGGTGATATCAATGGTAAATATTCACCTTCCCAAACTCAAAGCCTTCACATAAAAAAATTTTACCTCTCACTTTAATAAATGATCTTCAGGCTGGGACGTCTCTTCTGATCATCACTTCAAAGACACAGCCACCTTCCCTCTTGGGGTTCCTCTGTCTGTAACAGGTGGCCTCCTGTAAGGGAAGGGGAAAGGGAAGGAGTNGGAAAGTTGTGATGGATCAAACCTAGAAGCAGGGTGCATCTTCTCTCCAACACGCTGTGTCAGAGCTATAACACATGACTACACTTAGCTGCAAGGGAAGCTGGGAAATGTAGTCTCATGGTCAAGGTTTCTGACAGCCAACAGTCTCTACCTCATTTCCTNAGTCTGTGATGAATTCTCTACCCGGATACAGGTCCTCATGCTATTATTAGTTTCCAAAATTACAGAGGTGACTTCAAAGGCAACTGGCCATAGGAAAGGTGTCCTTAATCTCCTATTCATATCATGGAAAAATTCAGTTGTTCAGGGTTCTCTGAGAAGAAGCTAGAGGAAGGAGAAGAGCAGGGAGGGAAGATGAGAATGGAAGTTTATTTTCCTAAGTCAAATTTTGGCTAAGTGGAAGATAGTAGGGTCCACAATTTTGGACCTTGAATCCAATTCNAGACCTGCCAAAATTTCATTACCCAAGTGAACCCTCATTGAGCATTCATTACTTAACAGGAATTGTCCTAGCTTACAGGAATGCCAGGAAAACAAATCAGTCAATAGATGAATATAATGTCAGCTCTATTCTGTCTTTGGTTGAGACTTTGGAGACATTTGTAATAAAAGGCTCACACAATTATATATTACAGATACTGTAATAGTTAGTTATTATAAATTATAAATATGTAATATCCAGGTTGTCTTTCAACATGACATAAATTCCAATTTAATCTTCACAATAATCTTATGATATAACTATTGGCTCCATTTTACAGAGACAGAAACTGAGACCTTGAAAGATGAAATAATTATTTCCAGAACCATTGTTTCCAAGAGATAGAAATGATTCTTGATTGCATAATATTGTTCCTATAGTTATGTTGTGGGGCTGTTTGTTTGTTTTTGTTATTGTTGTTGTTGGTGTTTTGTTGGTTGAAGTTTTGCTGTTATTTTTTTATTTTCTGAGGTGTCCGTTTATTTATATGAGACAGTGTCTCATGTATTCTGTGAACTCACCACCTAGCCAAGGATGACCTTGAACTCCTAACTGTCCTGTCTCTACGTCTCAGGTGCTGGATTATAAAAATGCAACATGCTAGAAATGAATCCAGAGTTTTGTGTATACTGGACATCTAAGCTCATCCCCAGATGNTTTGAGGATTTTATTGGAAAAGGGGGAAGTGGACACTCGGTGACCTTCATGGGTATCACTCTATCATCCTCTATAGCTCCCTACTNCACAGNGAATAAGATTGAATTCTGTATGTCTCAGAGGGCATATATTATTATTTCATACCATCACTTCCCTTTGGGACACTGTCCTCCTTCAGNTTCTCCCAATGTTACCCCAGAGTGTTTTGTNCATCTGTCTCCTTAATGAGATGCCTTGGCCTCCAGTATGAGACAGCTGCCACCTGCTCCTTCAAGCCTCAGGTTACATATTTCCAAGTTAACATAATAATCTCCAACCTCACATTCAACAACCCCTCCTCTTCCTTTATTTCTTGAGTCCCTTGTTTGCTTGCTTCATTACAGCATGAAGGACACCTTGGGAGTTTCATTCAGTGATTTGACAGGACAAATGAACTATGACTGTGGACTCCAGTGCCTGCTGGCCTTTTTACTTTGTGTCCTTCACTAGAAAAGAAGCTCCATGGAAAGACTTATGTCTCTGTCGAGACTATTTCCCTAGGGGCTNGTGAGATGACCCAGTGAGTAAAGGCACTTGTCCTGCAAACCTGGCAACCTGAGTTAAATTCCTGGAACCCATGTAAAGGTGGAAGGACAGCATTGACTCCTGAAAGTTGTCCCCTGGCTTTTACATGTGCAGTGTGATATGTACACCCATACATATACAT
>LZPO01055111.1:480073-504910 GCA_001675575.1 Neotoma lepida | reverse complement strand
CACGAATGGTTTTCTTAAGGAGCAGGGTGCTGGGTGTTCTGACACCCGCAGGAAACTCCTTCCTCTCAGGAGCACCAAGCTCTTCTGACTGGTTCCCTAGATCTAATGGAACCGGCTGCATCTGTTTCCCTCTGTTCTTGGTTCTGTTCCTCATGAGCCTCATGTGAAGACAGAGCTGCTAGGTGGGATGAAAATGTATTCAAAGTAAGTGTGGCAAGGATGGCTAACTGGCCACTACAAGTGTGTGGTCTTTCTTCAGTGTCCCCAACAAGAGCATTTCCCAGAACCCCTTGCTTCTTGGTGTGGTCTGAAAATGAATTGTGGCTGATGAAATGTGAGCTAATGTGATGTGGGTTGTGTCTGTCATTTGCTGAGCTGTCCTCAGATTCACTTCCTTGTCCCCTCCCTGCCCTGTTCATCTGTGTTGGGTTGGCCCTGGCTGGACTGGACAGAGAGGCACTGGTTGGAGATGAGAGGAAGGGAGGGAAATACAGGGTAGTTTAGGCCTTATCTGTTGGTATTTTGGTAATACCTCCATGATTTCAGATAAAATATTCTATGACTCCAGTCTGTAAATATACATACACCTAGAAAGACAGTCTTTTCAGCCCTTATCAGTTGTTTATGCCATGAAAACAAAGTGGGGGAAGGTCCCCTACTACTAGGACCCTCTTGAGGTGACAGTAAGGTTAAAAAGGAATATGGAGAATGTGCAGGACCTAATGATCTGCCTTCTAACTCTCTCACCACATACCTGCCCTTCGTACCACTCGGGAAACTGCTTCTTCCTTTTCTTTACACGGACATACATAGTCCATACAGTCCAGTCATTTGAAGTGCCCGGTTAGCAGCGTTCAGCACATTCTCAGGGCTGAAAACACGATTTTCATGGTCAATTTTAGAGTCTTTCAATCATCCTAAAAAGAAATCTGAGCCCCTCAGCTGTTACCTCTCACTCCATCCCCTCCACACTGATTTTATAGAAATAACATGTGTGCTTCTGTTCTAATGGGAGAAAATTAACCTGCAGTAAATATAAAGGACTCACCCAACACACAATGCATTGTGGTGCCTGGCTTCTTTCACTTAGCATAGTGTTCTCAAGTTTCTTTGGTGTTGCAGTGTGTGTGGTTTTTCTGGAGAGGGAGGGAAAGGGTATACCATTCCAGCACATGGATTCTTTATCCAGTCATCAAACCACAGATTTTTGTTTCCACTCTTTAGCTTTCATGAATCATTTTGCTGTAATATCCACATATAAATTTTTATTTAGATGTAGGTTTTCATTTCCCTTGGGTGGGTAACTGGGAGTATACCTCCATGTCTGACCAGTCCAGTGCTGCTCATAAAGTCCCTGGTGTTGGAGTGAGACGCCTTGTTTCCACTTTACCATTAGAAACTTGGCTTCTAATGTGTGCACTTGTTTTCTACCTACGAACTTTTATTCAGCTGCCCTAGTCCTATGTGTTTGTTTTGGCCTGGGTCAGTGTAACTCCATCCTGTTTTTGTATGTTGTTACCAGACAGTCTTCCTCATTCTTTCTTTTTTCTTTTTTCTTTTTGTTCACTGAAGGGTTAGTTTTCTCCCTTTGAGACTATGTTTTGGTTTTGGTGAGACCCATGGGTTACTGAAATAACAAGAGGGTTTTTCCAATTTCTATCACATTAAAGACTGGGGGCTGAAAGTGAGGCCTGCAAGAGGGCAGAGGGAGGCGTGAGGAAAGAACTCAGATTCCTGGAAGCTAGAGGATGCACAGGGCTGGCCTCCACAGTGCCTGTGCCCTGGGCGGCTCTCCAGGCCTCCGCCCAGCTCGCGCTGGCTCTTCGGGCAGTACGTGCTGCTCAACACTTGCGTGAAACACCTGCTCACGGCCAGTGCCAAGGGCCCAGGAGCTGTTGGAGACTCTGTATCCTGTTTGGGAATTGTTTCAAATGAAATCAGTGACTCTTCCCTGCACCAAGACAAGTGTTTTTAAAGGTGAAAAAGAAAGAGGAGGGGACCAACAAGGATTCGTGCTTTTGGAAAGTGGTGTGTGCGCTGCAGCCTCACTCGGCCAGCAGCCCCTCCTGGGGCTGCAGACATTGTGGGCTGGAGGACAGCCCCACGCTGCTGTGGGAGGGTCAGGGAAATCTGGGTAAAGATGCTTCCTGGGTACCAAGGCGGAAGACCACCTTGCTCCCGTGTCAAGTTTCCTCTCCTTTGTTATTCATTCAATTAATATTTGCTGAGAGTCCTGTGCCTGGCGCAGCCCTCGCCCCTGGGACACAGGTCTTTTCTCTGATTTCCTGGAATTTACAGCCTTTAATTTCCTTTTTCTTCCCACAGTCTTCTCTAGTCTCCATTTACTCCTTTCTTGTTTTCTTACACTTTTCTATACTTATGTGTTAAAGGGACACATTTAAGAATGTATTTCCATGTCATGTTTCATTTTCTGCATTTACATAGAGAGAATTTAGAGCTGGGAGGCTTTGGCACAGCCTAAGGGTAAGCAGTGTCTGATGAGGCTTCCTCTCTTGAAGAGGATGAAGCAGGATTCAAAGTCTGTATCAAGAAATGTGGTACTTGCAAGTGTGGTGGTGCATTCCTGTTATCCCAGCACTAAGGAGGCAGAGGCAGGCAGATCTCTGAGTTCCAGGCCAGCCAGGGCTACACAGGGCTATACATTAAAAAATGTATCCCATACCCATAAACCAACCAACTGACCAAGCAACCAACCTACCAACGAACCAAAAGAACAACAACAACAACAACAAAAAAAAAATGCAGAGGCCACACATCCTCATCTAATCTATGCTCTGGTGGCCATGTTTCCCAGAGAAATTAAGTTCTAGGAATGTGTGTGTGTGTGTGTGTGTGTGTGTGTGTGTGTGTGTGTGTGTATCTGCCCATGCTTTAAAGGACTATCCCTCCTAGCCAAACAACTGTTATCTTGGGGNGTGCAGNTGTTCCTACTTGCACAGGATTATCCAGGCTGGGGTTGTCAACTGTTTACATCCCCTCATAGAGGGGTGGGAAGGGGTCATGGGACTGTCAGGGTCATCTGAGTATCTACCTGCTCCCAATCACCTGTTGTTTGCAACCCTTCCTCAACTGCATTTGGCCTCACGGAGGGCCTAGAGTACACAGGCTGGGGCATGCGGGGGAGGGGAACTCCACCTATGTGGCTATGGGAGAGCCCTCATTTCTGCTGGGTAAAGACTTTCCAGTGTGGCCTCCAGGGTGGGGTGAGGGCGGCGCGGGGTGGGGGGAAGCACCCACATCTCTGCAAGTAAGCCCTCCCCCGTGCTCTGTAAGTGAGCCCTGTAGACTCATTGGTTTGTCTATTGGGACCTTAGGATGAGGGGTAGATGCTGTTTATTTCTCCTGTTGGGATGGAATTTTGGAAGCAAGTGTGTTAGGAGTGTCTGGAAGGATAGGATGGCCAGAGGCAGCACTGACTAGAGACACTGGAAGGCTCACCTCTGGGTACAGTTCAGAAGTTTCCTCTTTAAAGCGCCTCCTGATTCCTGTGGAATACTTGCTCTCCACCCCAGCAGGGCTGTGGGCCTGCAGTCCTTTCCATGCTCATAGGCTTGGGATGTCCAAGCTTCAAGGCTTTACCTGACCTGAGTGATCCCACACTGGTCCTGGTCCCCTTCCCAGTCAGAGGCAAGTAGGACTTGGGCATCTGCTCTACGCACCTCTTTTCTGGGGAGACNGTCCNGTTGTCTCTCTATTCGGGGCTGTAGGGGCAGCAATTTGACTACTAAGGAACAGAATCTATTTCAGTTGTTTCTGGGCACAAGACTCACGGAATTCATAGAAAAGCCACATTGGCAGGTCTAGAAAATGCAGAAGCCAGGGCAGTCCCAAGGAGGCCAGCAGACAAAATTCATGGACCTTTACTCAGGCTCCCATCATTAACATGGCTCAGGTCTTAGCTCCCCAAACCTTCACCTCTCCACATAAATGGTCAGGAGAAAGGTGTGTGAATTCCTTGTGCTTAAAGATCTGTCCCAGTCCATTTAAGGATGGGCGGAGACCAGAACTTAGTGGTGGACACCTAAGACAGCTTTTGGTGCAGGCTGCTGCCTGAGGAGGTTTGCAGCCGTGAGTATGTATATGTCACTTCCTAAGCAGGAGAGACGGTTAATAATTGCAGGGACAAATCCCTCCCTTGGACCTGAGCACTCAGCTCATCCTCCTCCCGGGTCTAAGTATGCTCAAATGTTGCTTCCCCGCTCCTTGTGTAACTACTCACTTATCAAACAGGTCTCCTGGAAGGCACTGACCTGTGATTTATGTGTCATAGAAGGGCCAGGGTGTTTGATGCTCACACTTACCCGCTAGTGAAGAAGCATTAAATGAAAGCTAATGGACTCAGGCACATGCGCATTCATTGCAATCCGGCCCCGGCCAGGTCACACTGATTTTTGGATCACAGCTCTCCATGCAGCTGAAGCAGAGCCAGAAGGTCTGTCAGCTGCTGAGCTTCCCTCCCGGTTCCTTCACTACCGAAATGCTTTTACAACGACCTTGTTTTATATATAACCCTTCAGAGTTAAAATCCTATCGTGAAGCCAAAATCCAAGCTGATGACACCTTTTAAAATGAGGGTTATCAAGCCACAGTTCCAGAGGGAAGGCCTCTGACCTAATACTGAACAGAGTCCCTTTGAATGGCAGAGAGCTGAGTTTCCATTAAGCCTACTGGTAGTGAGNGCCCTGCATTCCTCGGCTCTGGGTCCTGGGTCTTTATCAGAAGCAGGCTCTAGGTGGCGCTACAGCGCAACTTTAGTCACTGCAGAGCCTGGAGGGATGCAGAGAATCAAAAGGAAATTTAGTGCTCCAAGAAGTTAGTTCCATCATTGAAGGGAAGGAGTATAGAAACCACCTTGTAGAGGCTTCTGTAGAAGAGGTGGGTTGGGAGTGGGGTGGGGTCACTTTTTCAGTGATATGGTGAAAGTCTGATGTGGCAGGGAATGTAGAACTAGCTGTGGTTGGCAAAGTCTTGACCCAAGAATCACCGTTCTCTTACCTCACAGGAGGTGAGAGGGCAGGCAGAGGGAATGGAAAGCCCGAGAAACAGAATAATAATGAGACAAACACGGATTAAAAAAAAATTTAATTGTAATTGTCTTGTCTTGAAGGAGAATTTGGTCTGAAGTACATTCCCCCCTTGATCATACTCCTGTATGACCACTGAATTAATAAGAGTGGCATGATTGCAGCAGGATAGAGAATCTCGGTAAGTTACATGGGTTAAAGAGAGGTCCTTGTTCATGAGTGGTAAGTGAATAAAAACCTAAGAGACATATGGAATGTCTTTTCTTATGGGCCACATCCTCCAAAAGTTGAGTTTATGTTAGGCTTGTGATACAAGACTAACTAACAAATTTTGATGGCTTTTGGGGGTCCGTGTAACGTCCTAACCTGAACCTTGTTTTCTCAGGACAAGCCCGTCTTCTGTTTCTGACGGTGTTCTGTCTTGTTTCATCTTCATTGTCTACTTGACTCTATTAGGAATCACCTCTGAGACACACTTCTGGGTTATTTATAGACAATGTGTGTGCGTGAGTTTGTGTGTGTGCACACGCATGCGTTCATGCCTCCAGGCATTTATGTATACCACACGCATCCTGGTTCACAGAGGCCAGAAGAGGATGATGTCAGATCCCTTGGAACTGGAGTTGCATATGGTTGCGAGCCACCATGTGGGTGCTGGGAACTGGACTGGGGTTCTCTGGAAGAGCATTATCTATTAACTTTTGAGCCACCTTTCCACGACACGTACCCCATAATTCAGAAACTCTGGGGATGGGGCTTAGTAGGTTAGAGCTCAGCTGCTCCTCCAGGTGGCCCTGAAGCCTGCTGAAGTTCAAGTACACTTGCTCCAAAGAGCCTCTCCAATTCTCACGGGGTAAAATCGGAAGAGGTAGGTATTCAGCCGACATTTGAGTCCCTATTCAGTTAGCAATGTGATGATTAAAATTGCCTAATATAAAATCCTGTATTATTTAACCTATTTTCTTTCTTCATTTGTAGAAAACGTGGTCCTCTTCCCAACTGTTAGTAGGGAAACTGGCAGATCTACAACTACATATGTAATCAGTGCTACACGAATAAGATAATTCTGCCTGGAACGGCGGAAGGAGGAAGGAAGGCTTAGAGGTCATGAAGGACTCTGGGCAGTCTTGAATGGTGAGAATAATGAGGCAGAGAAGGACTTGTGACTTTGAAATGTTGACTTTCATTATTATCAAAGAAGAAATTTGCCTACTTTAAAACATAAAGGAGTGAAGCATGTTGGGAGCGATTGGGTTTCCCTTCTACCATTTAGTCAAAAAGACACGAGCTTTGCAAGTCACCTATTCAGAGGAGAAAGCCCAGCTATTCTTGGACTTTGATTTGATGAAGTAATGTCTACAAATTTCAGAGGAACCCGATGACTCACAAATATTCTCCTCAGCCAAAGTGTTGGTCAAATTTAATGACAACAAGTGCTACATTCTCACATACTAATGAATTCAAGAATGAACACACACCTTAGGAAAATAATTATTCAATGACAAGAGTCAGAAGTAAGTCAAAATGAAAGAATCATGAATGGACCAGTCATAGCGAAAGAGTAGTGGTGAGCATTGAAGAACCAAGTCTAAATAGAAGTAGACATTTTAGTAACAAGCTAGAAAATGGATGTTATATTGTTTACTATGGGCTGTAGGTCAGGCTGTGAGAATATTGACCTCTTCAGCTTCCTTAGAATGAGGCTGAGTTTTAGAAATGACCAACCACTTTACATTTTTTTTGGATATTTTTTTTCCTTAGAGAACTTTTTAAAAAGTGAAATAAAACCTCTTATGGCACCCCCCCCAACATCTATGTGATGTTTCTTTTCCTTTTTTCTTCAGAATCATTTTCATTTGGTAAGTGAAACTAGATTTTACTATTTCCTTTAAATTAAAACTACCTGATAAAGTATAACCTTACTTTATTTAACAAATTCTCCTATGTCTATCTACTTTCCTTCTTTCCTTCTATCTTGTAGGAATTGAACCTAGGGCCTCAGGTGTGCTAGACAAACACTCCACCACTGAGCTGCATCCCCAGCCTTCCTTTTACTTTGTAGTTTATTTATGTGCATATAATGCTTTGCTTGCATGTGTGTATGTATACCACATGCATGCCTGGTGCCTAAGGAAGTCAATAGAAGCCATCAGATCTCCTGAAACTGGGTTATGAATGTCTGCAAGCTGCCCTGTGGGTGCTGGGAACTGAACACGGTTCCTCTGGGCCGTTGCCCCAGCCCCTAGCTTTTGTCCCAGCACAGGGGGCTCACTAGGTCCCCAACGTTGGTTTTAACTCACCCTGTAGCCCAAGCAGCTTTGGACTTGCAATCCTTCTGCCTCCGCCTTCCAGGGAACTGAGGTTTGAAACCTCTATTAACAGGCCCAATTCTGTCTGTCTTTCTCTCTTTGCTTAGTCTCTTTTACTTTCATGATCTTAACTTTTACGTACTTGCTTGTGATGTTCAGGTATTTACCTTTACCCCTGATGTCTTCTCTGAGTTTCAGAGTTACACATCCACTTCCCCTTGGATGGTGCCCATTGGCTGATCAATGGACAGGCACTTTAANGTGTTCAAAGTCAGACAAGTTTTTTATCTGATTTTGCTGTGCCTTATGTTCTTATATTTCCTGGCTGCACTCACGGTTTTACTATGAATGGATCACGCCAGCCATCCCAGATGTCTCATCTGTCCTTCATCCTGTCCATCCACCCAGTCACCCACTGATCACATATCCAAACCAGATTCTTGACACTATCCTTGGTTTCTCCTTCTTCCTTCACCCTTCCTTTCTGACTGGTTAACAATGTCACTTCCTTAAACATGTAGCTTTCTCTCCCTCTTTACCTTAGTCACCACTATGCTAGACCACTGGGGACCAAGCATTCAAGTGCACAAGCATGTACAGGACATCGAATTCAAACCCCCACAGACAACAAATGCTGGTGAGGACGCAGAGAAAGAGGAACCTTTATTCTCTGTTGGTGGGGCTATAAACGCTGCAGCCACTGTGGAAATAAGTATGGCAGTTTCTCATATAAATAGAGAACTACCCTATGACATAACTAGACCACTTCTGGCATCTACCCAAAGAACTCCACATCCTATTCCAGAAATCGGCCTAGATGCCCATCAATGGATGAATGGATGATGAAAATGTGATACATATACACAATGGGATTTTATTCAGACGTAAAAAGTAAAGTTATGAAACTTGCAGCCAAATGGATAAAACTGGAAATACATTAAATGAGCTAACCTAGGCTCAGAAATAGATACACAGCATATTCTTTCACCTGTGTGGATCTTAGCTTCCAATTTTTTGTTTGCTTGTATGCTTTTTTTTTCTTCTTGAGACTGCATCTTAGGTATCTCATATTGGCCTTGAACTTGCTAAATAGCCAAGGATGACCTTGAACCCCTGATCCTCCTACTTCTACCTCCCAAGTTCTGATTTTCTAATTTTTACATATGTGTGCTGATGGAGGAGTGAGTGTTGGTAGAAGTCATAGAACTAGAAAAAGGCCCATGAGAGGAGACAAGGAGGCTTTAAGGAAGAAGACTGGAAAAGGTGATTGAAGACAGGGGATTGAAAGTAGAGGGGACATTGGCAGGAGAGGAGGGGGAGGACCAACCAAGATGAAGTNTGAATGAAAATGTCATAAGGAAAAGGGTTCCTTTGTGTGCTAATTATAAAGTAATAATAAAGAAAAATAATAGAGTCTGTTACACAATATGGCACACAGTAGGTTTAAGAAGCCTGTTGACTGAACAAAGCCATCTGGGAACATCTTTCTTTCAACTGCTAAGCATATTCTCCATCTCCCTTGGGCACAATTGGATAAATGCCACCAACTTGAATAGCACTCCATTTTCCTGAACTCAGGAGATGTCCTCCCTTCCGTGGACACACTCTTCTGTCAGCTCTGCTAATCCTATNGACTAACTTAACGCCTTCTCTTAGAACAATCATTTCAGGCTCAGGAGGTATCCCAGACTCCTTCACTGGGTTTCTTCATTCCTTTAGTCATTTGTTCTACTCCGAGAAGCCTGCCTGCCTGCCAGAGAAGCATGTACTAGGTTTTCCGTAAAATGGTGCCCTTTGTATTCCTGGTCTTCGTGGCAGAGCACAAACTCCCNTGGNTAGGCTCTGTGCCTGAGGTGGGTACTGATGACTGAAGGGCAGGAGTCCTGTGTGCTAGTCCAAGCTTGGATGAGGTCCTCAAGTTCTTAAGAACAGTCTAGTGTCAAGGTTAATTGCTCTGGTTTTGGAGTGGGCAGGTCTGGTTTTGAATTTCAAGTGCACAGTGGACTAGCTCCTTACTGTGAACTTCACAGGGCTGTTGAAGAATGAAAAGAACTAGTGTTCAACTGTGCAGGGCAGATGAATCCACACGCAACAAGTGGTCTGCTGCCTCACCTGCCTCTTCCTCCTCCTCCTCCCTCGGTGAAGCCTGCTCTGCTTCTTGGCTTAGCCTGGTCGTTCTTTGGTCCTCCTGTCCTTAAGCTGTGTCTTAGTGATGGACTCTTGTGAAAGGCCTTGTGGACATCCTAGGCAACAGTTGCCTTTTTTCTTCTCCCTCTATTGGGAGATGCTTTGTATTTTTAGGGAGGCTGTTTATACAGGGATGATTTAGCATTTTTATTCGTTGAAGGTGTTGGCATAGCTTCAGTCTATAATTCTGAAGAGAAGGCATTTAGCTGTGCCTTTCTTTGTTTGCTGGGAACATTTCTACAGATAAGCAGCCTGCACAGTAAATAAAGTGCATTGTTATTACATCGCCTAGCAATTTACCTCTAACAGACGGCTGTGCCTGCTATAATGACATGATAGCTAATCCATACCCCTGCATGATTTTATCTCCTACTGGAGGAGGCTGGCAAGTTTAAAGGAGATGCCCTCAAGGATCAACCAGGGGAAAACCATATTTTTTTTTCAGGAGGTACACCAGCAGTCAGCACCCAGATTTTGAACAAGAACTTAATTTCAGCATCAATTACCTTAAGCCTCCCACAAGTAGGTTTTACCTAAAGCGCCCGTGGAAAAGCAGTTTGATTTAATTAAGGAAGTCTTGAAATCCTGGAGTCTGGTTAATACAGAGGCTCATTTTTTTTTCTTATTACATTAGAAGTTTTGGGTATGCAAATGATTCATCATCCAACTTGCCTTAAAAGCAAATAACAAGCGCCTATGGCAACAGACAAATAACCTTGGTTTCATTTCTTTAGCTTTCTGTAAGCTTTTGATAAGATTCTCAGAGTGATGCTGTTGGATGCCATGACAGGAATGATTTTATAGCACTGTAAAGTAAGTTTAATGCTATCACCAGGTACTGAAATTGTCGTGTTACCCCAATTTTCCATGTAAAGAAATGGAATTTCCACTGTACCTTACTTCTTGGGATTTATCCTTTTGTTTTTATCTTCTGATTAGACNGACTGCTTCGGGAAGGAAGGGGAGTTTGGATTCCTTAGGAGTTCCTACTTCTGCAAAGAGCATAGGGTTAAAGTTCATCAGGATTCTGTGCCTGGCTGCAGTTCCATGGCTCTCTGCAAGTCATACTTTCCATTAATATTTGTTCTGTTTTGGTAAAGCTTGTTGGCAATATTACTTGAACATTTTTTGTTTTGTGGTTGCTGTTGTAAATTGTCGCAAGTATCTTTCACCGGCTGGCAATGTTTGAACTTTAGGGAGTTTCCTATGTTGGTACCTGTCCTAGTTTGCTCTCTGTTGCTGTGATAAACACCACGACCAAAAACAGCCTGGGGAGAAAAGGGTTTATTTCGCTTTACAGCTCACAAGTCACACTCTCTCAATGAGAGAACTCAGGAAAGGTGCTCAGGGGAGGAAGCTAAAGTCAGAAACTGAAGCAGAGACCATGGAGAGAGAGATGTTGCTTACTGACCTGCTCTCCATGGCTTGCTCAGTTCTCTCTCTACAAGATTTATTATTTTTAACTACCTGTATGTGTGGGTCTGTGCATGTGAGTGCAGGTACCCATAGGAGCCAGAAGAGGGCGCCAGTCCTCTGGAACTGNAGTTTCAGGCAGTTGCGAGCTGCCTAACTTGGGTGCCGAGAATCAAACTTGGGTCCTACTAAGCCATCCCTCTAGCCCCTCAGCTTACTTTCTTGTATAACCCAGGACCATCTGCCAGGGTTGGTACCACTCACCGTGCTGGGCTTTCCCATATCAATCAGTAATCAAGAAAATGCCCCCCAGACACGCTGGCAGCACAATTTGATGGAGGCAATTCCTCAGCTGAGGCTCGCTCTTCTCAGACGTGTCTAGGTTTGTGTCAAGTTGACAAAGACTCACCAGGACAGAAGCAATGGCTTCTCCTAATCCGTTCATCCTGATCTGCCTCCCATGAAGGAAGTGTGTGTCGTTTCTCCTCATGATAAGCGAGGTATGGTGATTTCTTCCTGGCAGACTATTTCTGTCTCTCTAATCTGTCTATTTCACTCCATCTATAGCACCACCAATAGCTAACATTTATTGAAGGCTTCTGGTGGGCTGGGCACTACACAGGCATAATATTATTTAATCCACACTAAAACCATTATTATTGCCATTTTACAGGTGGGGCCTTGGAGCCTTAAAGGGGTGAAAAAAATTATCCAAGGTCACTCGGCTAATTAGTGCTGGATTCTTGGCTCAAACTCTGGTTTAGACTTCACGAGATGACTACTGAGGACCAGGGAGAGGATTAATAAACNTTTTCCTAAGTTCTCCCTCCCCTCAAGCCCGTGTATTCTCCATGGAAAATGAAGGGAAGTTTTGTAAGGGAAAGCTCAATTGCCACTTCCATCCTCACCCTCATCTCATGCTCCTAAACTTCACGGTGTGGCTTCTGTGCCCCCAACTCCAGCTCCTCTGACATCGCTCCCTCCTTGTTCACTGCCCTTTGGACCAGTTCCCCAGATCCACCGCTTTCCCTCACGCTCAGCGTCTCTCTGTCTGTGGTTCCCTCTGTCAGGAGCAGTACTTCCTTCTCTCACTGTCCGCGGTCCCAACCACGTTTCCTCATCCATCTGCTCAGCCTTCTCCTGAGCAGGAGTGTGTTTCACTCCTGCTAGTGTGGAATGTGGCCTCTTGGCAGGCCGTTTATGTCTTTCTAGTCTCTACTGGTTTGGGGCTCAAAGGTCCGTTTGTTCTTGATCTCAGATTGTTCATTACTCTCCTAGCAGCCTGTGCCTTGTTGGCACTTGTGAGAATTTATAGCTATAACCATTTTATTTGTGTAATTATTTGATTAATGTTTGTTTATTCTGCCCTGACTGGAAGTTTTATGAGGACAAGGATCATGTCTGTTTTCGCTCATTTGTACCCGTAGGGTCTAACATAACCCTTGGCATGTGGCTACTGTTATTTACCACACNGAACGAAAGCAGAGTGTTAGAAACGCTAATGATCAGTCCTGTGGTTTCTTTATCCTGGTGTTACTGGAGGAGCAAGCAGCATGNGTGCTGTGTGGACTCTGAGTTTCTTTAAGAGTGTGTGTGTACCCACCAACATGCTTGATTCATGTGTGAATCTCTACAGATTAATAAGTGTGGCAGGCACATATACACATATGTACACAGACATACATGCACACACACACACACACACACACACACACACACCTCCTTTTGTCTATTATAGGCAGCTGAACCAGGAAGGTGAAGAATATTTTTCATGGCGTTATTTTTATGATAATCCATTTCGGTGGCTAATTTGGTTTGGGACACTGATTTATCACCAGTTTCTAGATCTCCCACGCGCTCTCTTTTTATTGTCCTATTTGAATTATAAGGATGGCGTGTGTGAAATGGAACTTCTTGGCCTATTGTTCTGCTCCTCACGCAACCAGTGTAGTTCAGACAATAAAAAGATCTATAAAATTAATATATACACAGAGTGAGAGAGGAGAGAGGGGGACAGAGACAGAGAAAACGGGCGATGCTTTGGAATGGGATACAACATTTATCTCTCTCTGGTGAAGCTCGGAATTAAAGTTCACAAGTGGAGGAGACATAAATGAGGTATGAAGGTGTTGTTCTCTCATGAGGAAAGAAGTCTAGCAATTGTCGCTTATCCAGGGGACANGGGACTTATTTTACCCCTCGATTTGAACACTTTTAAGGACTCACAACCNCTGGGTTTACTTCAGAATGACATGTCCAAAGATAGGACTTAAAAGAACATAAATGCCAGGTCACTTTGGTTCTATACTATGTCGTCTGTCGGGCGCATCCCCCAGGGCATCGCCAATCCACATCAAAAACGGATNTTTGCATGTGACTTTTCTTCAGCTGTGGTGCACCCTCGACACGTAGTAGGTTTCTGATAAACTGTTGTAAGATAAAAGCATAACTGAGCAAATGCCCAGAAAGGATGGTACTGTCCTGCTCTCACTGGTCCTTCACAAAGGCTTGGGGCCCTTTCCCATCATGCTTAGCTTCCCTTTGGATTTGCTACTCTTNTCAAACTAGTTGTTGACCTTTCAAAAAACATGGTAGGGAAAACTGCGGTAGAATATTTGATCCTGATAAAGTGCCTTGGGACTGGAGAACAAACAACCACCTTCCTACCTTCCCAGGAAGTATTTTGAATAGNCAGGTGGCAGCTCCCAGTGTGATTTCACGGGAGGTTTCTG
This sequence comes from Neotoma lepida, assembly GCA_001675575.1. Lineage (NCBI taxonomy): Eukaryota > Metazoa > Chordata > Mammalia > Rodentia > Cricetidae > Neotoma > Neotoma lepida. Next base: position 491,224 of record LZPO01055111.1, on the reverse strand, counting down.
GACTGAGTATTTATGGCTATGCTTGAAATGATGGTTATTATTGTTACAAATATTATCATGCTGAGGAAGCTGGCTTGCAAGCACAGACAGCTGCATTGTTTACAAACATAATTAATGAGGTGATTTTTAATATCAACAGCCCAGCAACAGCCTTTTTAAAGACTGTTTATGGCCTGGGCCACAGAGCCATTTGTAACTTCTACGGCACTTCTATGACAGGGCTGCCTCCAAGAGTCATTTCCTTTGGCCGGGACCTGGTTTATTTTATGAATGACAAAATAAACCTCTACTTGCTGCTGATGAGGGATGGTTTATGTCTAGCAAGCCCAGACCTGCCGAAAGATAAACACAGGGATACTTTTCTAAGAAGTGAAGGTGTATTCCTTAGAAGCTAACTTCTGTATTTATTAAAAAATCATCCAACTGAGNTGGCTATCCTGAGGGACTAGGGAGGAACAGTGTGTTCTCTTTCTAAACATGGACATGTTTTGTGTGTATGTGTGTATGTGATATAATGTTTTATGAATGTCTGTAATATATCAATTCTTGAAAAAAAANGGCTTACNCTTCGAAGAGGCAGTTTTGTTTTGCCCTGTGGTTTTGGACAGGGTCTCACTATGTAGTTCAGGATGGCCTGGAACTCATCCTGTAGCCTAGGCTGGATTCTCCTGCTTTAGCTACCCAGAGTGCTAAGATTCCAGGCATGTGCCACCCCACTCAGCTTCAAATGGGCTTTGGACCTCTGCGGTGGAGCAGTTGAGGCCAGTTACTGGTTGAACTGATCATTCTGTATTTGCTTTTTGCCTTGCACCCCTGATTTTGAACTCTGGGATTCTGTCAGGGGTTGGTAGTGGATGTACTCCTAGTTCAAAAGCAAGGCCATTCCTCTGAGCTGTTTCCACCTGAGCACCTTTCCAGAAAGCAGGCGGGAGCTAAAGTCACTTCAGGGCTCACAGAGTTCACGGTGAGGGAGTGAGTGAGGATCTGGTTTCCTGGCTCACTTCGAACGTTTCAGAGATTAGATAATTTAATACTCTGCTTAAATGTCTTTTCTACACAAATTCCAAAATAATTATTGTTTTATTCCCTTTTGATCATGGAATTGCCTTGTTATGTTTATTTAGTAAAAGGCAGTGAATTAGGGATAAAAGGACTAAAATGGGACCAGATAACCAGGGTCTGCCATATTGCATGTGTTTTATAATCTCCAGACAAATGTCTCTGAAATTTTGTATTTTGATCTGGACTCTGTGTATCTTTATGACCTAGTACATCATCTGCAGTTGTAGTCTGATGAGACCTCAGTGGGTGACCTGGGTTCATAGTGAGTGTCGCAGTTTGCATAACTGTTCAGTGTTAAGGAAGTGTGTTCATTGGTTACAACCCTGAGTTTACCAATTGTGGTAGTTTGAATATATTTAGTCCCCATAAGCTCATAGGGAGTGGCACTATTAGGAGATATGGCTCTGTTGGAGGAAGCGTGGTCATGTTGGAGGAGGCTGAGTGACACACGCCTTTAATCCAGACCTTGAGGCTGGAGAGCACACCTTTAACCTGGGCCACACCTTCTGTTGGATGTTTGTCACTGTGGAGCCTGGCTTTGAGGTCTTTTTCTCAAGCTTCACTCGGTGTGACAGTCACTCGATTTCCTGTTGCCTGCAAGGTGTAGGACACTTGGCTATTTCTCCAGCGCCATGCCTGCCTGTATGTAGCCATGCTCCCCGCCATGATGGACTGAACCTCTGAACTGTAAGCCAGCCACCACAACGAAATGCTTCCTTTATAAGAGTTGCCAGGGTTACGGTGTCTCTTCACAGCAATAAAAACCTAACTAAGACACTCATTATTTGGGGTATGTAGTATCACTATCCAGGAATTTATTCCTCTCAGAGGATTTAGGGACAAATAATAATCCGTATCTGTACCTGCACTAACANTCTTCAAAANAAAGTCATTTANTTGGGATTTAAATTTTGCTGATTATATTAATTGAGAGGGAGAAAAGGATGGTTTTAGAGGGAGCTAAATTGATTTATATAGGAAAGGACACAAGGCTACAATTGGGTTGGAAAAGAATAAATCTGGAAAGTACAAGGAGAGGTTAAAGAGAAGGATCTGAATTTGGAGAAATCAGGAAGATTCTGGGGAAAGTGGTCATGACGACTGCAAATTTAGGGGACAAAGAGATCCAATGAAATTTTTACTTATTTTAATAACTGAGGTACAGCTTACACAAAGTTCACAGATAGTAAATGTACAGCTCAGTGTATTTTATATATGACTACACCATGCAACTACTGACTACATCAAGACCTCATAGCCCAAGGGTAATCATTATTCTGGTCCCACAGAGTTGATTTATGTGTTCTTAAACTCCATGGAATCATGTCGTACATCTTTGTTTCAACTTCTTTCATTTGACATTGTAACACTTGCTTATGTTTTGCATTCATCAGTGATATGTTCTTCTTGGTTCCTGTATGGTGATCTATTAAATAAATTACCACAGTTTGTTCTTGGGCAAATTAATTAGATCTATCCATCGCCCATCTTTGTGACCTTTTGGGCCATTTCCAATTTTAGGTAGCTTTGCTCTGAGTGTTAAGGGACTGGCTGGCCTCCCCCACAGCAATGTAAAGTTCTCCNGTTGTGTTGTTTCTTTGAGGGAACTTTGAGGAAGTTTTTCTGNGTGTTATCTGATGTAACCTCTCCCTTGGCTACTCTTTATCAAGCTCCAGGGAAGTGCATCTGGAATAAGATTTTGTTAGATTCCTCACAATCTCTACCAAAGGGAGCAGTCTTTTGTTTTTCTGGGTTTGAATCCTGCCTCTTCCATTTGCTCTATGTAGTTTCTTTGTTTTTTGTTTTTTTCCCCCAGCAAGTTGGGTTTGCTTGTTTGGCTTCTGTGGTAGTTTGAAAGTAATTGACCCCTCCCCGACATAAGCTCTTAGGGAATGACACTACTGGGAGGTGTGGCTTTGTTGCAGTAGGTGTAGTCTTGTTGGAGGAAGTGTGTCACTGTGGGGGTGGTCTTTGAGGTTTCATATATGCTCAAGCCATGCCCAGTGAGATAGACCACTTTCTGTTGCCTGTGAGCCAAGATGTTGTACACTTGGCTACTTCTCCAGCACCATGTCTGCCTGCACACCATCATGTTGCACCATGATNATAATTATGGACTAAACCTCTGAAACTGTAAGCCACTCCAATTAAATGTTTTCCTTTATNAGAGTTGCCNTGGTCATGGCGTCTCTTCACAGCAATAGNAACCCTAACTAAGCAGTCCCCTTTTTCTTTTNGTCTTCTGTGATGTAGTAGTTACCTTCCTGCTGTTGTCATAAGATGCCATGACCAAGACATCTTATAGAAGGAAGAGATTCACGGTTCCAGAGGGATGAAAGTCCATCATTGTGGGGAGAGGCACAGCAGCAAGTAGCAGGCTTGGTGGCCAGAGCAGGAGGCTGAGAGCTNACATCTTCAACNCAGGCATGAAGCAGAGAGAGTAAAGCAGAAACAGAAATTAGGAAAAGACTATAACCACTCAAATCTGCCCCCAGCAAGGCTCTACCTCTCAAAGGTTCCACAACCTCCCCCAAACAGCCCTACCAACTGGGGACCCGGTATTCAAATACCAGGTCCTCTAGGAGACATTTCTCATCTAAAGCACCACATGGGCCTTTTATTCTTCATCATAGAATGGACAACATAGAAGCAACATAAAGCATTTATGAGGCTTAAGGTCCGTAGTGCCAGACATGAAAACAGCACTAGAAAAAGGAAGAAAACATGGCTTTTGTCTGTGGCTGAATGTACCTGATCGCTTCTGGTCTTGGAAGCTAAGCAAGGCCTATTAGTACTAGGACAGAAGAAAAAATAGCTTTTGTTNTTACTGATTGAANTATAAACAAAAATAATTCCAAGGAAAGCATTACACATAGGAGCATAGACTCAGGAAAGTGGGGCTCCCTTTTGTGTCCATTTGGAGATTCTTCTTCTATAAGGCACCCTTTAAAATCTTGGGGTTTGACAAGAACAAGCACGAGTTCCCCCACACCACACCTTGCTGCCCCACTTCCTGCATCTCCTAGGCAGCTGAGATGTTTCAGGCATCACATCTTTAATCTTAGCTTTTATAGAGACATGGGGGTTGCCAGAGCTGTCCTCACTCTGTACCGGCATCAGCCACCATTACAAAACAATCTTAGAGACGAGACTTACACTCACTAGAAGAGTCTCTGAGGAGACTGGTGATCTGGAAGGTAAGAAAAGGAAGGAGGAGACCTTAAAAACAACAACAAAAAAAGCAGCAGCAGTAGCAGCAGCAGCAGCCTGTTTAATTTTATGGTTGATGCAACATGTGTGTCCTGCCAGAATAAATCGGATCATCTGATTTTCAAATTGCTGGATCTATTGTTTCAGAAATAGAGGATGTAAATAATTTCAGTGCAGTCTCCTGGATCTGAACCTCTCTCATCCAGAACTGTTATCAGCATTAGCATAATTTATGGTGCTATCTAATAATGAAATCACTGAACACTGATTGTATGGCTTCCTAAAGCTGTAATTATTGCTCATTAGGAATGGATTTCATATTGTTTGCTCCTGGCACATAACTTGTTATTAAACGGGAAAAGTTGTCAGTAGAAGTGAGGAACCNGAGAAGGAGCTTTTGTTGCTGTNGGTTCTTGAAAATTCCCTCTGATGAATCTGTCTGAGATTTTTGTCTGTCATCATAAAATGGCTCTGCATCCACTGTTTATTATTGCATTTCTTATTTCAGAAAAGTTGAGCTTTGCATCCCTGTTAGTTAGTTTTCTCCTCACTGTGACCAAATAGTCAGGACAAGAGCAATTCAAGGGAGGAAGGGTTCACTTTGGCTNATGGCTTGAGTGGGCACCGCCTCTCTTGGCAGAAAGACAGGGTAGAGTTCCTGGAGACAAGAACATGTGTCTAGGACTNCTCACATCCTGGTGCCCAGGAAGAAGAGAGTGGACCAGAAGTAGGACTGGGTGATAAACTTGAAGCCCCCCACTCTGCCCCGTGACCCACTAACTCCACTTGGGTCCCACCTGGCAAAGGTTCCACAACTTTCTGAAACATGGCTACCACCTTGGGCCAATGTGTTCAAAGCCATGAACATTGGGGGACTTTTCACATCCTAACTACAACAACGTCATACTTCTTTAGCCTGTAAGGAAGTGCTCAGTAAAGTGTCTTCAGTGAGTAAATGTACAAGGAAAGCAGAAGTGAGTTCTGGAAAGCTATGCTCTGTACTTTGTCCACTTCATACCAAACATTAACAAAGGGAGGGCTCACTTTAGGGATCTGAGTTTGCAGGTTTCCAGAGGTGTCAATATGAATACATCTTAGCCTATTTTTCTTGAAACATCTTAAAATGCATTTGTTAAAACCACAGAGTGTTGCTTGACTTTCTCATTGTGAAGGATACAAACAACATTCATGGATATTAAGTGAAATGGGGGAGCCTCTTTAAGCTATCCTGGTCAGTCCTCTTCTGTTAGTGAACCGTTTGTGTCCTTTTAAGTCCTGGTATTCCTGGCAGTGTTGAGAACTCACTGCTAAAGTCTGCTTGGTTTTGACTAGCAAGTTGGCTTCTAGATGGAGCACCAGCTGGGTCTTAACTTGGAAGATGGAGNCTTCATTAGTAGTTTCTGTTGAATGCATGGCTGGAGAGAAATGTGCTTCTTAGCGATGGAGGGAGCCGTAACAGTGGCATTGTAAAACAGAGGTCACCACTGGTGTGAGACTTGCAGGAATGGGGAAGGGTCTTCTTAAAGGAGACTTGAGTTCACCATGAATGGTATTCTTTGGCTGGGGCCTGATCACTTCAGCGGCTCTCACTTGGCTTTCAGACTTTCACTTCATAAACTCAGTAGGACCTCTGTTTGTTGATTAATTCTATCCAGTGATTTACCCAATATCAGACTGGATTTTTGTAGCCTGGATTTTTCCTACATGGCTTAGTTTCATTGAGCCTTTTGCCTCAAGAAATCAGCNGAATGTTTCTTTAATAGACTATTTCTNATATCCTGATAGCTGGCTCTCCTTTAAAAGAGGTCCTCTGATGGTGGCCCCTGAAAGTCAGGTGAACATGTCAGGTGTGCAGAAATAATAATAAAAAAACCCCTCATTCTTTCACTGGAAATTTCCAAACTTTAGTAAAACTGTAGAAATGTTTAAATTGCCTTCCAATTTCTGAGAGAAATTGGTTTCCTTTAACGCTTAACGAGATAAACTGCGATTCGAGGCAAGTCATTTTTCTGCTTTTCCTTGTTGACAATCTGAGCTCCGTTTTTTTCAGTTCTCTCCCGCTTTCTGATTGACTTCAAGATTGCATCTAATCTTTTTATTTTATCTTGCACGAATGCAGCCTGCAATGTGTTGTGACAAGGCGCTAGACCTCCCATTAGCATATATTTATACCTCGCCTCACACAGAGTGGTGCTTGGGGGTTACTGAAAGAGGCAGGAGCTCTGCCTCCACAGAAAAGAAATCACATCACACACCCCGCAAAGAATCCTCTGTCATACCTGCCTATCCATGTGGAGATCTAATTGTTTAGGGAAAGGGACAAATGAGGGGCCACCAAGAGAACAACAGTGGCTGGAGGAATTATCAGATATTTGCAGGCATGAGGGGTCATGGGAGATGGTCACTGTCCTTGGAGGCACCTTGGAAGAATTTAGAGGCCATTCTATGAATAGGTGGTACCCGGATCGGATGGTTATGACGAGGAAGGGACTGCAACACGAAGAGGTACTTATAGTTTGTGAGACTCACAGTCCCAGGAGCCAGCAGAGGAAGACCNAGAGAGGGCTTTCAGAACACGTTCCTTCTGAGATGGCTTGACAAGAGGTGATAGGTTGTAGCTCTTCTGGCTGCATTTGTTTTTTCCATAAACAGAAATCACCAGTGCACACCTAGAACAGCAGGTGACATGTACCTCCTCTTTGTTCAATATTTTAGTTTTCTTTCAGTGGGATTCCCTGAGCCCCCACAGCCTCGGGGCTTACAAATCACCNAGCTTCATCCCCCTATCACACAGCGATGTTCTGATACTGGTATTAGTCGGTTACACGTGGGTTCGACCTATTTTCCACTTAAGTTGACCACCCTAGAGCACTTCTATTTTAATCTGGTTTTCTAAAATTGCAGGAGCCTGCCTTCATCTCCACTGAAAGAAATCTCAAGCATTTATAAAAAGCAAAAGAGACAGTTCGAGGAATGGAAGGCATGCTAGGGAGTTGGCCTGGAAGAGGAAGTAGTTTCCTTCTCTAAACTCTCTAGGAACTTGTCCCTTTGGCACAATGACTCCAAGGGAGCATTCCTAGGAATTACTGAGTTTTGAGAAAAATTTCATTTTGATGTTCTTGGCACAGCCTTGTATGCCTCTATCTTCTCACTTGTTTGGGAGGGACAGCTTCTCACTCATCTGTACTCTTCCATGGGTAACTGGTGTCTAATGCATAGATTTTGAGCCATGCATACAGGAGTCACATCTCTGTACTCCTAAATACTTCTGCTTCTGAGATAGGAAGTCATGCCTGACTGAGTTGCATGTTCGTAAGGCTGGGCTTGGTCTCCCTGAGTCTTTCTGTTTCTCCAGGTATGTGGGCTAGCAAGCTGACTCTTTCTAAAGTTCCTCTATAGGTCCAGGGCAGCTGTTATCAACCCACACAGCTCCATTTTAGATGAACTACTATCACATCAGACGTTCCCCCAGCCGGTGCCGTAGATGGCACTGACGTCTGGCATGGCCCCCTTTTGGGTCAAGCCTATCTTTTTTCTCTATGACGAGGTTAAGGACAAAATTCGGCAGAATGTACAGTTAGTGAAGAACGAAGAAAGTGCTCAGGACTTGGCCTCACTAGAACCGAGAACTAAGGAAGAACCCACTCCATGCAGAAGTCATTCCTTTGAAAACATCCCCTTTGGGGCCCAGGAGCCTCATTGGGTGTTGGCATATTTTCAGTCCAGAGAGAAATGAATAGGAAGATAGCTGGGTATGTCAGAGTTCTTTTGGGTGAGGNTGTATTTGTGGAAATGACAGAGTTGGAACGTGTGTGAGTGGAAGTAAGAAGACCAAATTCCTAAGTTCTCGGTGAGCCTTAATCTGAGATGTTTGGGAGACTGTGAGGAGCAAGAGCATGAGATGAGAAGAAATTTAGGTTCCCATTCAGGGTAGGTTATAGATATTCACAGCCATTAGACATTGCTGGAAAATTGGGCATCGTCAGAAANTAAGTTAGGACAATTGTCCCAAAGCAACGACAGATTTACAGCATTTAATCCAGCAGAGTGAAGTGTGAACTATTTAAAGAAAGCCAAAGAAGAAAGGATGGAAAAAAAAGGAAAACTTAACAAAAACCAAAGAGACATTAAAGTGTCAGTGTGATGTGCTTGCAGTCCACCTAGGTGAATCAATATGACTCACTAAGCAGACTGTTTTCAGACTCATGAGCTAGATACGCGGCATTCGTGAGAATTACCTGTCATGTACCAGTTCCAGAGAGATTGAAAACAAAGAAATGGAAAGGAATACCACNTATGCATGAGGCCAAACAATTGTGGGTAGTACTTTCAATATCGGCCCATATAGAATATATAATGAAAAGCCTTATAAGAAATGTTGTATGTAGAATATAATTACATCAGAATCATTAGTATGTATGTTGCTGTTAGTAAGACCCCCAAAACAAAAATAACTAACTAACCAGGAAAGTAGGTAAATGAACAATTATGTGCCCCCCTCCCTTGGTGGGGTGCCCTGCTCCCATGGTGGGGGGAGCAGATACAGCAAGTAGAAACTATCTTACCAGTGGTCAAGGGCTGAGACCCACCTTCCCAGGTTCTTGGCCTCTTATTTAAGAATGAAATAAAAGCACATAGGTTGCAAATAGAAGGGAACTTTATTCAAAGCAAAGTGACTGCAAGAGAGCATGGTCCTGCTGAGTGAAGATAAGCCAGGCTCCAGGTCACTGCCAGAGGCTTCTCTCTGTGTGGTTCAAAGGAAGGAGAAGATGGTTACTAAGGGGCATAATTGGAGTATGTCTTTATTTTAACTCGTAGATTAGGTTATAGAATCATTCCCCGACTGTGCATGTCCCTTCCCATGGTGCATCTGGTTTTAATACTATGTATAGCTAACCATACACAAACACACAGTGGTGAATAGGGAATTTTCCCTAAATATTCACTTTCACAACATACTTTGCGTTACTGCTTACGCATGCCAAGCCAATTCAGGCCAGACCCACGTTTCTACTATTGTCCCCTGAGTATGAGTGGGGTGTGTTTGAATAGAATCTCTCTAGGTTTGAGGACCATTAAGGGAGGAGAAACTTATGCGATTGTTCAGAGTGGGATGTTTGTGCAGCTCCATGGAGATGAGGCCCTAGGTTGCTAAGGGGTTGCTAGGTGTGCTGTTGGAGAAGGATATGTGTGGATAGCACATGGAGGTGAGGGCCCAAGGTTAAGTGTATTATTAGAGGGGGTGTGTGCACAGCCCAAACTGAGTGGAGTCCTAGGTCACTAACTTATTCTCTTGCCTGCCTCAAAGTTACAGAACAAAAATCTAAAATCTAGAATATGTTCTCTTCAGGCTCATGGGATGTAAGTAAGTAAAATTAATTTCATATAGACAATTTTTTACTGTGGTGTGATAAAACTAGAAATTAATAACAAAGAGAAAAGCCAGTTTGTTAACCAAATAAAAACTTAGATGTTGAGAAGTGAAAAAAAAAACCATACCTAAAAAAATTACTCAAAATTTCATAAGTATAAATAAATTCAAGAACTTTCCCCTTCTATATTAAGCTTGTAGCATTTAATGTGACTTCTCATTCGGTCTCTGGTGACTTCGTNCTCAGGTATAAAGGTTGTGGGGGCCCTAAAATGAAGTGGATAGTATCAAAAGAGAAGAAAGAAGCCCTCTTTTTTTATTTAGACACAATTTCTAGAGTTANTGGGAACATTAGGGGAATGTGAAGAGAATGGAGACTACAAGGCATTTTTCAGCAAAGCGTCCCCGGGATACTGTTGTCCTTCCAAACCGCTCTGTAGCTCCTGGTGTTCACAAAGTAGGCAAGGGTCGGGAGGACAGCAGTTCACAGTGTGCGTGGAACAGGGGTTCTTTCCAAAGGCCCTTTAGGAGACTCCATGTCAAAGGGCAGGGCTGGAATTCTGGGTAATTTACTTTTTGTGGAGCGTCACTGCTGTCATCCATGTCCACCTCCAGGTTAGTGCAGCCATGCTAAAGGTGGGTTATTTACTGATTCGAAAGATTTTTACCTGGAAAATGTGGTGTGGTTACAGTTGCTGGTGTGACAGCCTNGTGGGGCNGGTGTCCTGGGAAGCTGACTCTGAGGCAGGGACTAGGATTCCTGAGCTTCATTAGGCAGTGCTCCTGTGGTCTGCCCTACTAGCAAGGGAGAGAGAGGAAAGCGAATCAGACAGGCAGAAGCTGGCTGTGGTGAAGTCCCTGTGGAGGCTTGAGGCAGGACAGCCCCTGGCTAGGTGAGAGAGCTGTGACTTTACACCTTATGACCTCCAGGGTTTGAACAGGCTCTGTACTGGGAAGGCTGCAGCCGTGTGGGTGCNGGACACACATGAAGAGCACTCCTTTACTCCTGAGGTGGGATGTGGAGGCCATCTCAACACACANGCTTAGTGGTACAGTGTCAGGTAATTTTGATTTCTAAAGTAATTTTTGTGTTTAAACAACTAAAAGGTTGGCATGGGAAACAGGCCAATGAGGCCCTCTGTGCCATCCTCTGGGTGGACGGCAGAAATCGTCAGCATCTCATCTCTCCTGGGCTGCCTTTTCAAAGCTTTACTCCCTGTGTAGATCTAAGAGGTGCACCAGCCTGTGGTGACAGGCCCCAGCAGTTAGAGCCCCACCTAGCTCAAACACAACATTTCTTCAGAGACTGGGGACTAAACACATGGGTTCTGGGGTGAGACCATACAGGTTCAAATACCAGCTTCACTCCTGGCTGATTGTGGGGTCTTGGGCAAGGAATTTACTTCTCCAGGTCTTACTTTTCTCATCTATGAAATGGGTCGATGTTAGTGTCCCCTAGGACTGTGGTTGAGAAGTGAATGGATTAACTGTACAATAATTTGGAATGT
>LZPO01055111.1:398044-415592 GCA_001675575.1 Neotoma lepida | reverse complement strand
GACTCACTGAGTTTAGTCAGGGTTGCTTGTGTGAGTATGGGCGAGTGCTTATTCACTAGAGCATGGACAATGTATCAGTGTCTACACTGTTGAAGAAAANGACTTTCTCTATACCCCCACCCTCCACATCACCCTCACCAGCAACTGTTAACTGCTCAGAGTCCCTCNGGGAGAGGTAGGAACCTCATGAACCCCTCTCCCGTCCTTGATGAAATGCTGACAGGCCTAATCTGGNATAGGTCTTGTGCATGTAACATCACTTGCTAGGAGTTTATGNGTGCAGTGGTCATGCNACATCTAAAAGAGGGCATTTCACAGNGCTTCTCCCTACCCTCCGACTCTTATACTCCTTCTTCCCCCTCCTATATGATTTTCCAGAGCCATCTGGGGTTGTAAATCCAACAGTTACTTGTTCTTAGCACTTTTTAAAAAAACAATTATGAATCTCTGCATTAAATATCACCCATGGCAAACTTCTCTAGCCAAAGCTGAGAGCAGCACTAATCTACAGGTGTAGAAAGCAGTTTGGCAATGTATCCATTTAGCAAAGCAACAGCAGTAGGAGCTCCCCTTGNGCCCTTGACCTCTTCTTGACTAAATTTATAGTGCAAGACAGTAGTTCCCTTCTGTGAAGCAGGCCTCAAATCCAAGCTTAAAGTGGTTGGTTACCCCCATTATGGTGTGCCACTATTGCACCAGCATACACATTTTGCCTGGCAAGTCTTACTGTAGCTCAAAGTGCTGACAGCAGCTGCCTTGCTGATGACTTTTCTCCCTCAGCAGCCTGCACAGCACATTCTAGTGTGTGAAAGTTAGTGCTAGTTAGTGAAAGCTAACNAGCAGAGAAGAAACGTCTAACTCAATTTCGTCTTGATGTCTCTACGTCTTATAGCAAANGAATGGGGTGTATTTCAGTAATAGGGTCTTACCATTTAGTTCTGGTCAATCAAGAGCAAATAGCAATAGCCTGTATTGTTTGGAGAGTATTTGAAGTCTCCCTGACCAACAATTCACAGGGCAGGTGTCCCACAGCTGGCTTTAGGATTTCCATTTAATAACCTATGGCTTAGGGGAAGGGCATTATCCACCAACACAGGTGTCTCCATTTAAAACCTCTTTTNTAAGTTATATTTTTAATAAGGCTACAAAATAGTAGGTTTTCATATGGCTTTTTCATACATCCTTAGTCTGGGTTAAACCTTCTCTTATCTCCTCCTCTCCCCATAGCTACCCCACTTACAACTTTCTGCACCTTGAGGGTATTTTTTGTCAACACAGTTCTTCGGGACTAAAGAGACAGTCCTGTGGGAGAGACTGCTTGTCTGGCAGTCAGGAGGCCCAGGCTCTGAGCCAGGTGCCATGCTGCCTTCTGCATTATGATACTCATGACNTTCCTCAATTGAGCAAGGCAAAGATCTATAACCCAAGCAAGGCCACCAGGCAATTGTGGTGCTGGGCTTGGGCAGCAGGATTCGCTAAGGGAGGCCCAGAGGGTGTGGACAAGGCACAAAGAGGCCAGATCTTCATGGAAGCCTAAAATGAACCCTCTCCTGCCTCCGTCCCCACCCTTGGCTTCCCTTCCCTGTTCCTGGCAGCTAGTTGGCACTGGCCCCAACTAAGTTTCTGTTTGTCACACTAACTCCCAGGTTTCTGTTAGGAACGAGCATCACGGGAGTAGCAGAAACTTACCTAGCTTGAGGTGGAACTTGGCTTGTTTTTCCAGATACATCACAGCTTGCCTGGGACTTACTAAGATGCTGTTTCACACCCTCTTATGGGAAAGCATACAGTCTTGCAGATGGATGTGGGAGAGGTCAGCCAGACCTGAACAAAGCACTCAAATAGGTCATCCTATGCAAGGACCAGCCAGGTACTCCACTGACCAGTGTCTTATAATCCAGTCTACACCTGTTTTTGAGGAGACATCTCTTTGAACAATATGACCTTTGTCCATTCTTTCTTTTTCTTTCATCTCCAGGGATTGAACCTAGGCCCTTTTTCATGCTATCCAATTGATCTACCACAGCCCTACTCTCTCTCTGCTTTGGAATCATTTTAGAGAAAAGAAAGAGAAAGTACTCATTTTTTTTTTCAAGGAATTTGTCCTTATCCTAAAACCAAGGTTTGGAGGAAGCAGGATGGCTCCCCTGGGTCCTGCCCTGGGAGTCAGTTGTTGCCGAGGTTAGGCCCCTGAGATGGTGTCCACCATATCCACATGCTGGTTCTCTTAGCATCCACTATGTGCTCTGGGTCTCTGGAGACCCTAACCCCACTCCCCATCGTATTGGAACTTCGGCTGTGGAAGACACAACAACCTGCCATTCTGGACCCTTCCCACAGGCTCTGGAAATGAGGAGGGCTATCTGTTTGTGTGGAATATCACTGTAGTGGAGTGTCCAAAACTCGTGTTTCCAGAAGGCTTGAAGGTTTTGACTTCAGTGTTCTCTTCATGTTCCAGACAGGGAGAGCAGGGACAGCTGCCTCCACCAACTTGGCTGAAAGATCTGGCAGCTGCTCGCTCTGAAAATAGTAGGTGCTTTGTGTGTAAATCATATCACGAGCAGAGACTCACGTACACACCACGGCATGCAAACGTGGCTCCAAGGTGCTTCCAGGTCCCAGGCCTGGGAGGTGAGGTGGGGTGTGCTCTTGTAGTGAAGGAAACCCTGTCATGGGAGGCTGTTATCTCAGGCCACAAGCAGCAGGGGAAGGGAACTACCCGGGCCACAGTAGCTATGTGTCTTAGGATAGAAAGAAGACGAAGGAGCAAGTTTATCATGTTTTTGTTTTAAAGCAAAACCTTTGCATTCCTCCCTTTAGCTCCAAAAGCAAAAATTGAAAATATTTAAGTAACCATAGGAAAAGAAAAGCCTGGATATCGGATGCTGGCAGGAAAAGGACCAGGCTCCCCTCTCTGTTTTGGCGCCTGTGGTATCTATCTCCCTCTGGCTATTACCCCTGCTTCCCAGGGTCCCAGGCTCGGCCTGGCGTGCATCAGTTTCGTCGGTCGTGTGTAGGGAGTTCCAATAGTACCTACAACATCTGTCCATCTACCTGCTCATCTCTATTTGTTTTTCTTTAGAAACAGAGTCTAGCCGACAGTGGGGGCGCATGCTTTTAATCCCAGCACTTGGGAGGCAGAGGCAGGTGGAGCTCTGTGAGTTCGAGGCCAGCCTGGTCTACAGAGCGAGTTCCAGGGTAATGACAGAGAAACCCTGTCACAAACAAACAAACAAACAAAAAACAAAACAAAACCCTAAATAAACAACAACAACAACAAAATAAAAACAAAAACAAAANAACTAAACTAAAGAACCCCCCCCCCAAACCCTGAGTCTATCAGGAAGGCCATTTTGTGAGGCTCATAGAGGATCTATCTCGCTTTATTTCCATTTTCCCATCCTGCCTNGCAGCTAGGACACTCANTGGAGCAGTCCAGAGTGCTCTTAAGAGAGGTGGGTTTATCTTTGAAACCCAAATATGCGTTTTGTAGAGTCATGACTAAATTCTTTAGCCTCCAAGAATAAACTGAAAATAGTGCTTAGTTTTTCAGGACCCCTGTGAGGTTTCAATAAGAGAGTATATACAAACTACCAGGAGTATATTAAGACCCTATAAAAGGTGAGCCCACCATTTGCCTGATGCTGTGGACTTTTGAGACTCCTAATGAAAAACACAGATCAAGGAGGCACAGAGAAAGAATGGGCCTGGTCATAGTATACACTACCGGCTCATCATGCCCAATAAGTTTGNTCTTAAGTCACAAACAAAACATCTGCTCTGGCGTGAAGCAGGGTACCTGTCGGCGAGCTGGACTGTTGACACTCATTTCCTGTATCAATTTGAAGCCTCCACTAGACAGCAAAGAAAGCAAACCTTAATAGAGGCCAAAGCTGGAGCAATGCTTGGTGAAATGGGGCTGGGGAGGTGGCTTAGTGGATAAAGTCCTTGCTGTCCAGGCATGACGACCTAAGCTTGGATCCCCAGAACCCATGTCAAGAGTGTGACCCCATGGCTCTCGTCTGGAACCCCAGAGTTCCTACAGAGAGATGGGACACAGCNCAGGGCCCTTCAGAAGCCTGCAGGCCGGTGAGCCTGGCGATGTGGTACAATGGTAAACAAGAGAACAAACTCAAATCCTGCCCAAAACAAGGGAGAAGATGAGGACTCACACTTGATGGTGTCCTCTGACCTCCACATGGGTACTGTGGTATGCAGACACCCTAACATACAACCTGTGTGTACACATACACATCCTGCATACTNGGAAAACAAGTCATTACATAAATCTACAGAACCATTATTCCTTCGCAAGCTCCTTGTGCACTGTCTGCAGGGAGCATCATCCACTTAAAATCCTCCCTTAACAGAACAGATGACAGCAAATGCCATTCCAAAGCATAGAAGTTAAGAGCCTCACTCAGAGACAGNGGACCCACATTCAANTCTCAGCAGTTGACTGTGGATAAGTCATGTGTACTCTCTGCATTTTAGTTTCTTTAGCTGGNAAATGAAGGTGCTGATGATGACGGTGACAACAGTGCATGCTGTGTCCATGCCACACGTTGTGATAAATGTCAGCAGAGGCTGCACACCCTGAAGCTTCCTTTGAGCTCTTAGCTTAGCTCTTTTGCTTTGTGGGAAGGCCTCCACTCCATTCGGCTAGCTTTTGTTTGCCTAGTAGATTCTTGAGGCTGACCCACGTGCTTGAAACAGTGTAGAGAAGGACTGTAGGCATGTTTGCACCCAAGGTTTGGAGAGAGAGAGGCAGGAGACTTCTCAAGGATGGATGATGTCATGCTGAGAAGGCCAAGGACNGTATCAGTGGANAGACCGAAAATTCCTTTAGGCCTTGGCAACTAAAAACTTCTGGTTTTGTGCCCCCTTCTCAACATGCTACATATTTACGAGCTCCCTCCTCTCTGCTGCCCTTCCCTCTGTCNTGTCCTGATCTCTTGAGGCAGAATATTCAGTACACTCTGTTGTTAGGTTCAGGCCATGGAACTGTGCTNCTCCACTTTCTATTAATGAGACAAATGCCCAACACAGTCAAGTTATATAAAGAGAAAAAGGTTAGGGGCTAGGGGGATAAATGGCTTAATTGAGAGCCTGAGGTTAGATTCCCCAGTAACATGAAACAGCTGGGTGTAGGGGAAGACATCTATAACCCCAGCACTGGTGGATGGAGGAACAGTAGAGTCGGGAGGATCTTTGAGATTTGCTGGCTAGCTAGCCTCTCTGTATCAGCAAGCCCCAAGGTCAGTGAGAGACCTCATCTCAACAAGTAAGGTAAAAGGCATGAGAAGACATCCAACATTGACTGCTGACTTCTACATGTACACACACACATACACACACACACACACACACACACATATACACACATACACATACACACACAAGAAATTTTTTTCTCTATCTTCCCTGCCAAGGACCAAAATTCCATAAGCCTTCCCTACTTTATAAAAACTTCTATAAAAATCTTTTCATCTCCTCTAGCTGGTAAAACTTCTGTTTACATAAAGTGCTCCCCTCCCTGTCACCCAGTATTCTCAGAAATTGATGGCCTGGAGCAGCCCACCCCTCCCACTTTCCTTCATTTCCTTTCCTTCGATTCTTTGGAAACTAGCCAGTCTTGAGGTCAGACCCCAGCCAATGNGGGAAAGACATGGTCCCCACCTGTGTTAGAACAGAACCCCAGTGAGCTTCTGTCTCAGTGTGTTTACTAGCCTGGTCTGGGTTCTGGTACACCCTTTCTGCAAAAGAAAGTATTTTACCTTGCTACTTTCCCTTTGTGCATGTGTTTCTTTGTGAAACACTCAGGTTATTTCTTGTTTCTAACAAATACATTTGTTAGAAATTAAAACAAAAATTTAATAATAAAATTTATTTAAATTTAGCCGGGCGTTGGTGGCGCACGCCTTTAATCCCAGCACTCGGGAGGCAGAGGCAGGCGGATCTCTGTGAGTTCGAGGCCAGCCTGGACTACCAAGTGAGTTCCAGGAAAGGCGCAAAGCTACAAAGAGAAACCCTGTCTCCAAAAACCAAAAAAAAAAAAAAAATTATTTAAATTTACATAGAAAATTTAAATAAAATTTATTTAAATAAAAATTTAAATACAAACACAATTTAAATGAAAAGGGCGGGCTTATTTTGACTCATGGTCTGGGAAGTTTCAATCCGGGTTAGTCTTGGGCCTGCAGTAAGGTAGAATATGGCANGAGTGTGTGGTAGAGCCAGCCTAGCTGTTCACATGATGGCAGGATGAGAAAGAGGAACAAAAGGCCCTTTCCCCTCCCACTGGGCCCTTCTCTTAAAAACCCCACCACCTCCCACAGTTCCTTCATCTCTCCAGGACCAAAACTTTACCACCTGGGCTTTTAGGGACTGCTTAACTGATGAATGGTGAGCAGAAATGACGCATGTGGCTTTGCCAACAAGGCAATAAAGATCCAGGTCTTATTCCTCTAACTTTCTTCTGCTTCTGCCATATGTGAGGGATTTTTGGCCTGTGTCATGTTTTCACGAACAACAAGATAAACCACTGAGCTTTGGAGCTCTACTCTTGGGTCCTAGCACCATTAGTCTTGACTAATATGGCAGAAGTGCCTGGAGCTTTGCTCCCCCCACAACCCATTAGCTCCCCAGATCTCTGTACGTTGTGTCGACTCTCACCACTAGGGAAAGCAGCTGTGCCCAAGACCAATAAGGGATCACTCAGCTACATATCTCCGAGCGGCTTCCTGCATTTGAAATTGTCCTTTCTCGTTTGAACTTTATTTCGTTGCTCTAAGAGGAATAAATTCACTTTAAGGAAGTCTCCTCACCCCTCCTTCTGTTCTGACTGGTCTTTCTTTTACTTCTTCTAAAGGCAGACATGCCTCTTGGCTGTATCCCTCATCCTGCAGCTCCAGGATTTCCAGACGCTCTGATTGTCCACCTGCAGCTTCAGCCAACTTGTAGAGACAAAGGTGCCTAACACTGGATTGACTCTTTTTCCTCTTCATCCGCCTGCTAAACTGGATTTCATTCCTTAGACTCTCGAGTCTCCACCGTCATTCTTCTACCCAATCAGCTGCTGAGTCCTGTGGATTCTCCTAAGCTGGTCTGGTCTGTGTCTCCACCGCTGCTACATCCCTCATACGTAGGAAAGTCCGTGGAAAGGGACCGGAAGTGCACACACTACATTGTTGGCGCCATGTAACTGTACATTATACGGGTTAAATTGTCATGTGCTGTTCAAGCTTATTGACATGAACTCTGGACATGAGGTGGGTTCTCTTGTCCCGGACTCCAGCATGTTTATCTCAAGTATCCTCTTAGATTCCTTGTCCAGGGAGAAGATGGCCCCTCTGGCTTTGTGGGAAGAACAGCCAGAGTAAAAACTTTGTATTCCCGAGAAAAGCTAAAAGCTAAACTATTTACAACCCCGGCTACTCTTGTTTATCCCATAATATAAAAATGCCACAGTGTAGCNAAGGCAGAAGCTTGTCTGTGGGAAGAAACTCTGCTCTGCTGGGAACTCTCAGCCTGGCATGATGACATCAGAAGGCTTTCCCNGTTGTTTTTACTGNATGTTTGTAAGCCCCTGGTTTGATGATGTTGCCTTTTATTTGTTTTCTCAATTGGGCTACTGAAGTTATCGCAGCTGGATGATGTGAGCACCTGATTTGATGCTTGCTATCTTTCTGACCCATCTCTGTATCTGCTACTTGCTATTTTTCTTTTACTTTTGCTTAACAAACTCACGCACTGGAAATGGAAAACATGGCTATTGTGGNTCATTCTCTGGGCTGTACAGAACGCCACAGTTAGTTCTGAGGAAATCCACGGAGTAGGAATGACTATGGGATTTCTTACTTTCAAGCGTACTATTCTGTACTCTTTATAATGGATTATCATATTAACTAAATAATACAGAAACGACTTTCAAATATAGGAAGAGGCCTCCTATGAAGCAGTGAAGGCTTCATAATGGGAAGTATTAAACAAAAGCTGGATACAGAATCAGGAAGATGTCCNTACAGAAGGGATCTCTGTACTGAATGGTAGACTCAATAATTTCTCTTCTGTGTGTTAGGATTAGCTTCAGCTCTAACTGATGGAAATGTGAAATAGCACAGGCTTAAAACCATGAATGTTTATTTCTCTGTGTGCTCGTTTGCATTCTGTTGCTGTCTGACCCAAAGCCATCCAGGGAGGAAAGAGTTTATTCACCCTACACTTTCTGGTCACTGGCCATCATTAAGGGAAGTCGGGGCAAGAACTCAAGCAGAAACCTGGAGGCAGGAGCTGGAGCAGAGACCATGAAGGATTGCTGCTTCCTGGCTTGTCCTCCATGCTCATGTCTGGCTACCTTTCTTATATCTCTCAGGACCATCTGCCCAGAGGTGGAACTGCTCATAGTGGGCTGGGCCCTCCCTCATTAATCATTAATCAAGAAAATGTGTCCCATAGACTTGCCTACCAGCCAATCTGTTGGAGGTATTTTCTCCACTTAGGCTCCTTCTCCCTAGATATTTCTAGCTTGTGTCAAGTTGGCCAAAAAGATCTGAAGAGAAAGAGTTCATAAGTCACCAATCCAGAGTCCATATGAGCATCTTGCCAACATGTTGGCCACAGCATGGCTTCTATGTTGTAAAATTTTAATTTAAGCTGTGTTACACTCATTTATGCTGTGGAACATTTGTTTAATGATGCAAAGATGTGTTGCGTTCTTTTATGATTCATTTGTTTAACTCCATGAAGCTGTGTAACTTTGCCTGCCTAAAACACCTGATAGGTCTAATAAAGTGCTGGATGGCCAATAGCAAGGCANGAGAAAGGATGGGTGGGCTGGTAGGCAGAGAGAATATATAGAAGAAAAGAGAGAGAGNAAAGGGGAAAAAGGAGAAAAGGAGGAGAGGAGGACACCAGGGACCAGCCATACAGCCACCCAGCCACCCAGCCACACAGCTGCACAGCCACCCAGGCACATAGCTACACCTGTCTATTGTCACCCCTGTCTCTTATACACATCTAGATGTGTATAAGAGACAGCAGCCACACAGCCACACAGCCACACAGCCACCCAGCCACATAGCTACATAGCCACCCAGCAGCACAGCCACCCAGCCACCCAGCCACCCAGCCACCCAGCTGCACAGCTGCACAGCTGCACAGCTGCACAGCCAGCTACAGAGTAAGAAGGAAAGAAAGGTATACAGAATAGAGAAAGATAAAAGCCCAGAAGCAAAAGGTAGATGGGAGAATTTAAAGTTAAGTAAAGCTGGCTAGAAATAAGTCAAGCTAAGGCCAGGCATTCATAAAAAAGAGTAAGTCTCCATGTATTTATTTGGGAGCTGGGTGGCAGGCCCCCAAAGAGCCAAAAGAGTAAAGAGTAAAAAGAAATAAAAGAAAAAACCCAACTACACTTCTACTTCTTGGTTTAATAAGCCTGTTCAAGTTTCAGCCCTCACATGAGCATTCTGGGTAGAAAGAGGCAAACAGAATGTGCCAATTCCTGCTGGGCACATTTTTTTCACTTCTCCTTCCTTTCTATTGCTCTGAACCTAATCACACAGGAACACATGGCTTCAGGGAAGGCCTGGGTAACTTGATCTCATGTAGCCATATGCTCAGCTAAAATTTAGAGATTCTATTATCAAAGAAAAAAGAGAATGAGTGTTGATAGATAACCAGCATTCTCTACCAATGTCATAACCCTGAGATTTTAAAAAATGAATAATAACTGTTACGGAACTATCACCACGCATTGAGTGAGCCCTTAGCCAAGTCCTTTAGATGTGCTAGTGTATNGAAGGCTCATGAGCCTGTTAGTCAGGATCAGANTTATTGCTACCACTTCAATCAAAATTGTGTGTGACTAAGTTACCTGGCCAAAGCTATGCTGCTGTAATAGAAGGTCACAAAGTCAGGGCTTAAACTCAGAGCTGGTGACCCAGATCCCTTCCCTTTTAGACTGAATTTGTAGTTACTGACTTCTCATTGGCCAGGACTCTTANCTGTCAGCAACAGGAACCAGCTGCTGAGGAGGTGAAGAGAAAGGCCTTGTAGAGCCATGGTGGCTTGAGGTTGGTATATCAAGTCAAAGCTAGGAGTGGGGGAAAGCGCCACGCCTCCTCTCAGCGTTCGTGGTTTTAGTAAGAANACAGCTGATATCTTTGCCCTGAACAAAGAGAGAACTTGCTTCCAATCCCACCAGCTCTAAGTTCCAAGTCTGTGTGTCTCTTTCTGACTGGCGTGATCAGACAGCAGCCAGGGCCCTAGTTACAAAAGAAAAAGGAAAAGCCAACATCTGGGAAGATGGTCTTACTGCCACTAAAATTCAGGAAGTGAGATTATTGGGGTTTGTTTGTTTGTTTGTTTGTTTGTTTGTTTGTTTGTTTTTGAGACAGGCTCTCGTGTCTTCCAGGCTGATCTTGAACTCACTACGTAGTCAAGGATAACCTTGAATTGGTTTTGCATATGTATGTGTGTATGCACGTTCATATGTGTGTGGGAGTACGTGTGTGCAGGTGCACATGTATGGAGGACTGAACTTGAGATTGGGTATCTTCCTCAGTTACTCTCCACTTTATATATTGAGGTATGGTCTTCACTGAAGCTGGGTCTTGCTTTCTCTCTCCTGTGTGCTACGGTCACTGGCAGGCTGCACATCCACCTGAATTTACCTGGGTTCTTGGGATCTGAACTCTGGGCCTCACACTTGCAAAGCAAGTACTTTCCCTCCAGGGCCATCTACCCAGCCTGATAGTTTCACCCTTTTGCTGCTGCTTCTTGAATGCTAGGATTATAGGTGTGTGCCGTCACATTTGGTTTATGCTTTGCTAGTGATTGAACCCAGGGCTTCATCATGCTGGACAGATCCGTTATCAACTGAGCTGCATCCCCAGCATCATAGAAAACCCCACATGCTGGCACATGCCTGCAACCCCAGCACTCATTCCATCAACTGAGCTGCATCCCCAGCCTTTCTTCCTAATTTTATCAATAACTACAACAATAGAAGTTNGGTGATAAGTGGCAATGCCGCATGACTCGGTAGTAGGTTGAGCATTAAGTGTTGAACGGTAAGACTCGAGATGAACGGGAAAATGAATATGATGCTGGATGTGAATCAGCTGACACCAACCAGTATGTTGTAGAATTTGGATCTGATGTTTCTNATTTAATTCTAGTATTCTTTTTAACTTTTAGTTTTGTAATCTTGTGTGCCTTGAGTAGCCGACCTTCTGCTCTTCCAGTCACCCTGGCTTCTCTCCTGGTAGATGCTCATGGCATCAAGAGTTCACTTGATTCTCTTTCTTTCCCTTCTCGTTCTCAATACTTTACAAAAAGAAAGAGTAGAAAGCTTTTTTGGGGGTGGGGATCTTGTTTTCAAAGGTGATAGACAACACTGTCTAAAACATTATCCANACTCTCTAACCACCCCACCCCTTTTATGATAAGAGTNTAAGGAGGGNTATGGTCACTCAGACAGGCAACAAATGTTTATTGAGCATGTAGGAGGTGGCTCTACTGCAGAATGGACTGCACATATCATAAGGGCAGTGTGTCTTGGGGAGCACAGAGCCTGATGTATTACTTCTTGAGGAATTGAGACATGAGGGGATTCATGCCAGCAAGATATTTGCACAGGCACCCAAGTATATCACCTTTGCATTCTTCTAGTTTGTGTCTTCTCTAAGGGGATAGTAAATATTGCACAAGAATCTTTCCTGTTTTGGAGTCTGGTGCTACCTTTCCTGTGGCCTAATCACCACCAGTGCCTAAGCTTGCAGAAGCTTTGGACTGGCAGGTNAACCCAGTCTCTCTGTTTGCAGAGAATGACCAGGCAAATATGGCNTCCTCCTNGTGANAAGACTCNAAAATGTTGGCACTGTGCTGGGTGGAAACCAGTACACAGTGCCTGTAAATTGAGCTCTAATTTGTTCTGCCCAGTTCTCATGGTGCTTGGATCCAGGCTGTACACATGGTGGGCCTNAGGCTAATGTTAGNTGAGAATGATCATTGTTATATAAAATGTATTGAATGTTTACACNGGGCCAGCTACAATGTCAAGTCCTCTACTTCCACTATATTTTATCCTCACAACTACTTACAATATTTGTCATTACTCTTAATTTATGAACTGGGAAATCAAGACTCAGGGTCACACTTTGCTCATTGGCAGAGCCNTGATTTAAGTTAAGGTTCCACTCACCTGTGCATACCACCTGGGGAAAAGCTAACTAAAACCTGGGCAATGGTGCATACCTGTGCTCCCTGTACTGGGGAGACCAAGGTAGGAGAACATTGTGTTAGAGCTGANCCTGTCTCAAGAAATAAACAAAACTCTACAGCACTTTATTTCAAAAATCCATAATGTGTTTTTGAAAACAGGTAAACATTAATTTGTTCAATCAATATTCTTTTGAAAAATTCAGTCTACCTATGAATATGAGCGTCCTCAGGGCCTGAGGCACATCCTTAATAGCTCAACATTTAGCACTTTGCTTTGCACATANAAGAATTAAAATATTTGTTGAATGAGTAAAAAATAACACTATTATAGACATTCATTTAAATCTTTTATTTAAAAATTATATTTATTGATTGACTGTGTTTGTGTATGTGTGTAGGACTGTGTGCCACAGCTCCCATGTGGAAGTCAGAGGACAACTTCCTGGAATTGGTTTTCTTCCTACCATGTGGATGGCAGGGCTTGAACC
This sequence comes from Neotoma lepida, assembly GCA_001675575.1. Classification (NCBI taxonomy): domain Eukaryota; kingdom Metazoa; phylum Chordata; class Mammalia; order Rodentia; family Cricetidae; genus Neotoma; species Neotoma lepida. The sequence continues at coordinate 402,879 of LZPO01055111.1, read as the reverse complement.
TAGGTCATCAGGCCTGCAGTAGACACTTTATCTGCTGAGCCATATCGCCTACCCCNGTTCAGATTTTGAATGTATCCAGACTAGTCTTTTGAAGAGACCCTAAAGGTTTACCAGCAGTGTGTAGACAGACAAGAGTTGTTTAAAGTTATTTACAAGTGATGCTGATACACAGACATCTGACTCGAGAGTGGTGGGGAAGAGACTTTTTTGTTTGTTTTTTTGAGACAAGGTCTGGTTGTCCTGGAATTCACTGTGTAGACCAAGCTGACCTCACACTCAGAGATCCACCCACCTGCCTCTGCCTCCTGAGTATTGGGATTAAAAGCCAGCACACCTGGCCTGAGACAATTTTTTTTAATACTTTGTAATTTTCTGAGTTAGAGTTTTTAAAAATTGTAGCTGCATCTATCTTCACATGGGTTTCCCTTGAAGCAGAGCCTTAGAATAAGGACTTGGGGTAGTTGGTCAAGGATGCCGTTGTTGTTTGTTTTTGGCTCTTTTGGGGGGGTCCCACCACCCAGCTCCCAAATAGATCACTTATGGAGGCTTATTCTTAATTATGAATGCCTGGCCTTAGCTTGGCTTGTTTCTTGCCAGCTTTCCTTATCTTAAATTATCCCGTCTACCTTTTACGGCTTTTCCTGTTCTCTTACTTCTGTAAATCTTACTCACTCCATGGCTTGCTGTGTAGCTGAGTTCCTGGAGTCCTCCTCCTTCTCTAGCTGCTTCTCCCTTTTTTACTCCTCTATCTTTTTTCTTCCTCCTTTCCCCAGATTTNTCCTTCTATTTATTCTCTCTGCCTGTCAGCCCTGCCTATCCTTTCTCCTGCCTTGCTATTGGCCGNTCAGCTCTTTATTAGACCAGTCAGGTCTTTTNGACAGCCAAACTAACACAGGTTCACAGAGTTAAACAAACACAACATAAACAAAAGTAACACAAATTAAAATAATATTCTACAACAGGATGNGATTCCAGGAAAAAAATCNAAGGAGAAAAGGAAGGATGGGGACAGTGAGGGGGAAGCCTGAAGTCAGATCACATAACAGGCTACAAGAGCAGATGAGTGAGCTGTGGTTGTGGTAACTTGCTCAAAGGACAGGAAGCTGGTTCCCAGTCCCCTATGGCATGAACATACCACCTTCTCAGGCTCTGCTGTCAGAGCCCAGTGTGTGGGCCCTCACACTTCTGAAAGGCCCAAAGTCAACAGGTAGAAGTCCGGTTGATGCTTTGAATCTGGGACTGTCAGCACCAACTGAGTCAGAGCACCTGGACCACCATCTACCACAGCTGTGTGGAAAATCAGAGGTGAAGGTGGTCATGAAATANAGAGGGGAGCATTTACTGTGNTGTCGATTTTGAGAAGCCAGTGAAATGATTAAACAATAACCACCACAACAAAAACAGAAGAAAGTTTTGTGAGGCAAAACCAAATCAGATTTTCTAGAGATGAGTTTACGTTGTGTTCTCAATGCAACCCTGGTGTGCACCAAGTTAGAGGTTAGGGTCCCCAGCAAGCAGACTTGAGGACAGAATGTGAGTGCAGGTAGCCTGCTGGGGTGTGTCCTTAGAAGCCATAGCTGCGGGAAGCAGATCAGGCCTAGGGAGCAGCTGGGCTCTTGTCAGCCCCAAAGGAAACTCAAGACAGATGCTGACTGTGGTGCCTATTAGCACCCTAAGTGCATGCTGGCCTCCAGGCTCCTCACCAAGTACTTGTCCCCGAGTCCACCCTGGCTCTTCTCAGCTCTGCCCACCCAGCCTCCTGCTCTAAANTTCTTGAGTTCATGAGCTTCCCGGCCAGCTGGCCCCCAGCTTCTCATTCCTATAGAACCCCGCCATTCAGGCCTTGCGCTCTCTTGGCTCTCTCTTGGTCCTCTTGCTCCCCTCTCTCTTGACTTCCTACTCTCCTCTTTGATCTCTTTCCCCTCCCCTCCCCACACACACACACACACACACACACCCCAATGACCTGATCCTGTTTGCTGGCCGTGTTTAGTCTCCTACTTTCTCTCCTTGCTCTGGACTCTTCCGGATGCCTCTGGCTGTTCTCCCTCATATCTATAATAAAAACCTTCCCTCAACCACACCTTGGAGCAGTCCTGTCCTCTATTTATACAGCCATGGTTCAGTCACAGGACTTGAGGCAAACACTGAGGGATGAAGCAAGGAGACTGGGGTTTTATATTCAAGCACTCTCCAGTCCTGAGTGCTGGGTGCTCCTGGGGGTACTTACTCTTGAGTGAGGCATCTGGGAGANAATTCTAGCAAGTTGCTTAGAGTTGAGTCTGTCAAAGGGAGTAATGGAGACCTGGGTAGTATGGTACAATATCTGCTCTATGTGACTTTTATAGATGCTCATGTAAACAATACATGAACCTGGACCCATAATACCTGTGATAAAAAGCAAAGATTAACAGAGGGAATGCCCCTCCTCCCTGTGAAAAGCCAAGCTGAAGACACATGAACTAACAAGGTGGTTTTCTCACTTGTCAAATGAACTTAGAACTGGACCAGTGTTGTGAGCAAGAGGTAGATACGTGTAGTTGGTACAACAAAAGTTATATTTTATTTTGCTGAGGGTCATCACACAAAGTTCACACTCTAAATTCCTAATAATAGTCATAAGCCTTTCTTCCCTAAGGCTGCTCACCTGTGCCACGTATCTTAGCTGGAGGTCAGGTCTAGCCTCTAACAGTAGTCTCTGATTTAAGGGTCAGGAACCTGGGGGAGACTCTCCAGCTGAAGGGCAGATCAAGATGGCATCTCTCCAGATGTGCAGAGCAGAGCATTGCTCTTGGTCTCGATTACACACTGTCTAGTGGGTGTCATGGGGTTTTAGGACTGTGTCTGGTTATCTTGAGTGAGTGATGTCACTGGGTTCTGGTACCGGGTGCAGAGTGAGGTTCCTGACTAAGCTATTCTTACATGGCTAAAAGACATTTTTTTTTATTATGCTCATTACAATCACGAATTATAAATTGGTGGACCACTGGCCAGATCTATCTGAAAAGACTGTTTTGATTTCATGAATTACTTTAAAAATCAAGATTTCTGGTTTTTCTTGAAACTTTAGAAGAGTTTGTGTTTTGGGTCCACATTGATTCACAGCAATTTCCAGATATAATATAGAACAGGCTGGAAGATGCATACCCCTTTTGAGTGTGTACCCTTTTTCTGCTATCCTAGGTTTCTATTTCTGTGAAGAGATACCATAACTATGGCAACTCTTATAAAGAAAACCATTTAACTGGGTGGCTCACAGTTCAGAGTTTCAGTCCATTATCATCATAGCCAGACATGGCAGCTTGCAGGTAGACATGGTACTGGAGAGGTAGCTGAGAGTTCTACATCTTGTATAGGCAACAGGAAGTGGTCTGTCTTACTGGGTGTGGTTTGAGCATATATGAGACCTCAAAGCCTGCCTCTACAGTGACACATTTCCTCCAACAAGGCCCACCTACTCCAACAAAGCCACACCTCCTAATAGTGCCACTCCCTTTGGGGGCCATTTTCTTTCAAACCACCACACCTGGATTCCTCTTCAGGCCACTTGAGTAATTGATGTTACTGTCCTAAACCCACTTGGCTTTCCTCCCTGAGCAGTGAAGGAACCCTGGTCTAGCTATGAACCTCTGTAAATAGTCTGTGTACCACTGACATCCATTTTTTACTTCCTAATAGTATCATGTAGCTGGAACCTTTGACTTCCTAAGCAATGGTGCATCGCTTCTTGCAGATTCTGTTTGTGCAAGCCAGACATCTCTTTGCAGCCAGCTCCCTGGTTGTGGAAATAAGGTTTTCAACAGCCCTGATCTGGCCTCTGAGTGTGAAGAATGCTTTTGTCAGTTGTGGGAAAGACTACAAGGGATTTCTGGCCATTGGAATACAGTTGAGTCTCAGTGAACCCCCTACCTGGCTGAATCTCAGAATTTCCTGTGCTATGTACAAAAATACACATTCTCTGGTTCTTACGATTTCAGTAGATGTGGTCCTAGTAGGTGGAGGTCAGAATCTATTACTATTGTTATTTTGATCATATTGAGGACAAAGCCCAGGGCCTTAGGAATANCAGNAAAAAGGCTCTGTCCCTGAAATATGTTTCCAGCCCAAGAGTCTTCCTTTTTAATCAATTTTGCAAATTACTTCTGTGTGCCACTAGNTTTAGGAACTGTACTGGTCCTTGTTGGATGCTCTGTGTAGTTAGTGTCTGGTTGATGGGCTTATAAAGTGTCTAAGGTCCTGATGTGCAGGGGTTGTTTCCTAGGCATCTCTTTATCCATCCACATCCTTTTGAGCTGATACCTAGCACCCTGCTCCAGAAGTCTCACACCTCCAAAGAATGTCTGGTGAATGATGATTGGAGACATGAATAAGCATTTTAGAGAAGCTTTCTTCTTCAGAATGTGAAGGACACAAACCTCCAAAATCATCCAGCGAAGCTCCTTTGGCTTAGATTATTTTATAAATATGATGTCAACGCTACCAGAGACAGGAAGAGTCACAGCTTTATCTTGAGAGGTTCTGCCTTGGGGACATTAAGAAATAAATGAGTTCTTCTAAAGAGAACTTACACACTTTTCACCAAAAGACAGTTTATTCACCCACCCGAAGCAGAGCCTGGGAGTTATTTGTACAATATTTCAAATACAGAAAATTGACTCCATAGAAAAGGAAATGTTCTAAATTATGCTGAAATCTTGCCTTAAAATATAATNTTTCTAAGAAAGAGACCAGAAACTCCTTTCACGCCCAGTGGTAGACGCCATGATACAAATTTAATCCATCATGTAGTGGTTTATCTCTCAGGTGCCCAAAGAGTTCAGAAAACATGTGTCTGC
>LZPO01055111.1:357208-368690 GCA_001675575.1 Neotoma lepida | reverse complement strand
GAGAGAGAGAGAGAGAGAGCGCAGATAGGAGGACTGTATGATTCTTCCTGCTACCTCTGTTTTCTCCAATTTTTCCTCCCTTACTGCCTCCTCCAAAGACCTGGGAGGTTTGTCTGAGTGGCTGCTCCCTTGAGCAGGTCTGAGAAAATCACACATTAGTCCTGCAAAATTTACCCTTCTCCTGGAACCTTACCATTCCCTTTTACCCCATAACCTCCCTTAGAGCGTTCATTGGCTTGACTGAATTCTCCTCTGGTTTTCAACGAAAAAGGAGCCAGTAGTTCTGAGGTTCCATCACAGCTGCCACCCAGGGAGCCTGCTCTGCCAGCGTGGTGTGTGTGTGTGTGTGTGTGTGTGTGTGTGTGTGTGTGTTTCCTCTGGAAACTAAGTCTTCCCAGAGCCCAGAGCAGGGCACATTTCTTCCTGTGTACCCAGGCTGATCTCGTGACCCTGCAAACACAGCTTCCTCGTTCTAGCATTTCTACAAGGTGCCGCTTCTCCTCAGAGGTTTCAAAGTGACGGCTTCATTCCCATCTCTCATCTCTCTATGGTGATGAACCATAGCTTAGCAAGTAAACTCACAAGGCCCAACCTAAAGCCAAAGAGCAGGACTGTGAAATAAAGCCATCTCCTTCAAATGCAGATTTAAGGTAAAAATTCTAGTCGGCCACCAGAGGGTGCCCACAGAGTTCTCTGAAAATGACCGAAAACATGAAGAATTANAGGAGAAAAAATTTCCAGTGTATAGAAGACCAAGACAAATAGAGCTTGCCCACCCCTAACTTACGCAGAGACTGGTAAGGAAGCTGTGAAGAAATCAGGGGTGGAGGACTATAGGACGGGACAGGGCAGGATAGAAATTACCAGAATTTGAGCTGAACAAGTTGCTTCTGGATTTTAAATTGGCAATTGAAATAGCACTTTGTGTACTGGCCAAGGAAGCGTTTTCATTTCTAAGCAAAACTCTCTCTACCCTACCCATCCCCCATCTCTGTGTACAAAGGAAATGCAAATACATGTAAATATTAGTCTAAACCAAAGGCTTCCTGGAAGGTAGGGCAGCTGGTACTGCTGCTGCAGAAAAAAGAAAAGAAAAAAGTGAACTGTGATGGGAATGAAGNGATAGATTTTTTTTTTTTTTTGAGCCATGGGTCTTGCCCTAGGGTGTGTAGGCAGTGTCTGGCATCTCTGGCTCCAGGGTTGGCATGATGACCTGCACGTAGTAGGCGCCTGCGAATGTTTGTTGAAGGAGTCATGAGTGACAGGAAGAGAGATGAGAAGACGGGACTGGCTAGGCTAGCTGGGAGCATTTGTCAGGGTGAGANGAGAGGCGGGGAGAAGGGTGGGCTGGGGTGAAGGGTAGTTTCCCCATGGGACGTTCCATTGTTGTTGGACTTGGGTGTCACAGTCTGTGCAAATAACAAGCCAGGCTCTACCACCCGTCCTCAAGAAGCCAATTGAAGGAGCCAAATTAATAGTGAAAAGCAGAAAGGGAAGACTTATTCAATGTGGCCATTTGGGGAAGGAGGGGCAAAGAGTCCTAGCGACTCCTCCCAAGTCTGTCTTTGGGGGTTCTGACATATTTAAATAGAAAGCAAGAGATATGAAACTTATCTCTTGATAGAAAACATAAATAGTCTCCAAGGTTTGGTCCCCTCGCCCCATTGCCTCAGCTCCGAGCCTCGCCTGCAGGTGAATTTCTCCTACAAGGTCATCCCACAGGTACGTTTTCCTTCTGGAAACAAGTTCTCTCTCCTCCCGCCATGGCCTCAATTTCAGCCGTTTCCTCTCCCAGCACAGGAGGTTCTGAGGACATTGCAGTTACTTGGGGACCATTCTTACAACAGTCCAGTGAAGAGGCAAGTGTCTCTGCAGAATGCATTCATTCCTGCCAGACGGGTCAGTTACACCATGTTGTGTTAAGTCTGTGTCACCATGACAAAATAATCGAGATACATAACTTACATACTTTTTGACTCATGGTTTCAGATCATGACCAGGGAGGGGGCTCTGTTGTCTCTGTGCTTGAAGTGACACAGGCATCATGTGGGGAGCACCACACTCAGTGTGGTGTGACTTTTCTTGGGGAGATGTAAAGAAACACCATATTTGCCCCAGATAGTGTGCTGACCNACCAGAAAAGGATTCCACCCAGGCCTAGGCTGCTGGACCAGTGAGTTTTCTAGGTTACTTACAGGAGTGTGGGCCACTTACCTTGCAAATATACTACCTGGAAATCTCAACCTCTAGTACTGACACACAGACAGCTGTACCCCAATAAGACTTGCACCTCCTGCATATGCTAACACCCCCCCCAACACGTGCCCCAATCCTGGGGCAGGATTGCATACAACTGGGGAGGGGCAGGAGGGAGTAGAATCTGCAAGGGAATGCTGACTTCTTCATTATTACTACAGACCGCGTTATTCTATTTATTTCATTGCCGTGACTATTGGCTAAAGTTTTCCATAGGTCACCACAGGACCTCTGCTTTGAGGTGGCTAAAGGCTGTGTCACATGTTCATGGTGGCTAAGAAGAAATCAAAAGGAAGGAAAGAAGGAGAAACAAGCAAACAAACCAGGTATAAGGATATGACCTTTAAGGGCATATCCCTGCGACCTAATTCCTCTAACTAGATCTCACTTTTAAAAGTTTCCACCAACTCTTCATAGCCCATTAAGCCATGATCCTGTCAATGGATTAACCCCTTGATGAGGTTAGAACCTTCCTAGTCCAATCACCTTCCAAAGGCCTCATCTCCAAACACCGCTGCACTGGGGATACTGGCGACCCGTGAGCTTTGGGGAAACATTTCAAAGCCAAACTAACACATGCTCCTTCTAGGATTCCTCTACCTGAAACCTTTGCTGCTAATGTCCAAGGCTGCAGAAGAGAAGTGGGAATGTGTTGACTTTGTCCTTATGATGGTCACTTGTCTTGTTTGAACACTCCATTCATTCACATATGTTTCTTTCATCCAGAGTTCTTGAGTACCTGGCTCTGGCCACTACTTGTCCCAGACAAGGACCACAGCCTCTCTTAGCCATTTTTTTCCATGGTAAACTGGGAAATTAAATGTTGGAGAAAGTAGGCCCTTTCTAGTACCCAGCAGGATCTCCAGTTCTCTGGGAACCCAGCCAGCATGGAATGAGGTTGAGGAACTTGTTCCTGGGCAACTGGACTGTCATTTATCTTTCTGGGTAAGTGAAGGCACTGTGTGTGTTTTCTCTCTCTGTGTGTGTCTATCTGTCTGTCTGTCTGTGTGTGTCTTTGTGTGTGTGTGTGTGTGTGTCTGTCTCTCTTTGTGTATCTCTCTGTCTGTCTCTCTGTCTCTCTCTGTGTCTTTGTGTCTGTCTCTCTTTGTGTGTGTATGTCTGTCTCTGTCTCTCTCTTTGTGTGTGTATCTCTCTGTCTCTCTGTCTCTCTTTCTGTGTGTCTTTGTGTCTGTCTCTCTCTCTCTTTGTGTGTGTATGTCTGTCTCTGTCTCTCTCTTTGTGTGTGTATCTCTCTGTCTCTCTGTCTCTCTCTGTGTGTCTTTGTGTCTGTCTCTCTTTTTGTGTGTCTGTCTCTCTATCTCTCTCTTTCTCTCTCTCTGTGTCCATGCAAACTTGAGAGTGGGCTTCAGTGATGTCTTGTTCTGACATGGTGTCTATCACTTACATAATGTTTTAGTAGCCTCTGTTGTCTCTTTCTGGTGTGCACAGGGAGAAAAGATATGATTCATGTTTAAATTTAGAAAGAATTGTAGAACTACAGTTTGGAGACATGTTGTTTCTGGTAGGTTTCTGTACTTCCAGTACAGCAGGAATTATGATGTCTATGCCTTTTGGCATAGCAAGCACTCTGCATGTTCTCTTTTCAATATTTCTCCCTTGAAGTTACTTTTACAAAAGAGAATGTCTTTAGGAGTTGTCCTGCTTCTCTCCCCCATGCCCATGGCTGTCTGTCCATCTGACTAGCCCTATAATGATCATCTTTCCCCAGACAGACTGGAAATGGCCTCCTGGGCTGGAACCTCTTCATTAGTGAACTCACACCGACGGAGCCCTGATGATTCCTGGGTCCTGTCTGAGCTCACTAGGGTCCCCTATATTTTGAGAGGCATTTGAAAATATAGATTGTGTGTACTTCAGTTCATCCACAGCACTGTTTAGTCAGAGAAGGTCAGGCTTAAGAAATGTTTGCTCTCAAGAGGTGGCAAGACAGTGAGAGAAGCAGACAAAGAAGCAGACAAAGAAGCAGAGAGGCAAGCTTGGGGCCACTGTTGGACTCTCCTGGTCTACTGCTGTGGAAGGAGCCCAAGACTTATCTCTCAAGTGCTGGGTCAGAGATGGGCATCCAATGATTGGCAGGAATCAAGTTCTTTCCCGGAAAAACAAACAAACCCTGTAATGCTTAGATTTAGGGAATATGCTTCAAGCTTAGAGACTTGGGGCTGCAGCTACCTTGGTGAGCCATGTACAGCCAAAAATAAAATCATCCAGGAGAGAGATGAGAGGGTCGGTTCATGGAGAGGGCCAACATGGGGGCGTGTGGGTAGAGGGTGGCTTCCTTTCCCAATCCTCAGTTCTAGATCACAAAGCAGGGAGCTTTCACTCCTATCTGTGTTTGAGACTGGGACAACTGGGTGTTCCTTGCTTTTAATTTAAAATATTATAAAATGATGTATTAGTCTTGTAGAGCTGTGACAACTAATGACAATGTGGTTGTGCTTGGTTCTTTTCTTTTCTTTTCTTTTCTTTTCTTTTCTTTTCTTTTCTTTTCTTTTCTTTTCTTTAGTTAGGAGCCCATAGTTAAGAGACTTTGAATTTTTAGAGAGACTTTGGATTTGTAGAGAGACTGAACTTTGTAGAGAGTTGAAAGTTTTAAAGACCATGGAACTTTTAAAGTTACACTGTGTTTTCTGTTGTGCCATGACATCTTGGAGACAAACAAGCAAGAAAAGTTTATGGTTTAACAGTGATGTGTCTCTGTGTTAAGTTGACAAAGGGTTGGTTGTGTTGGTTAGTTTTTTGTCAAGTTGACACAAGCTAGCGTCATCTGAGAAGGAACCTCAGCTATGAAAATGCCTCCATCAGATTTACCTGTAGACAAGTCTTTGGGGGAATTTTCTTGATTAATGTGGAAGCACCCAGATGACTGTGAGTGGGCCCATCCCTGGGAAGGTGGTCCTGTGGTGTAGAAGAGAGCAAACCTAAGCCTGCAGGCAGTGCTCTTACATGGTCTCTGCTTTAGTTCCTCCCTCCAGGTCCCTGCCTTGTCTTCCTGCCTTGACTTCCCCAATGACGGACTGAGCTTGGGAGTGGTAAGATGAAATAATTTAGTCAATGTTTTATCATAACAGTAGAAAGAAAACTAGGACCGAAGTTTAATCCTGAGGTAACAGGAGAATTGATGCTTTCTGAGGGAGGAACCATTACAAGCATCTCACTATCCATGATATGCTTTGGCTTCTGAACAAAGTACTTGAATCTCTGAAGATGAAACAAAGTACTTTCATCTTCACCTGGCTTTCTCTCCATTGGGTCTCTGAATTATTATTATTATTATTATTATTATTATTATTATTATCATTATTGATTATTTTGTCTCTTAAGGATATTTGCAATTGGATTTAGGGCCAACTTAATCCTGGGTAATCTTATCAAGAAATCCTTACTGTAATTATGTCTTCAAGACCTAATTCCTAGTAAGGTCACATTTTGATGGTTGAGGTTGCCATACCTTTGGTGGAGAGGCATAACTGAGAACACTACCAATGGTGTGTATTTATGGATAAATCACTCAACTGGTAGCTTGATTATGAGGTGCAAGAGACTTGCAGGTTTGTTCAACTTTGTGACATGTTGTTATCACCTACAAGGTTCATGCTTAAGAGTCATGTAGGTGAGTTACCCCCCCCCCCCAAAAAAAATCACAATCCCCCCAGCCCACATTTTAAGGGAGTTTATGATTTTAGTGTTGGGTTACAGTCATAGCTATCCTTGGTTGGATGTGGCTCATGGGCTGCTGTTTGGATACACCTGGGGAGGAGTGTCTCTTAAATGAGTCTTTGACATCAGTAAGCTAGCTAATAAATCAGCTATTTGTGTTTGAACACTACAGTTGGCTTGAGCTGCTGCCAAAGTCTCCCAAAGATGATGGAGGGTGTGTCACTTAGAGGACACTCAGGTTCCTGACCAGGTATTCTAGCCTACCTCAGGGACCTCCATGCCCTGGTAAAAACAGCTCCTCACCACATTAAGCTTACCTTTCACTTGATGTAAAGAAATCTCATGATAAACCTACCAGTTATGAAGGCCAGTGCCCTCATGGCTCATTTTACAAGTTGTTTGCTGTGCTTGGTGTGTTAATATTTACCTGCTCATTGTTCTAGGCTCAGGTTGAAGTTTCCCAGTTTCTTTCACCCTGACCCAAAAGGTGCTCCTGTTGTGCCTGTGTTGCGAGACCCCCAAGCAACACCACCACAGAGCCGATATCTGATGCAAAACACACAGGGGTTTATTGATTACAAGCAAGCCCAGGCTTGGTCTGTGTCCAACACTCTGACACAGCAGGTGGAGGAGGACGGCCCTGAGCTCTCAGAATGAGGGGTTTTAAAGGGAAAAACCACAAGCAAGGTGGTACAAGCCTTTGCATCATATGATTGGGTGAGGGTATGTAACCTTCGAATTTACTGGTTGGGGGTTACAGTTAATCATTTTTGGGCAGCCTGGATAAGTCCCAGGGTTTCTCCTTGAGCATGGCTGGCCTAGCACGTACTGACTGTGGGGGCTGACTCAGTGGCCCAGGCTTTGTCCTTGAGCTGCCATGGAGGCTGGCTGGCCTCACACATTCACATTGACCCATGCACATAGCTCTAAGTTGGTGAGGGGTCCCAGACAGGAAACAACTGGCTGAACCTTGAGCAGTCAGAATACATGCAGAAAGGGAGCTACTACAAGGACTATGTCATAGCCCTCCCAGAAATTGTTTGCTTAAGTCTCGGGACACTGAAATTGAGGCCTGATCTCTGAGAGAAGACTGAGCAGCCTGTTGTGGCATCTGCCTGGCCCTTTCACTCCTCTTTCCAAATCCTATAGTACTCTTATGTTAAAGAGCTCATGTATTTGCTATGGAATTTCTTCTTTTTCTGCCTCTTACCTTGAGTTCTTGTTTTTCCTTCTTTCAGGTCTCAGATCCTCACCCAGATCAAGAATATAATACAAGTTCACTAACTATTTACTCATCAATGATCATCACAGGAATATCAAAACTCCCATGAGCTATCCTCCTACTCATCAGAGTGGCTATTATCAAAAATTAAATAGTAACAAATACTAGTGAAGGTGTGAATAAAGGAAACCTTTTATACACTGTTGGTGGAAACATAAATTAGTACAACTATTAAGAAAAATAAAGTGGAGGTTCCTCAAAAGAAGATGAAGACATTAAAAATAAAATACCAGGTGGCGGGGAGACAGCTCAACTGGGGAATGCTTGCTGTGGAAACATGAGAACCGAGTTCAGGTCCCCAGCCACTGCACCAGATGTCTGGTGTGGTGGTGTGCACTGTAATCCTAGCACTGGGGAGGTGGAGACAAGAGGATCACTGTAGCTCACTGGCTAGCTAATCTTGCTGAAATAGTGACCTCCAGGTTTGGTGAGAGACCCTGTCCCCCAAAAAACTATGATGGAGAGCTATAGAGGAAGATGTACCTCATTGACCTCTGGCCTCCATCATCATATACACACAAAGTAAAATGACAGATTTAACCTCTCTTCTGGATATGAAATTCACTACTGCCTGCTTCTCCTTTATCAGAAGAAGCAGAGTCATTCCCATGTTTATCACAGCACTGTTAACAATAGCTAAGATGTGGAGTCAACCTCAATATCCATTAGTTGGCAAATGGATAAAGAGAATACAGCATTTATGCATACCAAAATAATATTCAGATATAAAAGAGTGAAATTCTGACATTTGCAACAATATAGATGAAATTAGAAGAGTTTAAGTAAAATAAGTCAGGCACACAAAGATAAATACCACATATTGTAACTTCCATGTGGAAGCTAAAAGGCTGTTCTTAGAGAAATGGAGAGTAGAAGAAAGGTTGCTAGAGTCTAGGAGGGGGATGAAGAAGGGAGAGATGTTGAGAGTGTGGTTCATGAATGCAGTTGCATAGAAGAAATAACTTCTACTATTCTTCAGNACAATAAGGTCACTGAGATTGANAATTAACTGAATGTTTCACAGTAGCCAGTAGAAAAGGTTTTGGCTATTCCTAACACAAAGAAATGATACATGTCTGAAATGATGGAGGTGGCAATTGTCCCAATCTGATCTTCAAACTCTGGAGCCATGCTCACAAAGGTCACACTGTGCCCTACAAATGCGTACAACAAGTATCAATTATAACAGAACATAGTTAAAGATGATTATTGGAGATGTGGCACAGCGTGACGCCTTGGATCCAATCCCCAGAAACTCAACCCTCAAGTTTATTAAGTAGTTGGATTGCAGTCAATGCACTCAAATATGATGTAGGTGGGAATAGGTCCNTGTGATATCTAGCAAAGGAAACCATCCAGGAGAAAGGATGAGAGAGGGAACTGGGCAGATCAATCGTCTATCACCCACACATTGGGACTAGAATGCAATTTTTATTTTCCCCCAAATACCCACTCTCTTCCAAACTGTCATGTGCCTTTGGAACAACTCAGTCTTCCCAGGCCTGGACAGCCTGATTGATCTAGGAGACATCTCATNTCCTTGCCAANGACTGACTCAAGAGTGGACAGGTCAATCAATTGTGGCCCATGAGAGAAAAATGTCTGAGAAATGTCTCCTCATTCCTAAGGGGAGACAGAAAGAGATGCTTTCTTCTCTTCTACAGAGTCTCATCAAATCTGGGGAGGGCACCTGGAAAAATCCATGCCATCTTGCCATAGCCAGACACAGGATGATGGTAAGAGCCTGACTCTGTGGTGACAGGNCAGGNCTCCTTGAGCCTGTCTGCCTTCCCCTCTGCTAGAGGCTGCAGCTGTGCCAAACAACGCATTTCCTTGTTGCTGAAGGTTGTTCCAGTCTGGTCTCTGTGACTTGAAACTGAAGGCGGTCTAACAGGAAGGCCTGCTCTTCAGTAACTTCTCGGCTTGATTTTAAAGTGCCAGGCACAGAACTAAAAGGTCATCTCTCTCATGAGTCTGGTCATGCATGCACTAGGATTTGGGAACGTGAACTATGGTGTCCTCTGGTCTGCTCCTTGCCAGCTGGAGCTGGCTTCACTTTTTGACTCTACCCCTCAGATGGCAGAAAGTAAAGCTCTTTCTCCAGAGTATTAAGTAAAGTCTGGTTCTGAAGTATCTGAGAAAAAAGCTACAAAGTCGTGAAGGCGGAGTCGGAAAAACTCACCGAACCTCTGACCCGAAGGAAAACTCGGGAGACGTGACAGTTTTTTAAATTGAAGTATAATTAGCTTGAATTAAGCTTTTGGAACTTGCANCACTGTCTCTGGTACATGGATAGAGCAATAACATAGAATAGGAAATTGAGATTGGAGCCATCCAGGCTCACATGTTCTATGGATAGAAAATCTGAAAATATTGTCTGTACTGACCATGTACAGACTCGCTCTCCATTGGTCTCCAAACAATGTAAANGGATGTTATACTATGTTCTTTATGTGCCTGGTATCTACATGTAGGTTGCTCACTTTGTACCTTGCCAAACATTCTAGATGGGTGGGTGGGAGATTAGACAGAAAAATTCAAAGCCGTAGAGATATAGAGATTATGAATGCTTTGTTTTTTTTTAATTTAATTTTTTAAAGATTTATTTTCTACTTTATTCATGTGTATGCTTGTGTGTCTGCCATGAGTGTATGGTTGTCCTTGGGGGCCAGAAGAGGGTCTTGAGTCCCCTGGAGCTAGAGTTACAGGCAGTTGTTGGGGGTTCTGGCCCTCTAGGAAAGCAGTGAGTGCTCTTAGCTGCTGAGCCATCTCTCCAGCCCATGAAAGCTTTTAAAACTAATTTATGCTGAAAAAGATCCAAAGTACAACACAAATCACCACAGTCATTAAATAAGAGATTAAAAATTTAGCTACATTAAGAAAAAAAAACCCTCTCTGCATGCAAAAATGACCATAAGGAAAGTCAAGAGTCAATACTAAACCTAGCAGCAGACTTAGAGCTCAGTGCTATGCAATCAGCACAGAAAAGGCTCAAACCCAGGATAGTATATCCTGACTGGTAATTTGGCAGTGGCTATCAAGATTACAAATAATGGACTCTGCTTCAGCAACTTGATTTGTAGACATTATTGATAAGATCTAACTCATATGTTAATGTCAGTTCTATTAAATTACTTGTATACGTCTATGAGTAGAAATCACTTAGGTATAAAGTGAATTATTACAGATTGTTGGAATGATCACCAATAGGTTATAGAGAGGAAGCTGTGCAGAAGTAATAGCTGACCNTCCATCATAAAAGATTGTACGCTGGTGTGGAATGATCTCTCAGTGAGTGAAGACAATCGAGAGACAGAGCATATGGCAAACTACCGTTGGAGCAAAAGACAGTGGCACTTTTTACAAACTCACTTAAACATTTCTTCAAAGAAAAGTAAGACATTGACGCCCAGGATTTGGATGAGAGCTATGTGGCTGGAGACATAGGGAACAGATAGGCCNCACTGAATTAGGAGTTATGGNAATGTGTTACCTATCCAAATGCATATGTCACACTCTAAAAATATTTTGAAAGACAGTTCAAGAAGTAAACCTCCAACACTTGAGAAATAAACTCATCAGGTGTAGTGGCACATGCATGTGATACTAGATACTAGAGAGGTTGAGGCAGGTGGATTATGAGTTCCAGGCCAGCTGGGCAACACAGTGAGACTCCACCTTAAAATGAGAAAGAAACAAAGAAAATGGAAAATAAAGAATTGTGAATGAGATTCTGTAATGCCAGTGTAACCATTCAACATGAGCAGGGCCAACCACCCCCACCTGAATCTTCCAGTCTCCCCACCTCAGGGCAGGCTGAGNCTTGGCTTGTCAACTCCAAGCCCTTCAGCCACTTCCCATCCCTCCTGGTCTAGGATCAAGTCTGTCAACCAGAGATCTGCCTCTGTGCTTCTGTCTTCCCTTTGTTCTGGGAGATCTGGGGCAGAGCACTAAGGTGAGGTATCCTAGATTTCTCTGCTGGGCACAGCTCATGGGTGCACATGGTTCTTTGTCTGAAGGGAAGAGAGGAGTGGAGACACTTAATTTGGAAAATTTGACTATGACAGACAGAAATGACTGACGTTGTGCAGGAGGTCTGCACCTGAAAGATGCTGTAATGTGGCAGGCTGGACCACTAACTACATCCTAGAAGGCAGGGAAGCCGCCTCCTTAGCACTCTTCCTCTGAATCTGTTCTCTTTGGAGCTTTGTGGTTGATGCCTTACTAACACTGGTGGAGATTTGATGCCATGTCGTATTCTGTCCC
>LZPO01055111.1:262831-278035 GCA_001675575.1 Neotoma lepida | reverse complement strand
AAGATATTACAGAAACAGCCCCCAGGGGAATTCACAAAGATACAGATTTCCTTTTGAAGCATTGAAGTAAAAAAGATGTAAGATTTTCTTGAAATTTGGGTCTGATACAGAATGTCCAGCCTTTCTTCTTGCCTTGATAAAGGCATGTGTAACAAGGTTGAAGAGCTCTCTAACAGGCCCAAGCATGGCAAACACGGTGCTGGCAGGTCTTGCCCTTCCCCCTTCCATCTTCCTTGCTAAACCCTTAGAGTACATTCCTAAAGCTAGCCCCCAAGGTATTCTCTTATTTGGCCACTTCCTTATGCTTGACTAAAACTCCAGTCCAGTTATCAAAAAACCCAAGGTCAGCAATACAAATTCATTATTTGGCTACATTAGCTAACATGTCCCATGGGGACTTACCAACTCGTCCTAGCACTGACTTCCCCCGTTTCTCCCTAAAACCGACTCCTACAGAGACACCTGCAGCTGTCTTTGCCTTATCCAGAGGCACCCCCACCCCACCCTTCTTGTCCCTCCAGAGTAATAAATCTTTGTGCTGAGAATTTGGTGTCTGGGTGTGTTCTGTGACGACTCGGAGGGCCCTTTAGAGGTTGGTACAACTTGTTGCCATGTCAGGGATGCACAGTGACAAGACTTAAGTTGAGGAGGTGGTCCATTATGAGCGTCCATTGTTGGTTTGAGGCATCTCTGTGTATGCAGTCCATTCTCTTCCTTTCTCTGCTTAAACAAAGCAGAGACCTCAGCACATCTCCTGTTATGCATGGGATAATCCCCACTTACTGGAGAATGGATGTGTTGTCTGATGTTTGTCTGCTTGAACCAAATAACCAGACCCCAGAGGAAGCAGCAAAGTGAGCTCATCGTCAAGGCAAAGTGATAGGCAGGGGTGGGGTGGGGAGCACTGGTTGTGTGACAGATGCTGGGGCCCAGTTTCTCCATCAGTCTCTTGGATATGCCACCATGACTGGTGGTTTTCATTGCCTTTCTCTCTGTGTACACCCCTGTGAGGGATGGCATCAGTTATTTCTGTGACTACCTGTGTCTCCCTGACTATATTCCTGAGACTTTTCTCACTCCCTTCNCCTCCCCTCTCCTCCCCATCCCCTTTCCTCTCTCTTTCTCAGTTNGGAATCTTACCACCTAGCTTTGGGTAGCCTTGAACTCACAGAGCTCAGACTAGCCTTGAACTCAGAGTTCTTTTGCGTCTGCCTCCCTAGTGCTAGGATCATAGGCATGTACCTGTACAACTCATACTTCTGGGTTATCATCATGATAATTATTATTATCTTTTAAAAATCTATCCTCTCGTACATTACATCCCGACCATGGTTTTCCCTCTCTCCATTCCTCCCAGTCTTCTCCCTCCCCTCCCCTCCCCTCCCCTCAGATCTACTCCTCCTCTGTTTCCCTTCAAAAAAGAGCAGGCCTCCCAGGGATATCAACTGAACATGGCATAACAAGTTACACGTTATTATTATCTTGAATCAAGGACTCACCTGTGTCTCTGGCTGGCCTAGAACTCTCTATGTAGACCAGGCTGGCCTCTGACTCTGCCCCCTGAGTGCTGGGATTAAAGGTATTCACAACACACATGACTTATTATTATTGGATCATTATTTAATTAATTAAGATGGGCGAAAAGACTGAATGCCTACCACATATCAGGCATCATGTTCCAGGCATGTGCCCCACCTTTGCCCTGATTGAGCTCATGAGATACAAGAACACATGGGAGCTGAAACACAGTTTNCACTCAGTACAACAAGGACTCCAAAGCACCATGTATGAAGTGCAGGGAGACAGTAATGGAGGTGACTGGGAATGTATTTGATTCTTGTTTTCCATTAATAGAATTACTTTTTTTTGGCTTAGTAGCAACCAGCCTCCTAGTAGGGGAACTATAAACCAGTAACTCACTTGGGATTAACTCAGGAGACAACTGACAGGCACTCTCAGGTCAAGGCTAGACCCTTCAAGNACTTCAGCAGATTCCAGACCAGAATTATTTCAGGCACAGAAGGCAGTACTGTCTGGAAGCTAGACCCCTGAAACACACCCTCAAGGTTCCTTGAGGGATAAATGTACTTGGGATGGCCTTCTGTTGTGGAATATTACTTTAACTAGGCAAAGATGTGTTACATTTGTTTATGCTGTATTTGTTTAACTATGNAAAGAGGTGTTGCTGTTTTACCTTGCCTGCCTAATGCACCTGATCAGTCTACTAAAAAGCTGAATGGCCAAAAGCTAGACAGTAGAGGGATAGGTGGGGCTGGCTGGCAGATAGAATAAGTGGGAGGAGGACTTGAGGCTCGAGAGAAGAAGGAAGAGAATGAGAGAGAAAGAGGGAGATGCCTGGGGCCAGCCAGCTGACAGACATGGAGTAGGACAGACAGAATAAAAGAAAGGTAAAAAGCCCTGAGGTAAAACATANATGAAGAGAAACAGGTTAATTTAAGTTATAAGAGCTAGTGGGACAAGCATAAGCATAAGATAAGGTTGAACATTCATAACTAATAAGTCTCTATGTCATGATTTAGGAGCTGGCTGATGGCCCAAAAGAAAGCCTGCTACAGCCTTCAACTTTGGACATTTCTAGAATTAGGTTTGGCTTTACATCCAATATACTCAGTTTAGCTAACTCATGGCAACCACTTAGAAAATAAGAGCACACTTGAATAGTTATAAGGAAGAGAAAATTGCTGTGGGCCACAGAAATATGAAACAGGAATTCAGCTGACTATAGTGAAAGTTAATACCTGGAAGAAGCAGGGCTCTTCTGGAGGGAAAAGCCAAGCCTCAAGGAGTCTTGGTGATATTAGCTTTTGAATATATATTAGCTGGTTCCTGCAATGATTTTCTTGTGTGCTACAGTAGCTTTCCCAATTAATTCTTCTTCTAAGAACTTCTAACAGTGTATTTTATCTGAGATACCTCTCAACATCCAAGGCCAAAATGCAGATAAACAAGCATTCCAGACCACCTGCTAGTCTCCTGAATTAAGGTAAATATCCATATGGAGACAANGGCCAAGGCCAGAAGGGTGTTAGGTACAAACCTTTGCTTCTTGTGTAAATTAGGCTTAACCCTCCTTTAATACACTCAGAACAAAAGGGCCCTCACATACCAGGTGCATCAAGCAATGACTCAGGCTTCCTAGCTACTGAGCAGACTTGCCCTGCTCTAGCAGAAATTGGAAGGATCAGAGAATTGAGCATCACATGTGGATTAAAACTGGACTAGAGAGAGAGGAGGGAGGACGATGTAGAGGAATGAAGATGGGAAGTACTAGAAGGACTAGCTAAGATGAGGAGAGCTAAGAAGAGGAGAGAGCTAAGATGAGGAATGAAGATGGAAGGAATGGAGACAGAGCAATGAGAGGAGAGGAGAGGAAAAGACAGAGAGGAGCTAAGTATGAGAACAGAATTGAAGCTGTGTAGATAGATTTTGACTCAGAAGAATAAAGTGTACAGACTAAAGAGTTTCGTGTAAGTAGATTCATTTGATATCCCTCAGATTAGTATCCTTGCCACCACTTTTAGCATCTTTCCCAGATCTCTGGGAGAAATCTCTTCAGGGCAGGCACCTGGGGGAAATTTGATAAAACATGACCATTCCTAAAGAAGTGGTTTTCAATTTCAGAAGGAATTTCCTAAAGCATAGGTAGGACAAGTTGGCTCCCTGAGCATGCTTTTTGCTAGAGAGCTGACACTGAAGTTGGCTTGCAATCCTTGTGCCAGCCAGAAACTTGTAGGTTTGTAAGAATTGCATTGATGAGATAGAACTATGGAATGTCAACCACACACTGGGGGTGGAGTTTCATGGCTTCTCAAGGCCANATACCTAAATATGTGACATATAAGCAAGCTTTTTCCTAAACTTGACATTGTCCCCAAGCGCTCCTCCTCGGTGAATGGAAGATTGAACATCTACCTCCACAAAAGATATTTGTTGGTATTTGTTGAAAGAATCATTGTACTAATAACTGGTGGGTAGTAAAGCAGAGACTTGGCTGAGAGTTTTGTAGTCTATGTAGTTCTCCTTGAATTTGAGATGCATCCAAGCTCTACAGTGGTAACTATTACCGAATGACCTTCCGTGTAGAGGTAGAGGTTAGGGGTCTGTCCTACACCTCTTTCTGGGCATGGAGTGTACAGGAAGAGGCTACGAATTGACATCATGACCAGGGAACACTTGCTGTGCCTGGACACCATTCTGGGTACTTTTTCTGGACTGTCACATTTATTCTTTCTCAATAAGCCTATAGGAGCCTCCAACCTGCTTTCTTGCTCTGAACAGATGAGGAAAGTGTAGCAGTATAGGGCAGGCAGACAGGTTAAATACAAAATTAAGTAATGGAGTTTTTCTTAGTTACTTTTCTACTGCTGTGATGAGACACTATGACCAAGGCAACTTATGAAAAGAAAGCATTTAATCTGGGGCTCATGGTTCCAGAGGGTAGTAGAGTCCGTGACCATCATAGCAGGCAAGCATGGAGCTGAGAGCTCACATCTGATCTATAAGCATGAAGCAGAGAGAGGTAGATAGATAAAGAGATAGAGATAGATAGATAGATAGATAGATAGATAGATAGATAGATAGATAGATAGATAGATAGATGGCACTAACTGGGAATGGCTTGGATTTTTTAAACTCTCTCCAGTGACACACATCTACCAACAAGGCCATACCTCCTAGTCCTTCCCAAATACTTCCACCAACTACAGACCAAGCATTCAAGTATATGGGCCTATGGAGGCCATTCTCATTCAATCCACAACAGCATCTAAGTTCAAATTTATTTGGCTCTATGCCTACATTCTTTAAACAATTTTTTTTTTTGATTTTTCAAGACAGGGTTACTCTGTGTAGCCTTGGCTGTCCTGGAACTAGCTCTGTAGACCAGGCTGGCTTTGACCTCACAGAGATCCACCTGTCTCTGCCTCCTGAGTGCTGAGATTATCATCCAGCAAGATTTTTTTTTTACATTTATTTATTTTGTGTGTGGCACTTGTGGAGGTCAAAGGACAACTTGGGGGACTTGGTTTTCTCCTTCCACCTGTGATTTCTGGGTTTAACTCGGATGTCAAGCTTGTATGGCAAGCACCTCTACTCACTGAGCTACCTCCTTGGTGCTAGCCCCATATTCTCAGTCCCTTTGTGTGGTAGTGAGATATATGTCAACTTGACATAAACTTTAGTCCCCTTCTCTGCTCCCTGGCCCATGGTGATGTGACCTCAGGTGCTCTGTCATGCCTTCACTGCCTGTGCTGAGTAGATTTATGCCAACTTGACACAAGCTAAAGTCATTTGGGAGGAAGGAACCTCAATCAAGAAAATGCCTTCATAAGATCAGGCTGTGGGCCAGCCTAAAGAACATTTTCTTAATTAGTGATTGATAGGGGAGGGCCCAGCCCATTGTGGGTGGGATCATCCCTGAGCTGCGGCCCTGGGTTCTATAAAAAAGCAGGCTGAGCAAGCCACGGGAAGCAAGCCAGTAAGCAGCACCTCTCCATGGCCTCTGTATCAGCTCCTGACTCAAGGTTCCTGCCCTGCTTGAGTTCCTGCCCTCACTGCTTTTAATNATGGACTGTTACATGGACCTGTGAGTGAAATAAATCCTTTCCTCCTTTGCTTTTGGTCATNGTGTTTTGTCATAGCCTTAGTAACCCTGACTAAGATCACTTTGTCGTCTATCCTTGGCTTACCTTGTTCATTTATAATNGTTGCTTTCATTTTCATTTTTCCCCTACACGAGTCCTTCTCTGCTCTGCTCTTTTTCTTTTCAACCTGCATTCACCTTCTTTATTATTTCCNGNCCTGGCTCATACCTCTTCTCTCCTTATCCCCACTTCAACTCTCCCTCCTAATTNCATTAGTGATGACAGCCATGACATTCTGTACCTGAAAGTTCGAGCTTTGGGAAGTCTGCTATCAGCAACCAGGTCCTTCCTGCATGCTTTGCAACTTCAGGAGACAAAATGCAGGTAACAGTTACAAATCTCCAAGCTTTGAATTTGGACTGGTAAGGGTAGTAAAAGCAATATAAAGAAAAAGAAATAAACTTCAAAACAGCCCCCCCCCTTTTTTTGGTCTCTGAAAAGGCCACATAAACTGCAGAGATGCTTCTCAAATAAAATTCAATTCCCCTGCTGCCTGCTGCTTCCTTCTGTGTTTTTATCTCGGGTCTTGAAGACTCTGATGCCCCTCTTGGGACCCTAGGCAATCTGAAGAGGTGTACTGATTTGCATTTCTGGATCAGCCCAATTTTGTGTTCATTTAATTTGTTCTAAGCCTTGTTTTCCAACATGCTGATTCTTTCCTTGTCTGAGAACAGGTGATATGCTCACTCCACAGATGGTGAATGGTCCTGTGCAACCACAAACCTGCAAACCACCTAACACCCATCTTCAGGGCTCCGAGCATCACTGAGGTACTTCCAGGAGGGACTGTCTAGTGGTTTCTGAATGCACATTCTATTCACATTGAATAAGGTAGCTTAATGTGTTGATGGGAAGTGAAGGGGTTTTAGGGAATATGTAATGAGGACTATTGGGGTCCAGCCCAATATGCANCCACATGTGTCATGGCTCCCATCTTCAGTATAACAAGAANTGTAATGAAGGACCTTAGGGACACCTGCCACCCTCATGGGTCATACTGGGAATTGTTTGAATACTCACAGTGCATCAGAAAAAGGACACAACACATACCTAAGATTATAGAATAAGGCCTTTCCCACAATCTTACTCACAGTGTAATTCCCATCACCANGGAGCCAAGANCCCNACAAGATTTAATTACGAGTGCTGTGATTAAAGTTATANGTCATTAGTTGTTCGTCTGTGATGAGGTGTGCTTGGTGTGAAGCACCNTGTATAAAGTAAACATGCACTGGGAAACACAAGGTGCTTCACAAAGGCTGGCGGTGAACACAGCCTTAAAATGATGGAGACAAAATACCGTTTGTTCAAGAGAGGTTTACCCCCATTGGGGAGAATCATTTTACTGCTTTTTCTTAATTATAAAAGTAATAACACAACTGTAAGAAACATATTTGTTTCTTAAAAAGTAACTACATGGACACTGTAGAAAAGAGGCAAATAGAGTAAAATAGAAATCACCAATCGTCCCCAATTCCAGGTTAACCGCTGGCAGCAGAGTTTGATTTTTTTTTCTTTTTTGATGTGTGAATACTATACTGAAAGAATTCAATAAATGATGCTAAAATTTTCCTTTTGCTTGGTGTATTGTGGACGGTAACACTTCTGCTTCTGCACAGTGCTGTGGGATGTCTTTCTGTATGCTGTGAATGTGTTGCTCTGATTGGTTGATAAATAAAATGCTGATTGGTCAGTAGCCAGACAGGAAGTATAGGTAGGGCAAGCAGATGAGGAGAATTCTGGGAAGANGAAGGCTGAGTCAGGAGCCACCAGCCAGACACAGAGGAAGCAAGATGACAAGGCAGAACTGAGAAAAGGTACTAAGCCACATGGCTAAATATAAAAATTATGGGTTAATTGAAGTGTAAGAGCTAGTCAGTAATAAGTCTGAGCTAATGGCCAAGCAGCTGTAATTAATATAAGCCTCTGTGTGTTTATTTATAAGCCTCTGTGTGTTTATTTAGGTCCAACCGCAGGTGGGAGAGATTCATCCTGACCGCAGGCCAGGCAGGGCCAGAGAAAACTTCTAACTACAGCACAGTGAATTGGATGTGTGTCTTAAGTATTTAAACAATCCTCTGTTGTTGGAGAGTCAGAATCCTTCCAAGTTTCTAATACAGTGTTCTCTAATGAATATCTATGTATTTGTAACTTTGAGTCCATATATGATTTCTCAAGTACATTTCAAGACATATAGTTGAGTAAAAATGTGTGTGTGTGTGTGTGTGTGTGTGTGTGTGTGTGTGTGTGCAGGTGCCCTCAGAGGCCAGGAGAGAACATCAGATCTCCCCAAACTGGAGTTATAGATAGTTGCAAGCTGCCCAATATGGGTGTTGAAAACTGTGCTCTAGTCCTCTGAAAGAACACCAAGCACTTTTCATTCCGAGCCATCTCTCCTGATCCTCAACACTTTTTTGTATTCATATTTTTATCTACTTAAGTGAATTTATATTAGTGTTGTATGCTGCCCTGGCCAGTGGGGTCTTCAACAGAGACCCTAGAAGGGGGAACGGTGAATGAAAGGGACAAGAGACACAAAGAATGACAGCAAGACAGGGTTCTGATCAAGCTGCAAAGTTTTATTTTTCTCAATCATCTTATATAGTAAAGTGAAGCGGGAACTTGTGCTTGAGGGTGTGGATCAGGGCAGTTAGGTTGCTAGGTAACCAGACCACAAGATGTCCTTAACTGACAAGAAGATAAGGAAATACCAAGCTATTTCTGAGGGCTGGGACTTGCCTAAGGCATGTAACAAAAATTCTGGTAAATAACCTGTTATTCAAGAAACAGAAACTTATTTATAAACTAAAAACAACCTGAGCTAAGATGGTTTGATTATAGCCAGTACAGGTTTTGGCTCCCGGCAGTATGCCATTGTACTTACTTTTACACATCAATATCAGTTATTATCACATCATTTTTTTCCAATTTGAAAGGTAAATATTCTATCTCATGTTTACAATTTGCACACTTGTGGTTCTTAATTAAAAGAAAACTCTCTTTCAAATGATCATTGGCCACTCAGAGATGACTGTACCCTCTGACCACTTTTCTATGAATAGTCTGTCTTTCTGTTCATTTGTAGGATGGTTTTGATCTAACCAGGCTATTGATCCTTTGCCATTACTTTTGAGTTTAAAAACTACTAAAATGAAAGCCATGCATACCTTCCCTTAAGAAGTGTCGTTCAAAACCAGGCACAGTGGTGAACGCCTAGAATTCCAGAGCTTGAGGCATCAGGAATTCAAGGCCTGCTTAGGTTAGAGTTCAAAGCCAACCTTGGCTACTTGGGACCTGTCTCAAAAAACAAAACAAATAAATAAATAAAAGAAGAGGAGAGGAACTGAGGAGGTGGAGGAGGAAGCGGAGTGAAAGGAGGGAATAGTTCCCCTGAAGNCAGATACAGACATACCCTCTCCCTGACCACTTATACCCAGTGTCTCTGTTTGCCACTGGCTGTATTTTCTTTATTTCTTTTGTTTCATGGCAGAGATTTCCAAACAAAAGTCAGCTAACATCATCTTTACAAATAATGATNGCTTCATCTTGAGATAAATAAATGGTCATTTTAAGTTAAATAAAAGACAATTATGGGTTTTGAGCCTTAGCCAATCTTACAGTTATAGTTTTCATTTCCAAAGAACTTCAATTCAAAATATTTTCGAAGGTCAGTTTATGTTTTCTTTTCATGTAATTGTGTCATGGTGGGGCCATTTGTTCTTTCCCCTCTTGCTCTGTCAGCAATGATAAAAACTGGGACAAATACAGGCCAGAATTACACATTCTGTGTTAGTGAAAACTCTGAAGATGGAGTGGTGTTCAGGGCTGGGGAATCATAAGGATTCCAGCCCCTGGTTACCCCACCCTCAACCCCAAGCCCNTTTGTATGGACTGGTGGCCTGGTCCTAAATGTGGCCTTGCTTCCGTTTGGAAGGAATAATCATAGTGCCTGTAGCTGCCTCAAGCAGGGGTGGAGACATTCTTGGACTGCCATTGAGACCTCATAGGAAGTGGAATTATCCAGAAGAAGATGATTAATCATTCAAAGCATGTCTNCCCTCCTTAAAAATAGAGCTGTGCTTGGGTGTGCAGGCATGTGTGTGTGTGTGTGTGTGTGTGTGTGTGTGTGTGTGTGTGTGTGTGTGTGTGTGGTATTCATTTGCACACACATTTTCGTGTCTGTTTTAAATCACTCAAGTGTGTTTTTCAGTTTGCCTTTTAGAAGTGTAAAATTATTTTTATAAATCTCAAGAACGCCTCTATTTCGAAGAGTCTGCAGGCCCTCTTGTTAACTAATGGGGCTAGCGACGGCTGCATCTTAACCTGGAGACTAAGTAGTCGGTTGTGAGTGTTGTCTCATCCAGAAAAGGCTGCGAGCTCTGAGTGGGAGCACACGGCTACTTATTCCCAGATTGTAGGGTGGGAGTGAGGCTAAGACTTTAAGGGACAGAGTTGGCANGTCCCATCTGTTACAGCTCAGACAAAGTCCCCCTCCTCTCCACCAATCACAAGTATAAAATCTCTGCTGCTAGCGAGACCATCTGGATTTTCCATCGTCTCCTGTGTTCACACCTGGAGAGTCAGAGCAAGTCCTTGACGGATGCTTTTCAAGATTGCCTCATAAAATCAAAGGACAGNTGGACAATATATTTCGAAGACTGTAAATGATAGAACAACATTCATAGCTTTCATTACTGCTTTGAGAATAATAATCCCAGCCTCTGGGGTTTTGTATGAGTGCTTTTGTTTTCTTACATGTGACACTATGGGAGCTCAGATTAAAACACTGGAGAGAGATGTCCCCAGAATTTCAAGAGAAAGCAGGGTCATCTCTGTATTCAGTCGNCGTTTGTTTAGAGAGCAAATGGTACCTGGGTTTTGTGGCTGGCAAGCTCTTCTGTTCCGAATAGCCATTACAAACCATGCTTTTGAAGGGTCCCACACTGTTCAGCCATGTCCACACACATGCTTTCAGTGTCCTTAGCTGGGACTTGTCTCCTCANTACTCCCCAGGCCACAGTCTGNCTGCTTCTGCTCAAATTGGAAGATAACCCCTCAAGCTGTGGTCGCTTTCTGGTGGAAGGACCAAGCAGACACCATAACAGGCTGCTCAGTTTTCTCTCAGAGATCAGGCCTCAATTTCAGCTTCCTGAGACTTGAGCAAGCAGTTTCTGGGAGGGCCATGAACAAAAGACATAGTCCTTGCAATAGCTCCCTTTCTGCATATATTCTGACCGCTCAAGGTTCAGCCAATTGTTTACTGTCTGGGATCCCTCACCAACTTAGAGCTACATGCATAGGTCAAGGACAGAGCCTGGGCCACTGAGTCAGCCCCCACAGTCAACACGTGCTAGGCCAGTCATCCTCCACAGCAGCTCAAGGACAAAGCCTGGGACTTGTCCAGGCCTGCCCAAAAATGGTAACTGTAACCCCTAACTAACTCTAGCCAATTAAAAATTACTAACTTGATTGCCACTCACATAAACCAATCCTGAGTCTGTTCCTATGTAGTCTGTAGACCCCTAGGTCCCCTCTGCTTTAAAAACCCTGCCCCATTGCTAATTGGGGTCTCTCCTGCTCTGCTTCTGCGTCAGATGGAGAGTACCAAGTTAATTATTACCGAGTCGTGATAGTAAAAAGATTTTGCTTTTGCATTGGATTCAGTCTCTTGGTGGTTTTGGGGGGACTCTGGGTAAAACACTGGAACCTATCAGTTTCTCCACACACAGTAATCTCTGTCTGGCCCTGATGTCCTGCTAGGGGTTGCAACCGCTGCGCCCCTCCCCCCATTGCCCAGCTGTTGCCTCTCTTCGGAGCTATTTGTATTTAGGGAGCGGGGAGCTAATTCCTCCAAGTGCCACACACTTGGAGACCCTTCAACACAAACCAAAACAGGGCAGAAACAGGAGTGCTTGCTGCTTTCCTGGCAGCAGACAAAAGGCCGGCCCCTTAATATCACATTTTCCTTCCTTTTTAGTTGAGATGAGGGAGCAGGTGCAATTTCCAAGAAGAATGAGGCTGATCCTTGCTAGGACTGTATTGTCTGCTAGATCTACCCCAGCCAGGTTAGGCCTCTTAGATAATATGGAATTTGAAACGTCCAGGGCACAGGGAAACAANGAAACACAAGATTTAGATGATCCACCCTGAGTCAGGGAGCATGCTGTCCATGTGATTAAGGAGGCTTTCTTCTGGTTAGGAATGTGGTAATGGAACCAGCCTGCCGCCTGGGCTGGTAGACTACTTCCTTCTCTTATAAGGCTTTCCAGCGAGTAGCCAGTGAGAAACTGGAACTCAGTGTGGGTAAAGAGGCTGGGGGAGGGACAGTCCNGCTATCGAGTTATTACAAACGATCTGACTGGTGAGTTCACACGTACGCATTCCACAATGCAGGAAACTCTCACGTCTCAGCAGTGTGTCCTATTAGCCTCTCACTGTTAAATTTTCCATGGCTTACCTCTGAAATCCCAGCTTCCAAAAGGNTGGCTAACTCTACAATGTCAATTGTTTTTCTGTAGTGAAGTAGGAATATGACCACTCGAATTTCAAAAATAATAATCTATACAAATCAAGCAAATGTAAAGGACAAAAGATCCTAGTCACTTTCAGATGACAATGTGTTTGTTCCTGCTTCGCTCCACAATGCTTCCTTTGAGCTGGTTTTGGTGGGGGTTTCTCTGTCTCTCTGTCTCTCTCTCTCTCTCTCTCTCTCTCTGTGTGTGTGTGTGTGTGTGTGTGTGTGTGTATTTGAAACCAAAATAGTCTTGCCAGTTGGATCATGGAAAATTTTACTTACCCTTCTACTACAAAAAGTATGAATCTGTGAAATAGAAACTAGGAATAAAAGCTTATGGAATTTCAAACTGGTTATGCCTTGATGACCACTCCTTCCCCACTCCCAATTCCCTCCACCTTCCAGTCTCTACCAACTGCCCAGCCACATTCATTTCTACATGTTCCTATAGCCAGAGTTTATTAGAACGTGTAGGAATCCTTGACAACATAGAAAAGAAACACAGACAAGGAAGGGTGTANGAACAAGCAGTGTGTTTCCCTCGAAAATGAACACAGGCGAAGGAGGAAAAAAGGTCAGACCAGTCCAACGGAAGACGAGACACACTCCTGGCTTCTTTCTTGGGAGTCAGCTTCTGGAGGGGAGGGCTCCTGTCTCAGTAATCTTTATCAACTTCTCAGACCCAAAAACAAAAAACAAAAAACAANCCCCNCCAGTAAGTAGGTAGTGTAAGTGGATGATGAGTAAAGAGCAGGAGCTAACTGGCTGGGGTTGGACATCTTTCGGAGAAACAACTTGCGGATTTTTCTGATTATGAATGCCTTTGTGTGCCTGTGTTTCCCATTTACCGTGGGTTTNTAATACTCTGCAGCAAGTGCTACTTTGAAGTGTGGTTGTTGCTCGATTGAACTAAAATGAAAATGAAAAACCCTTCTGGAAGGATCCATATACAGAGGAAGGAGCTTTGAACCTTGTCTCCAGTAGTTCTGGGGCTTGTACTGGAAAAGTCACTAAAAATCAAATCTAGTTAGTAGGTGTGCTTGCTCCCTTTGGGCAAAACGGGGCCATAGGAAATTCTCTAGGCTTGGTAGCTCAGTCTCTGAGCACATACAACATATATTCCTTAGTCACCTCTGGTTAGAATCAACAGCTGANCAAAAGATAGGCCCTGCTTTCCTGCACTCCATCTCCTAANGTTTAGGAGAGGCGTTGGAAAGAGACTGGACCAATTGGAGCCCTCTCCTTGAGGAATTTGGACTTGAGGTAGAGATGGAGAGAGACCCAGAAGTAGAGAAAGGCAAACTGATGTGACATCATGCAGAAGCCCAGGGCCATGGAAACAGACAGTAGCACAGAAACTATGGAGCAGGTGGTGGCTTCAGTAGATAGAGGCTGGAAAGAAGGCACACAAAGCCATCTGTTAGCAAGAGATGAACAAGAAGAAGCAAAGAGAGACAGGAAAGGGTCCAGGAGACACTTCTGGAATGGGAAGCTGCTGGAGAAATTACTGTTCTGTTCCAAACAAGGCTCTAGATCTTGAGGACGCCTGCCCTGCAGCCCTGGAGAAGGTCTGCTTCCCCAGCTAGCCTGTGTACACTTAACCCTCGGTAAATGACAAAGCCAGCATACTTTATAATATGTATACACTTGAAGCATCCCCATTGTCAAAAGAACAGGTGGTCTGGTGTTGTAGAACATTATTTTAAGCTGTGTTACATTTGTTTATGCTGTAGGGCATTTGTTTAATGATGCAAAGATGTGTTGCATTCTCTTATGTTGTATTTGTTTAACTCTGTGAAGCTGTGTTACTATGCCTGTCCAAAACACCTGATGGTCTAATAAAGAGCTGAACAGCCAATAGCAAGGCAGGAGAAAGGATAGGCTGGGCTGGCAGGCAGAGAGGATAAATAGGAGGAGGAAAGAGTGAGAGAAGGGGGAGGACTCAAGGGGCCAGCCACCCAGCTACACAGCAAGGCATAGAGTAAGAAGTAAAGAAAGGGACACAGAAACAGAGAAAGGTAAAAGCCCAGAGACAAAAGGTAGACGGAATAACTGGCAAGAAACAAACAAAGCTAAGGCTGGGCATTTGTAATTAAGAATAAGCCTCCATGTGATTTATTTGGGAGCTGGGTGGTGGGCCCCCCAAAAAAGTAAAAAGCCAAAAGAGTAGGAGTAAAATATAACCAACAACAGTCTGGTGATGGTCACGAATCTCTTCCTTTGTAGCTTGAGTGCAAGGTAAAAGGCACCCATGTGGCTGGAGTAGCTTTGCACATGGGTCAATACTTTGCAGGGCCACCACAGCCCATGTGGTCAGTGCTCTGCAGGGCCACCACAGCCCATGTGGTCAGTGCTCTGCAGGGCCACCACAGNCAGTGCTCTGCAGGGCCACCACAGCCCATGTGGTCAGTGCTCTGCAGGGCCACCACAGTCCAAGTGCTTGTTTTTTGCACTGAGGTTTTTTTGACCTATTTGGTCTTTTGGTCTCTAAAACTAAGAACTAAAGAAACATCCTTTTCTTTATAATGTTACCTTGTCTCAGATGTTTCATTATAGCAACAACAGAAGCAAGTTAATACAAAATTCTCTGTNGGGTTTTTCCCCTTTTCTCTGTTATTCTTTCTCATTTTTTCCTTTCTGGGGACTATAAATGTATATGATATGTGTTTGTCTTTCACCTTCATTTGATGTTTGCCCTCTGGGGTAATGCTCTCTTGCAATGATTCTTCTCACCACTCCAACACTACTCCGTATCCTTCTGGGACACTGTACCGGAAATGCTACCAGCACTTCAAATGCATTGAGTTCAAAATCAAAATGGAAGGGTTTTTTTTTTCTCTAAATATCTACCCCCTATTTATTTATTCCTTATCTGAATGGAATTGTGGAGATTCAGGCCCAAACTTCAGTAGCTATCGGGGGCCTCTGCTGCTGCTGCTGCTGCTGCTGCTTCTTCTTCTTCTTCTTCTTCTTCTTCTTCTTCTTCTTCTTCTTCTTCTTCTTCTTCTTCTTCTTCTTCTTCCTCTT
>LZPO01055111.1:242374-252928 GCA_001675575.1 Neotoma lepida | reverse complement strand
TACCTCCTGAGATAATAGTGTGATTTCTGTCCTTGAGTCTATTGTATGGTGGTTCTTCAAAAAGCATAAGTATGTTATGACCCAGCTACCCCACCCCTGGGGCCATGCCAGAGCTGTTTAAGTTAACAACTGCGGAGATACTGGTGCACCTGTGTTGACTGCAGCATTATTCACAACAACTAAGCAACAACCAAGTCATGGAGCCAGCCAAGTTGTCTGCCAACAGGTGAATGAAGACATTGGGATGTAGACACAGTGAACTCTTATTCAGCTATATAAAAAAAAGTGAAATTGTGCTATTTGTGAGCAATGGATGCAACTGGAGATCATGATATTAAGCAAAAAAAGCCAGGTTCAGAAAGACTAACATAATGTTTTCTTTCATTTGTAGATCTTGGATTGTATATAGAGACATGCAACTATTTTCACATATGACATGATAATGGAAGAGAGATTGAGGGAAGGAAGGAGAATGGGGGAGAGGGGAAAAAGGGGTGACATGAGGTATAAAGTACATGATATACTTGAAATTACCTCTGAAACCCATCACTATGTAGAATTAATATACCCAATATAAGCTATGAACATATTTTATAATTATTATAATTATTCTGCTATATGTTTGTGTATGCACACATATATGCACANACACACACACACANATATTTGTTTTGAAGTTTTCTTTCCCATTTTGATGTATGAGAACTTTGATTCAAATAAACTATGGACTTCTTAAAGGCATGACATGGCGAAATATTTTGCTTTCCTGTAGTTTTTGTCTTCCCTGTGGCATCTTTTAACAAGGGCCAAAGCTTAGAATTTTGGCAAATGCCTCCTGAGATCTTCAGTTCCTTCAGTGCCTTTGGTCATCTCCCTTTCATATATTACATTTCTCCTACAAGTTTGTATACACCACATCCGAAGGGGTCAGGACATTGCCTTATATGTGTGTTGGCTGATGACTTCACGGCTGTCTTTGTTTGACTAAATTAGAAACCACGGGTGTGTGTNACGAGAAGGCAACAGAAGCAGAGTGCAATCACAAAGCTGGCTTCCATTCTACCAGCTCCCAGGGATAGATGGCTTCCTTCATGTGAAAGTGAAAGCCAGATGGTAGACTACATCAGATGCTGGTAGCCCTGACTTCCTGGAAAGTCCCAGAACTTCCTTTTATAGAAACCCACATGATTTCCAGCAGACTCCAGAGAATTCTGCCATCAGCTTAGGATTGACCAAGAAGTTCATGATCTATCTGTCTGATTAAAGAATTTCATTTATCCAAAAGTTCAAAGATGAAGGGAGGCATTTTGCTCTTGTTTGTCTGTACTCCTGTCATGTTTTGGCCCAATTAAAAACAAAGGTTTAACCAGGCAGAGTGGTTTGATACATACAATCCCAGCATTCAAGGCATAGAGGTAGGAGAACCTGAGTTGAAGGTCTGACTGAGCTAACATAGTAAGAGCCTGTCACAAACAAACAAACAAACCAACAAACATTCTAACAGCTCTTGAGGTCCTACTCCTAA
Source organism: Neotoma lepida (assembly GCA_001675575.1). Lineage (NCBI taxonomy): Eukaryota > Metazoa > Chordata > Mammalia > Rodentia > Cricetidae > Neotoma > Neotoma lepida. The sequence continues at coordinate 251,403 of LZPO01055111.1, read as the reverse complement.
TATTTCACATTTATAGGACTTTTGACAGTGCTGGAGTTTGATTTGCTGCAGTGTTTTGTCTTCTGGCTTTGGTGGAGAACTGACTCACAGCTGACCCTTGCACTGGAGGACCACATCCTATTTCTGTAGNGAGGTGTNGGCTGCGCAGCTACATCCAGAAAATAATACAACAGCTTCCATAGCAGCTGCAGACATCTGGGAAGACAAAAGCGCTTGTGAAAGTTTNATTTTATTCCTTGTAAAAATAGTAGCCTTACTAAAGTGACATTGANGTAACATGTGATTCAGCCATTTAAAGGGTACAATGCAGCAAAGACGCAGAGTGGATGTGCCGAGTTGTGCAATCATTACCCAAGTAATTTTAGAGCACTTTGTCANCCCCACAAAGACACCCTGTACTCAATGGCAGTCAAGCCCATGTCCTCTCCTTATCCCTCTCAGTCTTAGGTAACTATTAGCCTACTCTCTNTTTCTATAGTTGTGCCTATTCCAAATAGACTTGATGAATGGAATCACATTACATGTGTTCCTTTGTGACTCGCTTCTTTCACTAGAAATGTTCTTAAAGTTCATCTATATTGTAGCATAAGTCATTGCTTCATTTTTGTTGTTGTTTGGTTTTTAAGACAGGGTTTCTCTGTGTAGCCCTGGCTGTCCTGGAACTCACTCTGTAGACCGGGCTGGCCTCGAACTCACAAAGATCCACCTGCCTCTGCCTCCGAATTGCTGGGATTAAAAGTGTGCACCACCACCGCCCAGCATTACTTCATTTTTTTTAATTACTCAATATTTCATCATATAAATCTATCTTCTTTATGCATTTACTAGTTACTAGGCATTTGGATCGTCCCTGGGACTTGACTGTATGGATAATACTGTTATGAACATTTGTACACAAGCTTTTGTGTGGATGTAAGTCTTCGTTGCTTTGGAGTATGTAGCTATAAGTAGAGTTGCTGGGTCACATGATACCCATGTCTAACATTGTGAGGAAATGTCAAGCCATTTTCTAGAGTGGTGACCATTCCACATTCTGANCAATAGTATATGAAGNTTCCATACCAACATTTGTTATCATATCTTTTAAAAAGTAGTCATTCTAGTGACTATGGACTAATTAATATATCNTTGTGGAGTCAATAGTTTTCTTTTTCCTGTTCCTTATAAAAAGCTCAAATCTTAGACATCATTCTCAAAGATAATCTTTGATCATTTTCCTGCCTTTGACCAAGATCACGTGTAAGGATGGTATTTAACCAAGTATGATGACGCATATCTGCAGTCCCAGCTACTCAGCAGGCTGAAAGTTGAAGGGATTCAAGGATTGTACAGTGAGATCCTGTCTTGAAGCCTGTTGGTGAATGCAAACCCTCATGGTTGCTCCTGAGAACAAATGACTGCTGTGTGCTCAGCTCTACAGAGGACATCCAATGTCACTCCCTCTGCAGCTCAGGGAACATCAAGCTTAGGGAGCAGCAAGAAGGAAGAGGCAGTGATGGGGAAGAAGGCTGNGAAATGCAGGGTTCTGGGCATGCTTTGATCATTGTGATCATAGTAAACAGCAAATGCAGTTGTCTGTACTGGGCCNGTGAAAGACTGGGCANGTCAACAATCAGTCACAGGTAGAGAGTTGATCATGGGGCTTCACCCTTCCCCAGGGAACTAAGGGTTATTGATAGAGGCATGGAGTGGGGTCATTGTCTTTAGTTGTATACCCACTGGCAAGCCCACCATGCTCCGGTGGATAGTTCCACATNCGTGCTCACACAAATGGCCTTGATTAAGCTCAGTGGGTCACAAAACAAAAAGACAGGGTTGTGGAAAAGGGACTTGAGGGGAGGAGAAGGTGATAGAGTGGGAGAGACATCAGANAGGCAATCAGAATGAATTATAGCATGTAAGAAATTGTTAAAGAATAAATTTAGTGGTCTGGAGAGATGGCTCAATAGTTAAGAATAAATCGTNTATATTATATAATATACATTTATTTAGTCTTAAAATATTATATTTATTTATAATATGTAATATATTTAAGAGCAGAAAAAAAAATGTCTGTGAGCCACTGAGTCATCAGCAATGTTGATCTGAAGTATCTTAGTTAGGGTTTCTATTGCTGTGAAGAGACACCATGATCATGGCAACTCTTAAAAGGGAAAACATTGAATTGTGGTGGCTTGCTTACAGTTTCAGAGGTTTAGTCCATTATCATCATGGCCAGACATGGAGACATCAGGCAGACATGGTGCTGGCTACATCTTGNTCAGAAGGCAACAGGAAGTGAACTGAGATACTGGGCATGGCCTGAGCATATATGAGACCTCAAAGCCTGCCTCCAGAGTGATATACTTCCTCCAACAAGGCCATACCTACTCCAACAAAGCCACACCTTCTAATAGTGCCACTCCCTTTGGGGCCATTTTCTTTCAAACCACCACATGAAGGAAATAACAGTGTAACATAATTGTACTGTACATCTATGGAAAGTAGTATAAGCTAAGCCTTTAACCCCAGCATTTGGGAGGCAAAGGTAACAGATCTCTATGAGTTCAAGGTCTGTAGAGTCTACATAGCAAGTTTCAGGCCAGCCAAGCCAACATAATGAGACCTTTCTCGAAAAACAAAAACAAGCAGACAAAACTTAGTATATGCAATNCTGATTAAAACCAAGGTGTCTAAGGCTATATAGATGGTGCCATAAATGGAAATGTATAACTAATGACTGTTCATCTNTCTATGACTATGATCTAAATCTCATCTGTCAAGTTTATGTAGGTCAGTGTTATTTTTCCAGATTTTAAGGAGGTCTGTAGGAAGTAAATTGAGTCACCCAAAGGTATACGGCAAATAGCAAGAACTTATCTCCTGACCTANGAATTTTAGAAAGCAACAGATTCTGAGAATCAGAAGGGACCCTGAAGTGATGTGTCTAACATCTANTACCATAACTCCTTGAATGCTGATGAACAAACAGCAGCTGCTGAAAGANACTGGATTGTAAATGGGACTGCTGAATTAAACCAGCTTATATACTTTAAAATGGGATTCAGAAAATGTATTGCACTGGGGAAGAGGTTATGCTTTTGTTTACACAGGAAATGATCCTGTGGATCAGGTTTGAACAGAGGAGACCTCCTGAAAATCTTGGCTGCAGACATAAAGAAATAAAACAAGAAAATCTACAAGACAGGTGACATATATACTGATCCCTCTGCATGGGAACAGTTCTGAGACTGGACAACAATGTTACAACTAGTTTCCCCGGGATTTGACCATTATCTCAATTTTCTCAGGGTCCCCTAAAGATGCCATTGCTCTCAGACAACAGGAAGCAGTCTAGGAACACAATGCCTACATTTNCAAGAGNTAGAGTGGATGGTTTTTGATTATTCAGTGGGTTATGGGTGTTTGTCATTGTTTATGGGGGATATAGAAATGTAGGATAAAAAGACTATTAACATTAAATATTTTAGATTGGTNTGGACTTTGGTATATTGGTACAAATTTAAAGTTATTTTTCTTAAAACATACTGTACATATGTCTCTACTCTTGTGTAAGGGATTTTTGTATATTGATACAAATTTAAGATTATTTTTGTTATAACATACTGTATATATGTTTCTACTCTTATTTTAGGTATTGTACCTATGCAGTTCATTTAAATATGTAAGGTAAAGTTCTAGTCCTTGAAAGCTATTACTATAAACCATCTAGGATAATTAAGAAATGAACATTTGTAGTTAGTCATCTNTAGTGATCAAACTTGTAGTTATGTTAGGTATGTTTTCAAGATCATACAGAGATATATTTTAGATAGATAGATGNTATTCAAACACTTCAAAGACCTACAGAATATTGCATTTAAAATGTTTTGTTAACATAGAGCTTTTCATGACAGTGAGACACATCTGTTCCTGGCAGCACCAATCTACTTCCTAAAAGGATGATGGGCATCGAAGAACCTCCATATGGAGTTTGCTTTCAATGTGGCAAAGCCATTTGGGTAAGAAACTGTCTTTGCCTTAACTGCTAACAGTATGCTGTCCAAATTGGACAAGCAGGACACAAAGGAAAGTGACTGCCAAACTTTGCCAAAGAAAGGTGGGACAGAAGGTGGGACAGTCCTTCAAAATTCCTGCTTCATGGAAAAGTCTGACAGATATTCTAGGCCTGNAGGCCAAAGATGGATGCTCCAACATTACAGAGGAATCTTGGGTGACTGTCCAGGCAGCCAGTTCTCTATAATTTCTATAGTTTTGGAATTGTTTGCTCTGCACTTCCTGTTTAGTCAGGTAGTATTATATCCTTCTGGGATCTTTGATGGAGTTGAAGACTAGATAGTTATAGTCACAGTTTCCCTTTGTTATGATAAAAAGTAAATTAGGTATAAAACTTTGGACTCACCAAGATAGGAGATATAATGGAGTATTTTCTCTGAATTCACCAAATATAAATGGACCTGATATTATAAATATAATTCTTACTTGATAATTGTTCTTATTGTATATAGTTTTACTATGTTAAAGTTAAAATCTTTCCTTTTTATTTAGACAAAAAGGAGGGAATGTGGAATATTACTTTAGGCAAAGATGTGTTACATTTGTTTATGCTGCATTTGTTTAATGATGTAAAGATGTGTTGCTTTGCCTGCCTGCCTACCTAAGGCACTTGATTAGTCTAATAAAAAGTTGAATGGCAAATAGCTAGGCAGTAGAGGGATAAGCAGGGTTTGCAGGCAGAAAGAATAAGTAGGAGGAGAAATCTAGGCTCAAGAGAAGGAGAAAGAAGAGATGGAGAAAGAGAGGGAGACGCCCGGAACCACCCAGCCAGGCAGCAGCCCCAAGGCAAAACATAAAGAGAAACAGGTTAATTTAAGTTATAAGAGCTAATAGGACAAAGATAAGATAAGCCCAGCATTGATAACTAGTAATATGTCTCTGTGTCATGATTTAGGAGCTGATTGACAGCCCAAAGAAAGCCTGCTACAGCTTTTCTCTCCTTATATACTTATTGGTTTTAAGATAATTACAAAAATTGTGTGTTAATTATAACACATTCATCAATATATTTTTTAAGTTTAATTTATTTATTATGTATACAGTGTTCTGCCTGCATGCATGCCAGCACACCAGAAGAGGACATCAGATCTCACTAGAGATGGTTGTGAGCCACCATGTGGTTGCTGGGAATTGAACTCAGGACTTCTGGAAGAGCAGCAGCCAGTGCTCTTAACCTGTGAGCCATTTCTCCAGCCCCACATTCATCAATATTTAAGGAAGAAATTTTTATTTGAAGCAAAATCATTTAAACTCTCTCTTATTGTTCCTGTCTTGGTCTTTAAATGTGAGACTTGATGGCTATATAATATTCTACACCATGTACTCATATGTAAATATATCATTTCCATAGACATTTAGATGCTTTCTAATTTATAAATAGAAAAGATAATCCTCTCTTTTGGTCTCCCTTTTTCCAAATGAATAGAACTTTTGATCTTAAACTTTCTTATTTGACCTTCAGCCGTGGCTTGCTGACCTGTTGGGCCTGTCTTTATTTGCCAGTCTCATTTTCCACAAGATTTCCAGAGCTCAGCAACTCTACCAGCACAAGAGGGACTGTGGACTTCAGAAGCCCTTGCTCTGTTTGAACATTGCATGCAGGAGACCTGTGTGACAATAGCTTTTCTTATTCCGGGCTTTCAGGAAGCTTGCTACCAGCACAAACCTGCCTACTTTTAAGTTTACCTTATACCTTCCCTTTCCATTAGTCCTTACTGGTCCCCAGTGTCCCCTCTCTGCCCCCTCCATAGAGGATGCTGTGACCCCAGGAGGTGACAAACCATTTCATTTGATCTGTCAAGCCCTCACATACCAACAGCTTGCATCACTGNACAGTACTCGACGTTCAAGTGGAGTGATCAAGTACAAACTGCTTTTCTTACTTAAAAACAATTTTACTTTCCAATGGGTAAAATCAAGGAAGCTAAGTGATATATGGCACTCAATAACTCACTTATTTTCCTCCCATTTTGCAACTTGGGAGTTCATAATGGAGATTAAAGAATGGGCTTGGTTGATGTCAGCACATTNGCCGCCAAATGTGTAAATCCATCCTTTCTCGGGTAGACAGGACCAGCCAAGAGGCTTCCAAAGGAGAGGTGGAGACATGACTAATTCTGCCTTGGAAATAAGGTCACCTTAGATGTCATGAGACCTACACTGCAAACAGGAGCAAGTGCCATATGGACCTGCATAACCGAAGCTTGTCTTCAACTCCCAGGAAATGAAACAGACTGTAAAATGATTTGTGCCTTGCATAAAGGTGATCACAAAATACTATGTAAAAGATGGTTTTTGAGGCCCAAAGAGGTAGCTCAGTGCTTAAGAGCACTTGCTGCCCTTCCATAGGACCCAGGTTTGACTCCCAGCGCCCACATGGTAGCTCACAACATTTAAGCTCTAGGTGACCCAACACCCTCTTCTGGTCTTCATTGGCACTACATACCCATGTATGGCTCACATACATGCATGCAGGTGAAGCACCATACACATAAAATAAAATTAAACTAAACTAAAAAAAAGATGGTTCCCATAATCAATTACTCTTGCAAAACCTAGAAGTTATATAAAAGTATAAAGTTAGGTTCTATACAAACAATGGCATCAACTTTTTTTTTTTTTACTTACATTGATTGGATACATGTGTTAAAATTTCTCTCTATATTTTAAAATTTTCCTACAATAAACAAATATTAAATTGTGGTTAATGAAAATTAGCCTATTACATTGTATCACTGAGTGGAAAAACAGATTTTTTTTTCTTCTCACTTGTGATGAATTATTAGGACGAAAAGTAAATTGGGGTGGGAACCCAGACAAAATTACTTTCAAGTTTGTTCCAGCATGCAAGGCTTTATGAAGTTACCNTCAAAACCGGCCATTCAAATAGATGATGAATTGTGGCAGAAGTCATATTCTCTGGGGCTTGTATAGGAACTGTTTAAGCCAGCTTCACGGAGACAACACTTCTTGGAAAGACCTAGACGGAGCTGATACTTGCCACTATGTGGTAACCCTGCATGTTTGCACTTGGAACACTTTGTTCCTGTTGCTGTGAAACTCCCTGGTACCTTCCTCACTGCTTCTGAAAGCCCTGTTCAGCCTCCAGGAACTTCTCAGAATTCCACACTTCATTAGAGGATTATATTCAGAATAACAGTGGCATTCCAGGGCCAAGGACCAGTTAGTTTGTCCCCTCCTGCCTATTTTCGCCTCATGCTATATTGACAGTTTGGAATACTGTTCTTAGAATACATGGTATCTCATGGGATCCAAAGGAATAGATCTAGCTAGGACTGAGGATGGGAATAGATTCATGCTCTTGGATGCTGTCAGACCTCTGCCCATTTCTTATCTCTGCTTCTGCTTCTTTTTCTCTTGCTGCTCTCAGTGTCCAAGTTCACAGGCCACAAATCTGATCTTCAATAACTCTCAGAGCGTTCGCTTGTTAGGCGTGGCTGCTTGGAGAGAGACTGGTTCAGCTCTGTCCTACCCCTTTTCTCTGTCCCTTCCTTNCCTTCTTACAATTTCAAATATTCAGAGAAAGGACTGAATGGCCCATCCTAAGTCCTGGGCCCGTTCCTGGAGAATGTGTGCTAGTTTGGAAAGGAGGGGAACATGTTGCCCCACTTTGTGTCTCCTACTACAACCACATGGATGGAAGAGATAGATGCTCTCTCTCTCTCTCTCTCTCTCTCTCTCTCTCTCTCTCTCTCTCACACACACACACACACACACACACACACACACACACACACACACAGGTATGCACACAGGTATGTGCAAAAATATATAATCAGGAATAATGATTCAGAAATGCAAATGACAGATTGAGGGTCATTTTTGCATAAAAATAAATCAGCATTTAAATAGCCTGAGAAGTCATTATTGTTCCCAATCAGTCTGTAACTGGAAAGTCACCTGATAACTAGAACTCTGTATTTCAAGTGGCTTTGTGCAATAAGTCTTAAGGAAGATGGGAAGTTTTAGAAAAGATAATAATCCTGAATACAGGAGTAGGGGAACTTGCAGTCTAGGACACAGGCCCCTCATGGAGCTAAAAAATAATATTCAACAATTCTAGATCTTGGCTGGGTCTTTGCCAGTTCCTCCCAAGGGAGCAAAAATTATGCCCAATTTCCAGAGCAGAGTAAAACCCATTTTATGTGAAAATCCTTTAGTTGAAGGAGTCAAGATGTTATTTNAAAAGTTGCATGACATTCCACTTTGGTTTTTGTGAGAACCATTACAACAAGTTTACTCTGGTGCAAAAAATATGAGGGCAAGCGTGTCATTATACTTCAGGGATTTCTGCTGCAAGCACCATTTACTTAGATCAGACCCCTTGATTGAGCATTGATTTATAATTTCTATTAATTTTTTCATACTTAGTAGTTTGTGATTCTCTGCATTTTTATTAATTATATGAATGGCTTTATTTCCTTAACAACACTATTCAAATCATGTATTTTACCTATTATGGTTATAAAACCATATTATCATGCCTCTAAATGAAACAGTCATCAAAGTCCATTCCCTACACAGCTGTTATAATTTTGTATATAAAGGCATATTTTATGGAATTGTCTGTGGTAATTCTATTCAACATTGATCTTACCTTTTATTCTTGTTCATCATAAGTGTTAGCTCAGCAACATATAAAAATTGTACTAATGAATGTACAAAAAGAATGGATACTTAGTTATTTGGGAAAGCTTAAATTCTCCCCTCCCTCTGTCTCTCTCTATCTGTGTTTCTTCCTGTTATAAAAGAAAATNTGCCCTTTCCCAGATTGTGTAATTCCGGAGTATCCGTGAAATTCTAAGTGCCCTCTGTACCCGCAGCCTTTGATAGAAAATAGCTTCAGATAACTCTTTCTTTAGAAGGGTGTTGCACTCCACCAGAGAAGGCTGTGAGTGGCCCTGCTAGAAACTGCCCAATAGCAGGGCACTGCACTGGATGATATCAAAGTG